>CM076577.1:705413589-705848589 GCA_034641835.2 Pinus albicaulis
TTACCTGGCCAAACAAGAGAGAATAATAGTGATACATCTTCTTCGTGGTTATTTTAGCAAGCATCCTAAGTTTTTGGGATGAACATTTGCACTATATTCAAGATTCTTACAATCGAAATAACCATTCATAATCTAAACAACGCCATTTGAGGCATGCTTGGGATACTTACCAAAATATCCTTTATATTTTATATTTTGGAAAGATGTTGCTATTGATGGGCATATAGACATAGATAAGGCCAAAATATTCATAGAACAAGTTCAATTAGTACACAACAATTCAAGAAATCAGCTATGTTGTGGAGGTAAATCCTCTCATGGATAGAGGCGATCCCTAACTAGCCCAGACGGTCTAGCAACAACAATCGTCACACGCTATAGTGTGTTCCTAATTGCAAATAAACTAACTAGCGATGAAGGTTTACCTGAATCCAATGTTGTCGCCGTACTGCAGTATCACTCCTGCTCCTTAGCCTCGCGCATCACAACTCACGATCTCCGTGGATCTGACAATCTACACACGCCGTAAACAAAACAAACGCAAGCGTAAAACTGCATATGCAACTATATGTCGATAGAGAAGACATAACTCATCATCATAATCAACAACAAGAGTGGAAAACAATCGTTACCGATGAAATAGGTAACCTGACCTCAAAATGGGAACTCTAGCCCAAAAAGTCTCAAAAAACATGAAAAAACACCCCCAAAAAAAGTGTGTATTCCAGAACGCACTTGGTTTTTTTTGAAGGTCAAATTTCAACATTTTATAAAATTATGCTAAAAACAAAATTGTTTGTTGAAAAAGGATTGAAAAAACACCCTCAAAACAAAACCAGTTGATGCTGGAATAACAAAAAAAAAATTGTGTCATAATTTTGCATTTTTTAAAATAGAAGTAACATTTTTAATTTTTAAAATTCAAAACATTAAAAAACCTAAAATTTAAGAAAAAAATAAATTTAAAATAAAAACATTTAAAAGCTTAAAATTTAAAAATATATGAATATAAAAAAAAAAAAAAACAAAAACAAAGTAAAAATTTTAATTCAATCATTAAAAAAAACCTAAAATTTAAGGAAAAAAAATTAAAAAATAAACAAAAAAAAATTAAGATTAAAATTTAAAAAATATAGAAATTAAAAAATAAAAATAAAAACAAAATAAAAATATTAAATTTAAAAAAAAAAAAGTTAAAAAAAGAAGGAAATTATAAAAAATAAAATATAGAAATTAAATTTAAAAAAGAAAAATAAAATGCTTACTAAATTTAAAAAAAAGAAAAAAAATTAAAACAAATAATTAAATTTAAGGAAATATATTAAATTTTAATAAATTTAAAAATTCAAAATGAAAAAAAAAACACTATTCAAATTAAAAGGAAAAAAAAAGAAAAATTAATTAAAAATAAAAAATAAAAATAAAATACAATGAAAATATCAAATTTAAAACAATATATATTAAAAATAAAAATAAACTATAAAAATAAATTAAATTTAAATTATAAAAAATAAAATATATATATGAACTTAAATTAAAATAGGTATATACATCAAATTTTATTAAATTAAAAAAAAAAAAAGGTTAATATTAAAATAACAAATTAAATTTAAAAACAAAAATATTAAATTTTAATAAATAAATGAATAAACAAATAAATTATGAAAGAAAAAAAAAATTTAATATAAAAGAAAATATATATATATATTGTTAAACGAGAAACTTTAAAAACTTTAAAAATCAATTAAAAATGGAAAATTAAAAGAAAAAGAAAAAAAAATTTAAATAAAAAAAAAATTTTTAAAAAATAATAATTTAAAAAAATTAAGTTTCATTAAAAAAAAAATCTAATTTTAAATACATAATTTTAATTGAAAAAAAATATAAAAATTTTATGTAATTAAAAAAAAAAAGTAAAACATTTAAAAAAAATATTCAATCGAAATAAATTAAAAAATATATATATAAAATTTATTGAATTTTATAAAATTATATTAAAAAACTAAACGTAAAAGTTAATAACAAAGAAAAAAAAAAAAAAATCAATTAAATAAAAAAATTGGGCAAAATTTAATAAAATTTATTAAAAATTAATAATAATAATAATAAATTTAAAACAAAAAATTAATAAAATTAAAAAAAATTAAAACAAAACGAATTTTATTTTAAAACAAAAAAAAAAACAATTAAAAAAAATTTTTAAAAAAAATCAATTAAAAAGAATTTTATTTTAAATAATAATAAAAAATATATTTTGAAATTTAAAAAAATAAAAATAAATAAATAAATAAATAAATAAATCAATTAAATAAAATAAAAATTTAGGGCCGGGATTAAAAATATGATTTAAATCAGGCGCTCGCCCCGCCGAAGGGCGGGTTGCCGATGGCGTTTACCTGGCGGCCTGGGGCCGTTCTGCCTGGCGGGCGAGGTCGAGTCTATATTAAGCTGGAAGTACAAGAGGGGCAATTTCGGGCCGGCCTGCCCGCGCTAGGTCGATTCAGGCTCCTGAGGTCATTGCCGCTCGTGGCGCGCTTCCCGGGGCCGGGCGTGGCCCACGGGGCTTAAATCATATTTTTAATCGATTTTTTTATAAATTTTTTATTTTTAATTGTTTTTTTTTTAATTGATTTTTTTTTATTTTTTTTATTTTTTTAAATTTCAAAATATAAATTTTTTTTTTATTATTTAAAATAAAATTCTTTTAATTGATTTTTTTAAAAAAATTTTAATTGTTTTTTTTTTAATTTTTATTTTCAATTAATTTTTTTTTTTTTTTTTTAAATTTCAAAAAATATTTTTTTTTTTTTCAAAAAATTAATTTTTTCTTAATTTAATATTTTTATTTAAAATAAAATTCGTTTTTTTATTTTTATTTTTTAATTTTTAATATATATGTACATCTATTTTTATTTGATTTTATTTTTATTTTTTATTTTTTTTAATTTTTAATATTTTTATTTTAATTTCATTTAAAAAAAAAAATTGAATTTCAAAAAATTTAAAATTATTTTTTTAATTCAATTTTTTTATTTTAAATTCAATTTGTTTAATTTTTTTTATATTTAATATTATAGAATAATTATTTTTTAGATTTTAAAATTTAAAATTTATTTATTAAAATTTTAAAATTTTAATTTAATTTAATTGTTTTTCTTAATTTAATTGTTTTTTTATTTAATTTTTCATTTTTAAAATATATAAATTGTTTCACTAAAAAAAAAAAACACTAAATTTATGTATATTTGTTTTTTAATTATTTGCATGTGGTTTTTTTCTTTTTCTTTTTTTTAATTATAGGTTTTTTTTTTTGTTTTTTTTTTTCCACTTTTAATTGTTTTTTTTTTAATTTGTTTTTTTTTGTAAATTTTAAAATTTGTATTTTTTTCCTTATTATTATTATTTTTTTTAACTTAAATTTTTTAATTTTTAATTTTTATTTTTATTTTTTATTTTTTATTTTCTAAATTTTAATTTTTTTAAATATATATATATATATATATATATTGTTTTTTTTAATAAGTTAGAAAAAAATGTTTTTGATTTTTTTTTTTTTTTTAATTTTTTGGTCAATTTTTGTTTTTTTTCTTTAAATTATGTGTTTTTTTTCTTCCAATTTTGTCATTTTCTTTGATATAATTTTCAAATATTTTTGTTTTTTTTATTTATTTTTGTTTAAATTTTTTATTTTTATGAGCTATTTTTGTTTTTTTTTACATTTTTATTGGTTTTATTATTGTTTTTATATATTTTTTTTATCTAAGTTTTGTGTTTTATTACCAACATGAAAATCACCACTCTAAAAAAAAAAGGTTGATGCAGCATCAATACGTTTCAAAATTAGCATGAAAATCACTGCTCTAAAAAAAAAGGTTGATACAGCATCAATACGTTTCAAAATTGAAGTATGAAAATCTCAATGCCGTTTAAAAAAAAAAAAGGAAGCTGATGCAAGATCAATACGCTTCAAAATTAGCATGAAAATCACCTCTAAAAAAATAAAAAATAAATAAAAAATGATGTCAAAACATCAATTATTTCAAAATTAGCATGAAAATCACTAACATTTTAAAACAAATATTCATACTTCATAAATAAAATTTTAGAGTGTCAAAAATGTGCACCAAAAAAAAATGGTGATTCCCGCATCACCACTTTTCAAAAAAATCGGGTGCTTTATGCTACCAAAGTAGGTAGACATTGCGGTTACCTATTTCATCGGTAACATTGTTGAAACCATAACCAATAGTCGCTTATCATTAATTAATCAAAAGAAGAACACAACCATAGCTCCGACGTTGAATTCTCCTTCGGAGGGTCATCAGCAGAATGCGTCTCGATAAATCCTGTCAAGGATGGGAAAAACCTCTCTCTTCGGATGTCTCGAAAATGATCTCCTTGCTTGGATTTGGCCTTAAGGGAATGGATCAAAGCTCTTGCAACATTAGGCTCTTGGGAACTTGGAGACTAGCTTGCAATGGAGATGGGCAAGCTTTTATAGATGGAGGAAGGGGAGTTGGGACTCTATAATCATGGGATTGGCCCTATCATCAAGGAAGCTTCCATGAGAGGTGGAAAACCACTTCCTCTCTATGGAGATCCGTAGCCAAACCTCCCAACTCAAGATAGATACCAGTTCATGAATTGGTTAGGATGAAACTTCCGCCATTTATTTTTAAAGAACACTCCTTAAATTGGCTGGCGCGAGTGCGACTCTGGGACAGAGCACCAATTGGCGCGACCTCTTTGAAGGATTTTCCCCATGGGCGCGGGTACTGAACTGTTTGCCCGCGCCAATGCAAAAAGGGCCATTTTTAGGGTTTTTCACAAGAAGATGTCTTCAGGGCAATGAAAGTTGTTGTTCAGAGGGATGTCATGAAAGTGATTTCAAGCCATGTCACTGCTCACAGGTCATGGAATGAGCCCTCCAATTTGCGGGACGGGGATTGCAGGGACGGTGACAAATTACTGTGTAACAGATGCCCCCTAAAGCACGAGGCCCGAGCGAGAGAGAGGGGTGAAATGCTTTACGAGAACGTGTCCAACTGAAAACTCCGCCGTCAGAAAACCTACGTGAAGAAGTACAACTGATGTCTCAAATACATGATATATATGTGGTATGGGCGCAGCCATCCATAATAGAGTATACAATAATCCAGATCCAAGACATGGGCGCAGCCATCCAATGAGGATCGATAAATAGACTCAGGTATGGTCGCAGCCATCCAGTAAGTGAGTCATGTAAACAATCATAATAATCCACAAAATCGTAGCCTGGATTACAACAGACACAATCCAGGGTCTTGCGCTCCATCTCGACCTGAACACAGTACAAGTCCAAGCATGTGAAGAAATGGGCTGAAGTCGAACATGCGAGAACATCGTCTGATTACCAGCCAATGATGAAAGCTGTTAACAGACGCGAGAGGTACTACCAATAATGACAATGGCCCTCAAGGTACTATAGGCACAATCTACGGCATGTGAATCAATGAGCTAGCGTCGAACACCCGTAGAATCACTCGATCAGAGGCCAATGATGAAAACCTCGCGTCGAATGCGAAGAACTCCGCCATTGAGGCATGCGTGCTCCAAGGTACTCTAAGGAGCCCTAGATCAACTCGATAATGAACTGAATTTAATGTGAGTTACCTGATCGAAGGTGGCCATAGTGTTTCCCACATCATCGACGTGAGACAGAGGAACATAATGTTTTTTGTGAATCACGATCAGATGAGAATTAGAGGAAGGTTGAAAACTTGCAGAGGTTAATTTCTCTTGAACACATGGTGGCACGACAGTGAGTTTGGCAGTATTTGACATCAACGGATCAGAGGTCATGGCGACGAGGCAAAGAGCAGATGAGAGGTCAAAAGGATCACCCAAACCCATGGAGGCAAGTGAACAACGAGATGATATGTCCCCAACCCGACACGAATGCAGACAAGTGCCATGTTCAAGAGCGACATACTGTCGACACGACAACGATTTTGGTTTTATTTTTCCCGCACCATTTCTGGCGAGTACCTCTTTATTTTTACACAAGCTTGATGAGGATACCATATGCTTGTAATATAAGTTCGTCCTAGTACATTTAACGAGCCCTAGGAAGGAGAAACTCGAATACCGTCATTATGACTGAATCCAATGTCATCAGGGTTTAACGAGTCTGACAAAGGAAGAACTCGGCGTCTTTTCATGTTTAGAGAGTTTGAAAAGACAACGGAAAAGTAAACTCCAATGGTCCCTTTTCGTAAATAATTCCTCAGACCCTAAAAGGTAGAAAACAAAATCTGAGAAAACCTCCTAGTCATGATAGGCTAGGGTATTCCTTTTTCGTAGATAATCTATCCCAGCCCGAAAAAGGGGTAAACGTATACTGGGTAGATGTCGTTTCGCATCCACTTTAACGAGATCGAAACGACAAGGGACTCGACAATCTTTTCATGTTTAGAGAGTCAGAAAAGAGCTGAGAGGTGACTCCTCCCGGAGGAACGAGTGGTATAAAGGGTAGCTACTGGTTCCGGTGATGGTGGAACTGCTCAAAACAAATCAAGGTTAAGAGGCTGGCTAACAAGACCACTCATTGCAGCAGTTCCTCAGGAACAGGTAAAACAACCAAGTGAAGGCATATGATCGGCCAAGCAAATAGTGACGATGGAATGAGAAAACCAAGGCTCATCTAGAAAAAACAGGCTGATAAAATGACAATCACAATAGTTAAAATGGGAAAGGTTTCATTTTTACACAAGCTTGAAATCAGAAAACTTTGCTTGAAGTTGGTTTCATTTTTACACAAGCTTGAAACGGAAACAAACTATGCTTGAAAAAGTAAGCATGCCTCAAAGATGGTGACTCAATTCGAGGTACATGCTCAAGCTTCAGTCCATATGAAAGGCGATGGAGTGAAGGTTCAAGTTACAGATCAAGAGAAAGACTCGACCGGGGATTTTATGAGAACTTATCAAAAACTCCGACCAACAAGAAATTGTTTCATTATTTTAACAAGGTTGACACATTAAAAGAACTATCCCTACGGACACCTTGTTTCATGGTTTAAGGAGCTTGAACAAGACGACGAACCATGCTTCAACTAGCTTGTTTCATTTTTTAAAGGATCTTGACACAAGAAAACCAACTATGCTCCGATGAGCTTGTTTCATTTTTTAAGGAGCTTGACACAAGAAAACGAACTATGCTCCAGAGACATTCTTTCATTTTTTAAGGAACTTGACACAAGAAAATAAACTATACTCTGACAACCTTGTTTCATTTTTTAAGGAGCTTGACACAAGACAAGGAACTCTCGCTCCGACAACCTTGTTTCATTTTTTAAGGAGCTTGACACAGAAAAGAACCATACCCACAACCTTGTTTCATTTTTTAAGGAGCTTGACACAAGACAACGAACTGTGCTCTGACAACCTTGTTTTATTTTTTTAAGGAGCTTGACACAGGAAAAGAACCATGATCTGACCAGCTTGTTTCATTTTTTAAGGAGCTTGACACAGGAAAAGAACCATGCTCTGACCATCTTGTTTCATTTTTTAAGGAGCTTGACACAAGAAAACGAACTATGCTCCGACCGAATTCATCATAATGAACAAGAAGTCATGGCTTCCAAGAGTTCCACTCCTGATGGAAGGAAAACATCCTAGAAGTCAGGACCCAATGCCCCCAGCACCTGATGCACAATGGCACAATCACTGGGTATAGGCACGGGGTAGGTAGCCACATAGTTGACCTGCGATGGGGAAGATACAATGGGTGGATAAAAACCAGGAAGGGATGATGGCGGTCCAGTTACCACATCGGGACCAAAGAACGAAAGCTGATCAATGGTCACGATCTTCCCTTCATGCGGAAAACAGACCACACGAAAAAGGGAGGAGACAAGCGCTCCCATGGCATAGGTGTAATCACACCCCAAGAGAAAATTGAAATCCAAGGGGCCTGGAACAACCATGATGTCCATATGAACGGTTTTACCTCCCAAAGTAACAAGTAACCTTGGAAGGATCCCTAAGGGTTGACTAGTTCTTCTGTTAAATGCCAACAGATTCTGCGTAACAGGCGCAAGCGGTGGCGAACCGAAATCTTGCCAAGTAGTTGAGGATAAAATACTAACAGGCGCACCTTCGTCTATAATGGTGATGGGTACAACCAGACCAAAAGCCTGTACTGTAATCTTGAAAGGCACATAAGACGGAAGGCGGTATCCTGCAAATCGATTCCAATCAAAGGAAGCGACCAAACTACTCGGAGGGGCTACCATCGAATCGAGATGGTCTTCCCCTGGTGTTACGGAAGAAGGATCATCCTCCACGACCTCCATCTCGAAGGCGGAGGAGTATCCTTTAGACCTCCATCACGCGGAGGCTGAGGAGCGGCTTCTTGAGGTATAGGACAGGAGAATTTTCTCCAAGTCCCAAGAATCAAGAAACCGTATGACCAGGGGTGAGGTCCACTCTCAATGGAAAATACTCCGGTGTACCGTAGATGGAGCGCTCAACCGATCCCACAACCAATGAAGTTGTTCGGGAACGGATTCATGAATTTGAATTTTCGAGGGAGCGGGATCAACCAAGGATGACTCTTGACCAATCATAGGATCAGTTGGTGGAGGACTCAAAGAAAGATGTTTATAACCAGCCGGGAGGCATGGTGTAGAAATGGTTGAGTTGTCCAAAACTCTTTTTGCTTCATCCATATACGGACAAAGGTGAATGGCATGGTGCCCTTCACACAACTTACAGGGATTGGTAATATTACTCTACTCCTTAGGAGCCTTACCAACACTAGCTAAAGTCGTGCCCCTAACCTGACTCTTGGAAGCCAAAGACAACATCGGACAACCATTGGACCATACTTTGAGCACCTTGGGAATGCTAGGGTAGTCTCGAAGAAGATGGTCTCCGATGCACAACATGCAAGGGAACTTGACTTTCCATGGAGGGTTGGAAGGTTTAGCAAGAGAAGGTGTGTCGGAACAAGAGGGTACTTTAGCCTCTCTTTTTATCGGACTTCTTCTTCTTTTTCTTCTTCTTATTCTTCTCTTAGCCTCCGGGTTACTCGAATCCAGAATTTCACCAGGAAAGTAGAAGAGGAGGACGGTAAACATGCGAAGAAGGGGAGAGGTCCACCTTTGGATCACCATGATGTTGCTCAAAGGAGGTGAACCGATTGAACAAGAAGCCGAGGACATCTCGTGACCACAAGAGAGGTTGAGGAACAATCATACAGGCAACCCAACAGTTAACCCAGGAAGGGACAACGTTGCCATATAAGGAGCACCAACATTTCCAAAAGGAGGAAAAGGACCAAGATTCCCATCGGAGGGGATTCCTTGGTTGGTGAACTCCGGAAAAGTTGCCATTAGAAACAATCTTCAGAACAACACCCTAAGGAAACTAACTTCAACCAGAAATATTTCATGGGCAGTTAATTTTTAAAACATTGAAACAAAACTCTACCGTTTCATCTTTTAAGAGTCGAGAAACAGGAAAAATGTGACTCTATCGCTTTCAGATTGGAAACAAGCGTGAAAGGACAAGCGCTTGATGACCTTTTCAAATTTAAAGAGTCAGAAAAGATCGAAATGATCGTCAGAATGTGCTAGGCAAAGGGTGTACCACACCGTGAACTGCAATATACACCTTGGTTTCAAAATGAAAGAGTATCCAACCAACGTATGTGCAGGCTCCTTGGGTTGCCTTATGGTAGACACGGTATAGGGTGGCAGACTCGGCTTCCTATGGATAAAGGATAGAAACCTAGTGGGGTCTCCCTTTATATACGTGATGGTACGGGGAGCACAAGTCCGTACTAGCGCTGTCTAAAGCCAAGAGGCGAACGACAGCTACTAGGTTTAACGACGCCGGAACACGTCTCTAACCTAGACCTCTAAATGTTTCGTTAATGTTTCAATGCTTCCTTAGGTAAATTGAGTAAATTTTATGGTTGATCTTCAATTATTTTTCGGTTTCAGGCCCTACCGTATGTCATCTAACAATCTCCTATATGCAGCTATGTGAGAAAATAAATCTTTTCAATTCGATGAATGCTATCTAGTTAAGGGGAGAGCTTCAAACAATGATGCAACAAACAACAACACTGCAAACGAAAACTTTCCAAACTAGATGACTTTCACTATCCGAAAGTAATCTAAAACATTCAACGATGCGAATAATGCAATGTAATCTATGCAAAATCCTCTTTTTCGAAAACTATGCAATTGTAATTTATGCACAATTTCCTCTTTCTTTTCAAATGGTAAGAATGCACTCAATGCATTTTTCGATGAAATGAGGATCTACTTAATGCATGCTTTTAATGAAAGAGAATGCATTCATAGCGATTTTTAGCTTTCAATCATTAAACAATGTGATCTAAGTCCAATGATAAATCTCAAAAATACTTTTCAATGCAATGTGATCTAATGCATTTTAACAAAAAGAACACTTTGAGACGAAAACTAAATAAACACAAATCTTCTTAATGAAGGATGAATGCAAAAGAGTTGTAAACAAACACTAAGAATGCAATCGTTGTTTCAAACACTTTGTAACGAAATCCCTCAAAAGATGACAAGACATATGAGGTCAAACACAAAGAGGACTTCCAAAGAAAGAGATCAAAACAAGGCATTCATTCCCTTTTACATCAAACAATCATGGAAAGAAGACATTTCAAACAATGAGCAATGTAATCTATGCTCATACAGAGGAAAGCTCGGAAGGGAAAGACACACTCGTGAAGGATTTAGGGAAAAAATCTCAATTTTCACACACCCTGAAATTGGCCCGACTTTTTCATTGACAACTAGCGCCAACTGGCGCGACTTTCTCACTGACAACTAGCGCCAATGCCCAATTGGCGCGGGTTGCTAACTGACAACAAGCGCCAACGCCTAAAAATGAAAAAACAAAGAATTTCTCCCAACCAAGACCAGACTCACCACTTCAAGCAGGATCTAAAACAAACCCAGAAGCAAAGTACTGACCAAAAGAAACTTCCGAACAAGGTTAAACCCTAGCACCTATAGGAGATGGCGCGACTGTCTGGCTGTAATCTGCGCCAGACAAAGAATGGCACGAGTGATGAACTGGCAACCTACGCCAACTGGCGCGACTCTCAGGGCTAAACTCGCGCCAATCAAGCCAACTATGAAAAGGTGAAAATTTGGAAAAGCAGAGGTTAGATTTGATCCTTTGGGGCTGAACCAAAAGCCAAACACAAAAAGAGCCAGCCAAAAGAGCCGATCAAGCAAGCACAATCAAGAAACAACCGAAAAGACAAGACAATACTCCAAGCGTTCAGTTCATAAACTAAACCAGAGATTGACTGAAGTAGCTTTGATCTACTTCGCTAATGCAGAGCAATAGCGTGTCGAAGGCTATCTGGCTAACTTCAGGCTTCGTCTGTAGCTTACAAAGTAGAACAACAACAAGCTAGATGATCCCCAGCGGATTCTCCAATTTTTTGTGGAGGTAAATCCCCTCTGTGGACAGAGGCGATCCCTACTAGCCCAGACCGGGTCTAGCAACAATCGTCACACGCTATAGTGCAGGTTCCTAATTGCAAATAAACCAACTAGCGATGAAGGCTTACCTGGAATCCAACGCTGTCGCTCGTAGAGAAAGTAGCGCTCCCATTCCTAAGCTCTAGCAGATCACAATCCTCACGATCTCCGTGATCGGACACCTGCACACACCAGAAACAAAACAAACACAAGCGTAAAATCCGATATATGCAACTATATGTCAGTCAGAGAAGACATAAGTCATCATCATAATCAACAACAAGAGTGGAACCATAACCAATAGTCGCTTATCATTAATCAATCAAAGAAGAATACAACCATAGCTCTGGCGCTAAATTCTTCTTCGGAGGGTCGCCAGCAGAACACGTCTCGAAATAGCCTGTCGGGGATGGGACAAACCTCTCTCTTCGTATGTCTCGACAATGATCTCCTTGCTTGGATTTGGCCGTAAGGGAATGGATCAAAGCTTTTGTAGCATTAGGCTCTTGGGAACTTGGAGACTAGCTTGCAATGGAGATGGGCAAGCTTTTATAGATGGAGGAAGGGGAGTTGGGATCCTTATAATCATGGGATTGGCCCTATCCTCAAGGAAGCTTCCATGAGAAGTGGCAGACCACTTTTTCTACATGGAAATGCGGATCCAAACCTTCCAACTCAAGATAGATACCAGTTCATTAATTGGTTAGGACGAAACTTCCGCCATTTATTTTTAAAAAACACTCCTTAAATTGGTTGGCGCGAGTGCGACTCTGGGACAGAGCACCAATTGGTGCGACCTCTTTGAAGGATTTCCCCATTGGCGCGGGTACTGAACTGGCTGCCCGCGCCAATGCAAAAAGGGGTGTTTTTAGGGTTTTTTACAAGGAGATGTCTTCAGGGCAATGAAAGCTCTTGTTCAGAGGGATGTCATGAAAGTGATTTCAAGCCATTTCACTACTCACAGGTCACGGAATGAGCCCTCCAATGTGCGGGACGGGGATTGCAGAGACGGTGACAAATTATTGTGTAATAGTTGGAAAAGGGTCAAGAAAAGTACAATACAAGACATGATAAGCATCGTGTGGATCATAGTTTCCAAGTTAGTGATGAAGTTTGGCTTCACATTAGCAAAGAGAGACTCCAAGGAGAAGCTAAAAAACTGAAACCAATTCGATATGGTCCATTCAGGATTTTAGAAAATATTGGTGATAATGCCTTTAGGTTGGATTTTCCTTCATGTATGCAAATTTATGCGGTTGTTAATGTTGAAAATTTAAGATTGTATGAGCCTCCTTTGATTGAATATCAAGGATAGAATGTTCAGATTCCTTCAATTGAATATTTCTCTCCTGAATATCTTGAAGAATTGCAGCAAGACACATTCTTTGATAGGAAAACAAGGACTTCAAAATGAGGGAACATGGAGTACCTTCGTATTGGGCTCAAAGGAACAAATCCAAGAAAATCCAAATGGATTGTGATTGGAAGGGTGAGGGAACAATACACTCATTTGTTTATTAACTGAAAATGATCTTTTGGATGTCCAAAATCTTCCAGTGGGGAAGAATGGTCCATTGGATCAATAAAATTCTCAAAATTAAAAGTGCTCCAAACTGGCACCAAAACGAATATCTCGTCGCCCTCAATGCAACGCAACTCATTTCACTCAAAATCAATATCGTATGCTCCTGATATCGCGTTCTGAATGTTTTCTAAAATAGTTAAAATTTAAAAATTGAGTTGCAGGTATGCCCAGCCAGCAGTCTGTACGTTTAATAGGCATACGACTTGGTAGGGTGACTGTATTTTTATGGGAAACTGGCTAATCGACAAGTGTCATCATATTTTTGGTCAATTTTTTTGGGTTTTGATTGGTTGATGGTTTGTTTGGTTGGTCCAATGGTGGAGGGCCACATGGGCCAAAATTTTTCTACCACATGGCCTCCTGATGTCATATTAAAATTTGGTATGGGTCTCAACTGACCTCCGATTAAATCGAACCGCAGAACTTTTGGGTGGCAGCACAATGCTCCACCAGTGCACCACTGGTATTGATTATTATCCATAATACTCAGCCTCTATTTAAATTTTATTGCAATATGAATTAGGGGTCGGGGCTAGGGTTATCCCCTGGCCCCTGTTCCACCCAACCCATGAGACCACAGGTTAAGAAGCCATTGGTGGGGGATTAACCATGGCCCCCAACCCATGGGTAATACACCAACCACCACAGTTCGAATGGATTTCAAACCGGTGGTTCCAAACCATGGCATCAATGCAACCATACCACAGTTTTTTAGCGCAGTTTTCAAACCTCTAGTGAGAACCACGGTGATACCACAGTTAATGCGGGCTTGGTTTAAAACCTTTGGCAGAAATTTTTAAATGCTAACCAGCGAGATTTTAACCATATCATGACACAAAATATGGTTGGAGCGAAATTTAATTTGGTGTGACAGTGTAGTTTGAACGGTCCTCAATCAACGCCAGATATTTTTCCAAGTGGCCCATTTTGATCAGTTTGTGGGGGTCACCAGGCTTTTAAATCAAGCAACAATTTACACCTGAACTAGCACAGGGTGAATTTGTCACTCCACGTGGCCGAAAATTTCAAAAATTGTAGGATGGATTGCAGGTGGGTGCGAATTGGAGGTCATTTAGTCGGAAAATTATTCTAGAGTACAACTCAGTCATATTTTGACCTTTTTTAGTGTAGAAAGAGCCCAACTATGGGTTTTTTACTATTTTGGAACCATTGGAGACATTATTTTTGCATTTTGAGCACTGGAAAGCCATGTAATCACTTATTTTTTAGAATAATTAAAGAGGCCCAACATTGGAAGTTGGACTAGGAAATGTAGCACAGAAGGGATGAACTCCTCCATCATTTTTTGTCTTGTGTTTCTGTTACGGTATTGTTGTCTCTGTTACTTTCTGCAAAACTGAGTTTAAAATCATCATTTATGTGTTAAGTAAACTTGTCTAATTGCATAAAAATATATATATAATTTCACTTGCAACCGTTCATCAAAAACCTTCAAGTTTTCATATATAGATCACCAACCATAGATTGGCTGAGAAAATTATTTATTTCATCCAATCACCATCGTCTCATATTCCAAGCATGAATGTGGGATCTCATGGGACAAACCAATCCAAACATAACCAAGGGAATCCAAATGTCAATCCACCTCCACACTCACCATACCATGATCTCACTTAAACCGATTTCCAGATCACAAATCCGAACCAAGCTTGGATACCTTAGAATTTCTTCTCCAATACCTTGAGAAATTTTCCCACCCCTACCCTCAAGATTTACCATGTATCCTGCCATTACCAGTCAAGGAATTCCTAGGCCTTTGGGAATTTTCTTGATACAACCTCACCCATATCAAAAATATTTTGTCAATCCAAAGCTCAAACTAAGAACAACCCCATCACACCATGGTTGTCTAAAAATGGTAGGGCTAGGCTAAAATCCACTATCCAACCCAGAAAAACTCATGCTAATGACAGAAAAAAAACCAAATACCAACATGCACATACCATGCATTCCAAAACCAACTAGGAAATCATACATGCAACTTGTTACCTGTAAGTATTCTCGTTGAATCTGCTTGATCCAAATTTTCCTTACTTGATCCTTGCTTTCCTCCATTTTCCTTTGCTTTCATTTCATTTCCTTTCCTTTCCTTTCCTTCCTTGCTTTTTTTCTCCTCTTGGTGCTCTTCTCCTCTCTAACGCTAATTCAAAAACTGAACTCACAAAAGGCTACCAACTGATGCTATGAGGTATTTTTATTGATGAGGCCTGTAATTTCTTTGATTTTCCATCATTTTCCTTCATTTTCCTCCTCACATGCAACTTGTGACCTTTCACCTTCCTTTTGTCCTAAATTCATTTATTTTCAAAAATAAATGACAAAAAAACTCTTTTTCCTTTCCAAAGCCTTAGCCATTTCCTTTTCCAATTTCCCTTTCGCCATAAAATACAACAATTGATGCCTGTTAGAGTCGGTATCTTCATCCCTTCGTTAGAGATCAAATTTCTCTTGTTGCATTTCATTTTAGGTGTCTCATTCAGTTCAGTCAGCTGCATTCCATTAGGAGCATGGATCATCTGACGGTAGGGTATTTTCACTCATATCCCTCATTTCATGTACCTGCTGGTCTGTGTTTGTTCATCAAAATCATTTACAGTCATTTACAGTCATGTTTGGTCACTTGGTTAGCAAAAAGTCATTTTAGGGTTTTTAGTCTCATTAGGTCTAGGGTTTGGTTTTCAGAGTGTCTAATAATGGCCAGCAGGCACATGAGGAAGTTTCAAATAAGGTCTCAGTGCAAAAATTTCATCGTCATAATGCTTGATAATGATTTTTCTTCAAAACTCTGTTTTGAAGAAAAAATGTCTATTTTTTCTTTTGTAATAAATGTAATGTAATTTTCAAAGTTTCTTCAGTTTTAAAGTACTACATGCGCAGCCCTGGTCACCTTTTCCAAATATCCATGTTAGCTATCCCTGCAAAGACAGACAAGAAACTCATCATCAGTCTAAAAAGAAAAAGGGAAACGAAACAGAGTTCATTTAAAACTGTCAAAGTCTGCAACATTAGAAAGTGGGTTTGCCCAAATGAAAAATCAAATTCTTTGATATATATAAGATATTTTCATATTCCACAATCCATTTGCATACCAAGAGACATCATTGAGCCAAGACAAATCGTGGAGGGTGAAACAATGTTTGAAGGGTGGATTGTGGGTGAAATTGACTGGCGCGGCGCATTGGGCGGTGGTCGCGACGCACTGGCTGAGCGCGGCGCATAGGGCCGCTCTACACTGTGAAAATTTGAACGGCCGCAGCGCATAAAAGGAGTGCGACGCACTGGGCAGTGGTCGTGGCACACAGGACAGATAACAAAAATTTTGTCATTGCTTCACAAAAATCCAAATTAACTCGGTCCTTCTCGCTCCAAGTAAGTTCATGCAATCTTTCATGGCCCATAACTTGTGCTTGCTGTTGGTTATGTGATTGGTTTTGAGAATTTGAATACACAAAAGCCAAACCCTAGAAGTGCCTCCTTAGGGTTTTAAAATTGGTGTTTTAAAATTAATTTTGGTGCCAAATACTCCATTCCCCACCTTGTTGTTCCTCTCCCATCACTGTTATCTCATCACTACACCATCCTCTTACATCTCTAGAAGTCATTCACTCCTAAAGCCCTATTTCCCTATCCCAAGTCATTTCATCTCACTCTCATTCTCCCTTTCCCATCTCACTTGTAAAAAACCCTAAACCTCAAAGTTTCCCAAACAATCAAGTGGTTGTCCATTGTCCCTACATTTGTCAAATTTTCAAAAGGCAAATTATCACTTGATTAAACCCCATTGTTCCTACTGCCCTACTTCTCCTACAGTCCCTCCCCTTTGCTACCATATATTTGGCAATTGAAACAAAGCACCAAATTCTCATTTTCCTCTCATACAAGCCAACATACACCTTGCATGGACATCATGGAGACAAATACTGACACATCATATGACTGAGATAGTGATTCTACTACTGAGCTACATGCACCTAGAAGGCCTCGTAAAGGTGGCAAACATGTGAGAGAAGAGCCCACCTCATTGACTCAATTGCAGGCTTGCCCACTTGCCATGGCATGTTTTCGAGAACAGTCATGCTATCATTATTGTGAAATGATTGCTAGGATCCATCATCATCAGGAGTTGGCTCGTTTGTTTGTATTGCATTTACATGATGGTCAGGTAACTCTTGCTGGTGTAAATTTCACTTTGACACCGGAAAATATTTCTCAAGCGACCGGAATACCGAATGTGGGTGAACAATGGAACAAAAGACAACAGGTGGACAGAGTGCATTATGAACCATACATCAGGCCTAGCTTTTTGAGGAAACTCAGTCGGGTGTTCCCATTCTGGTTCCTAAAGGAATCCTATGTGCCTCTGATGAAACTCATTATCAGATATTTCAGTTGTGAGGGCCGGTTTTCACGCCTCTATGCATACCACATCAGGTTATTGATGCATTTCACCAGAGTGAGGATGATTAACATACCTTATTTCATGTGCCAGAACATCGAGAGAATGACCCTCTTGTGCAGAAGAAAACTCCTGAGCAGCAGTACAACAGTATTTATCACTATGCACTCATCAATATCGTGGTCATACATCAACTTGGATTGCAGGGCATTTCATGGGAGGATTTCATTTCCCATGACTTCTTCACAGCTCCTCAGGTTCCTCCGGAGGTTGTTCATGATGCAGGTGAACCTTCACATCAGTATGGAGGTTAGGAGGCAGAGACTACTAGTGTGCCGATGTATATCACTTATCAGAGAGGCACTAGAGTATTATTTGCAGCAGCCCGACGAGTACTATCTCCACCTGGGGTGGAAGGGGTCTTGTTGTTGTCATCAGCAGCACAGGTATAGGTA
This sequence comes from Pinus albicaulis, assembly GCA_034641835.2. NCBI lineage: Eukaryota > Viridiplantae > Streptophyta > Pinopsida > Pinales > Pinaceae > Pinus > Pinus albicaulis. The sequence continues at coordinate 705,431,568 of CM076577.1, forward strand.
CAGGACAGAGGTAAGAGGCCCATGCAGGATGAGGGCCCTTCAAGAGGCCAGGATACTGATTTTGTAGTCATTGATGAGGATTTGAGCTCTCCAAGCTCAAAGTTGAGAGAGACCATTCAGGAGCAGAAGGCGGAGATTGACACATTGACCATCAAATTGCAGAGAGCCCAACGGATCATAGATTACTTGGAGCAGTGAAACAAACATTTGGAGGATCAGCAAACAATCATGGAGTTGCAAAACATCCGTGAGAACCAGCAAGCTGCCCAAAGAAGCCAAATAGAGATGACACCCATTGAGCGGGAGATTGAGGCTGATAGAGAGACTTGGTTTGAGAGGGTCAATATTCATCTTGAGAAGCTGTTGGAAAAGGCAAACAAGGAAAATAACATGCTCAGGCACATGAAGAACCATTAGTGGGCACGAAATCATGTTTGCAAAGTAAGGATCAAGATCCTGAAAGCAAGGCTAAAGAGGGCACTAAAGCATCGCAAAAGGCATGATAGACTCCAAATTTTGGCTGAAGCTTCTTTGGCCCAGCATAGTGCTTGATGGTGAACATTTAGCCCAAATTTCAAGAAATTTGGGAAATTTTTTGTCAATTTTGAATTTTTTTAGCCTTAGCACAGATTTTTCCGCCCGATGCGTAACGCCACTTGACGCGCGCTTATAATTGGCAGTTCCTTTTGAGAAAAAAATTTCATTTATGGATTTTTCATCAAAAATTGTGCATGCCTACCCATTACCTAAGGATTTTGACAAGTTTTGGGTTGCCTAAAGGGTCAAAAACACCTCAAAAATGGCCTTTCTGCCACTTTTTGGACACACAAGAAGCAGTGCTGGGAAATTTGATTTTTGGAGAGGAAAATGGAAACCAAATCCAGAAATTCCACTTGGGTTGGAAATTAGACAGGTAGGGCTTTCCAACGAGCTATTCTGCACTCAATTTTGACTTTGAGAAGGCCCTCACAATCAGTCTCAAAGTTGTGCTACGCATAGAGATTTCAGGTGCGGCGCATTGGGAAATTTGGCCTATTTTTCACTCACCAGCTCAGTTTTTCTCCTAGTTTTGGCTAGTTTGACTTTTTCATGTAACTCTTGATGTAAATTGATGTAATTTCATGACTTTTATGTAATTTTGGCACATTTTTACTCATCCTAGTAGATTCATTCACTAAAAAGTGAAATGTAAGTGAATGAATCAGTTTCCTATCATATAGAGGCAAGTTGTTTCATTGCCTATTTTCCAGTTCTTAGTTTAGATATGGTTGAAACAACTCCTAGAATGGTGAGCTCGACCGCTAGAGGCATGGGGATGAGTTAGGCTTGTCTATATCTTGTAGTTCTTCAATCATTTTCAGGGTTGGACACTTGGGATTGCTTGGCACTTCATTGTACATTTCATCTCTGCAATTTTGGCAAAGGAATAGACCAGGGTTTGCAGCACTCTTTGGGATCCATGTGGCTCTATGTTTTGATGGTGTGTTTCTCTATGTTATTGTAATTTCATTGATGTTTATGTGTATCATTTCCCTTCTCCTTTCTTCTTAAATTAAACAAATGAGTTATAAAGGTGGAATTCATTAGATTTCTTTGCTCTGCCTTTAGTTTTGTTTAATTTTCCATGTTTTCATCTATTTGAAGAGGATTCTTGAAATCCTCTTTCCCTCTTCAGCTCCTCACTGGTCTGAACTATCCATTCATTCAATCCAAAGCATCAAAAAAATTTCCTTCCTTGCCCCATTCAGAACCCTACAAAAACTAGGCCTCATCCCTGAACCCAAAACTGCCTTTCCCTTTGATTCCAACAAAACCCCCAAAAATCAAAATAAAACTCTTTTACTCATATACCTAGCCTAAAATTAGCTTTTATTTCAAGTCATCTCAAGCCCCATCGATTATTTTTGCTGAGATTGACCCGGAGAGTGCCCTCTCCTGATCTAGTAGGGCTAGCTACCAGACTGAGCGTGGTTTGATGTTACCTTGAACTCTGCCTTCTTTCAGCCTGAGGTAGATTTAGGAAATAACAATGCCCACTGCAATATTTTTCCCAACATTCATCTTGGAATAAGTATCCCTTAATTGTGGTCTTATTTTTCCTTTATTAACTTTTATTACATGAACTTTCAACTCAGGGTTTTTACAGTTTTGGTGCTTCATCTCCTAGGGTTAGGTTTTTGGATGTGTTGATGGTGTTGGACGTACCAAAATTCAAGGGGTATTCCTGATATGTGTTCCTAATTAGACCTCACACCGTTTGGGATAGGATCCCCATCCATAATATGGTATGGTTTTCGGTTTCTTAAATAGTTTCCTTGGCTCGAACTATTAGCAAGCGAGAGGAGTGAAAAATGTGCCTTTGAAAAGCAAGTGAGTGTGCCTGGTGAGATTTTGGTTGTATGTGTGTCGAGGTTCTTCTACTGTAGAGAGAAAGTAATTGATCCCCTAGGAGATATTTAATAGTACCACCCTAGTAGAGACACATGTGAACAATAAATATCTATCTAACATCCATGGGAATAGTCTAAAATATGTGATGGTCATTGCAACCAACACAAACACGAAATATATGTCTAACATCAAGTGGAATAGTCCATAAAGACGCGACAATCATAAAAACCATTACAACACATTCTAAATATGATAATTACTAAAATAATTGAAATATTTCAACTACTTTAGCACAGGTGAAAGAAAACATGAATTACAAACATTCACAGAATAGTCTTACAAATATTCATAATCCATGCATGAAGAACGTTCTTGCCATGGGGCTTCTGATATTATGTAAAATTCCCAATACACATGTATACAATGAACACCACTAGCTCTAATAGTGGAGTGTTGGAGCTACTCCTTGCTCCCTAAAAGAACTATCTTGTCTCTCTAATGCCTCGCAGGAGGAACCAAGGTGAAAAGTCCTTTTCTCATACAATGAGGGTGCATATATAACCAGTGGGGAGGTGATGCTTCACCTTCCTTGTGACTCTTCAACTAACCTCATGAATGTTTGACATCCTATGACTTTTCAAATTTACATGACTCTTAATATTTTATACATGTCCTTTGGACTTTCACTTTACAATACATTTTCGAATCATAAATTACATAATCCGTAATAATGATGTGGCGTGTGACGACTCATGACATGACATGAAATGACACTACTAGCATGGACTGCATTATGACATGGTAATTTCAAGCTATTATTTATTCTCTTGGCTACTTTTATTCTTGTGTATTCTCTTCTATCCACCTCCATATGGCTTAGAGGTAAGGAGTCTTCAATGATATCAAGTCTTGTGTTGTGGTCACAAACCGGTATCCCCTTGCTTTGTCTTGATTTATCAGCTTGCATAATCAGTTAAAAATATTTCTTCTCACATGTTCCATTTCTCCATATCCTTCTTGACCATATTATCATGGTATAATAAAGTACCTGCATCTGCAATTCACTCATGACAAGATGACATCAGTCTGATAAAACCCCTAGTCTAAGATGTTGCATGTCAATCCACTAACTGAGTCGAAACCCGGTGGCAAGCTTAGGGAGAGGCTCAGTGACTATTAAATTACAGATATCGAGCAATCAGGGGTGAAGCTTGAGCCTTGATATTGTGCAATGCACAGTTTAGGATGGACTGAGGAAGAAAATTTCACATTTTGGAGCTTAGTGTGACAGGATGAGGGGATGGGCACTCGTTCAGCCTATTGCACAATTATGGAGGGAAAAGGAGGCTGGGAAATTCACAATTGGGTAGCTCAAGAGCTCAAGACATGAGCTTGAGTTCATAGATTTTGAAATGTGCAGTTGAGGCTAGGGTGGAGGGCTGGATTGTGCAATTTTGGAGGCCAAGGTTTGGTCTTGAGTAATGGAACTGCGCAATGCACAATCCTGAGAGGTAGGAACTGTGCATTGTGTAATTTCAAGAGGAAAGGTCAGAGGTAGAGGTCTGATACTACAGAGACAAATGAAGTGATCCCCTAAGAGAGAGGTAATAGTACCACCCTAGTAGAGACACGCGTGAACAAGAAAGATCTATCTAACATCTATGGGTATATTCCAAAAAGATGTGACAGTCATTGCAACCAAAAAAAACATGAAAGATATGTCTAACATCTGGTGGAATAGTCCACAAAGACACAATAATCATAACAACCACTACAACACATTCTAAATATGATAAGTACTAAAATAATTGAAATATTTCAACTACTTTAGCACAAGTGAAAGAAAACATGAACTACAAACATTCACAAAATAGTCTTACAAATATTCATAATCCATGCATGAAGAACGTTCTTTCCATGAGGCTTCTGGTATTATGTAAAATTCCCAAGACACATGTATACAATGAACATCACTAGCTCCAATAGTGGAGCATTGGAGCCACTCCTTACTCCCCAAAAGAACTATCTTGTCTCTCCAATGAATTGCAGGAGGAGCCAAGGTGAAAAGTCCTTTTCTCATACAATGAGGGTGCATATATAACTAGTGGGGAGGTGATGCTTCACCTTCCTTGTGACTCTTCAACTAACCTCATGAATGTTTGACTTCCTATGACTTTTCAACTTTACATGACACTTAATATTTTGTACATGTCCTTTGGACTTTCACTTTACAATACATTTTCGATTCATAAATTGCATAATCCGTAATAATGATGTGGCATGTGACGACTCATGACATGACATGAAATGACACTACTGACATGGACTGCATTATGACATGGTGATTTCAAGTTATTCTTGCTTCTCTTGGTTATTTTTCTTCTTATGTATGCTCTTTTATCCACCTCCATATGGCTTAGAGGTAAGGAGTCTTCAATGATATCAAGTCTGCGTTGTGGTCATAAACTGGTATCCCCTTGCTTTTTCTTGATTTATCAGCTTGCATAATCAGCTAAAAATATTTTTTCTCGTGTGTTCCATTTCTCCATGTACTTCTTCATCATCCTATCATGGTACAATATCGTACCTTCATCTACAATTCACTCATGACAAGACGACATCAGTCTAATAAAACCCTTAGTCTAAGATGTTGCATGTCAATCCACTGACTAAGTCGAAACCCGGTGGTAGGCTTAGGGAGAGGCTCAGTGACTATGCAATTACAGATATTTATTAGTCAGGGGTGAATATTGAGCCTTGATATTGTGCAATGCATAGTTTAGGATGGACTGAGGAAGAAAATTGTGAAATCTGGGAGAGGGGATGGGCACTCGTTAAGCCTATTGTGCAATTATGGAGGGCAAAGGAGGCTGGGAAATTTTTCAATTGGGCAGCTCAAGAGATGAGCTTGAGTTCATATATTGCACAATGTGGAGTTGAGACTAGGGTGGAGGGCTGGGTTACGTAATTTTGGAGGCCAAGGTTTGGGCTTGAGCACTGAAACTGTGCAATGCATAGTACTGGGAGGCAAGAACTACACATTGCATAATTTCAAGAGGCCAGGTCACAGGTAGAGGTCGGATATTGCGCAATGTGCAGTTCAAGAAGGCCATATGAGGCTAAGTTTCTTGATCGAAAAGCTTTCGTAAATTGACTAAGTGTGGTATTGGTGAGGCTAATATGAACAGTGATAAGACTTCAACTCAGTGTTCACACACTTATAACACTTGAAGATGAAAAGACATATATCATCCAGGACACATGAATAAAATAATTCCCTTAGTGTGAAAACTTTGCGATAACTTACAACAAGTGTGACACTAAAGCTACACTTTGCGACAATCGTGACAACACTTGTGCGATAATGCTTAAAACTTTGAAAATAAGTGCGACAAATGTTTACAAGGTATGGTTAACTCATCTTCACAAAGATAACACCTTGAAACCATTAAAACAATCTTATATGCATTGTGCGATGCTTAACATGAAAAAATACAACATTTTTCTTCTCTTGCAAAAGGGACCTAAACACTTGAAGAAAACTCATGTGATGAGTTTTGGTGTTTGCGATGATAGTTTACAAGACCAATGTAGGCTTGAAAATTTAGTGTAGGCCAAAATTTTGGAGAGTGTTTTAGCAGTGACAACACTTGGTGACACACTTGTAGAATTCCATCTTCTCTGTCTTGGTTAACTCTTTCGTGCAAGGTCTCAGTCCTTCAAGGAGTATTGATTCATCATGCAGATTACTTTGTCCTCCCCACTTACCCCGTGAATAATCATGGTCCCTTTTGTCCCTTTTACGTTAAACACAAATATAAGATTTAGCAATATCGAATTTTTTCGCGAGCTTTAGATTTTTAGATCATAATTTTTCATCTTCGGTGTTGCTCAGCTGCCAGGAGACCTGGACATTACCCTGGTGAAGTCACAACAAGAACATAAACATTTATCCACTACTAGTGAGCCTAGATAGTACCCCAGCGGAGTTTCTTGCTTCACCTCTTTGTGCAGGAATCCTTTCTCTTCTTTCACCTTTTTTTATTTATTTAAATGGAATTATGCATTGGCACTTATTCATTAATGGGGAAAAGAGGGATCCCGACTTATTGAGAGAAGGAGGGGTTTTTCCTTTAGAGAAGCATATAGAGACATTTGATTTAGGTATTTTCATTTAGATTTTATCCTCTTCCTCTTATACTGATTGGCTAAGCATGAAAATATCAAAACATAAGAACCGAGTGTGGGCATAATGTTTCCTGAATAGACACAAGTATTGTGGTTTGACCAAAAATATCCTTACAAACAGATCATATTTTTCATTGAAACTTCATCAACCAAAATATGTAACCATCACAAGGGATGAGGACCGAAGGTTAACAAAATGTTGTAGTGTCACAAGACTCCTTTTTAATTCATCCACACACAAATAAGCTGGGAAACATGTTCACGCATGACGCTTATTAACATGGCTAAACATAACATAACTAAAAAAACAAGCAAGAAAAGAAAATATGTACATAGGGTGGGGCGGGACTTAGCCCCAGATCATCATTGAAGAATATTGTTTTAATTCTTGGCCATTAACAGGAAGAGATTCAATCTTCCCATCTAGTGATTGAATATGATCAGTGTGTTAGCCAAGCTTTTCATGTATGGTGAAACGTATGGTCCACAAGGATTGAAACTTAGTGTGTTTTCCCTTTTCCTCACGGGATTTGTTGCACTTCAAGACTAATTCACCCATACTAAAGTCATTCTTCCCTGTAGACTTCTTGTCGAACCACCTCTTGATACGATTCTGGTGAAGAGAAAATTTTACTTTTGCCTCTTTTATTTCTTCTTGGAGCTTGTAATGGGTGTATATCCTATGTTGAACCAATAAGCATGGATTTACCTAGGATTATTGTGAAATTTGAAGGACATGAAAGTAGATATTCGAGGGTAGGATGGATTCTTTTCCATACATAAGGGAGTAAGGAGACATATTCAGAGAAGGCTTTGGCGTGACTCAGTCAACTCATAGGGCATTCACCAAGGCAGAGTGCTAGTTCCTCTATTCAGATAATATGGTCTTCTTAATGACATGGATGAGGTTCTTATTTGTAGACTCGACAAGCACATTTCCTTGCAGATAGTAATTAGATGAATGTTTCAAAGTAATTCTATTTTCCAATGCAAAATCATATGAATTTAGCAATGAAAAATATGTTGCATTTTGAAAAAAAGTGAAATCGGAATGTCGAACCTAGAAATGATGTTCTGCTTAAGGAAATTAACGACTTCCTGATCATTCACTTGTTTGAGCGGAACTGCTTCTTTCCACCACGTGAAGTAGTTTATAGCAGTGAGAATGTAATTGTATTGCTTTGACGAGTGGCGAAAAATTTTACCAATCACATATAATCCCCATTGTCGAAATGGTTATTCCACTGCAATAGGCTGCAATGAGGAAATTGACTTCTTACTTAGGTTGGCACACTTCTTACAGACCAAAAATTTATAGGCATAGGCGTGAGCATATTTTAATAATGTGGGCTAATAAAAATCAGCCTCCATAACTTTATGCGTCGTTGTGTCACTTGGAAAGTGTCCCCTGGTTGGTCTGTCATGGAGATCACGCAATAATCTCTCTTCATCATGCACTTCTAGACACTTGAGAAATACTCCAATATGGTGCTTTCTAAAAATCACCCCATGCACTAATTTATAAGATAATGCCTTTATTCTGAGTGCCCTCTTCTGATGTGCAGATAAGTGAGAGGGAACAGTGTCGTTCTCAAGGTATTAGAACACATCCATGTACCAAGAGTTTGTGATGGTAGAGGGGGAAGCTCGCTCAACATTATACATTTCAATCTCCTTCTCCCATCCGGAAGAATCTTCTTCTTTTTCATCCTCCGCTTTTGTTGCTAGCTGACATAGGCCATGGCCCTTGATCCTGTGAATTGTCTTGAAATCTAAGGCATACCCTTGCATATCAGTCATCCAATTCGCTCTCCTCTCACCCATCTCTTGTTGAACAAACAATGATCTAACTATTGGGTGCAGAACAAAGATGATACAATTATTTCTCAAGAGATAGGGTCAGAAATGCTTTACCACCTTGTAAACTGCATATGCCTACTTGTTGATGGTGGGATAGTTAAGCTCGGGCCCTTATACGCTGGCACTAGAAAATATTGGTTGCTCATTTTTTTGTTCATACTTCTATGTAAGAACGACGACAAGAGAATTATCATAAGCGAAAGTATAGAGAAAAAAATATTTGTTGAAATATGGGTTGTACAAATCAGGTGCTTCTGTAATAGCTTTCTTAGTACATGAAAATGCACCCTTTTTCCTTTTGTCTTGTTTATATATTGTATCCTTCTTTACCATATCCTACATTGGTTTCATGATCTGGGCGTATTCAGAGATGAAATTGCAGAGAAATTTAACCTTCCCCAGGAAGGATTGCATAGCTTTCCTATTTACTAGGAAGGGAATCTATGAAATTCCTTTGACCCTCTCTAGGTCTACCTTAAGCCCACTTTTCCCAATAATGTAGCCCAAGATATTACCCTCAGACAGTAAAAAATAATCTTCTTTGGATTAAGCGATATCCCATATTTGTGACATGGCTTGAAATTGTTCTTCAAATGGCGTAAGTGGTATGATCTCTTCTTAGAAAACATTGTGACATTGTCAAGATACACCACTACGCTATGTTTGATCATTCCATGAAACGCAATGTCCATTGAGCGTTGAAATGTCACACCAGCATTGAAGAACCAAAATGGCTTTCTTTTGAAAGTGAACGTGCCCCACTTCATGCAAAATGTGGTCTTTATTTTGCTAGGCTCTGAGACAAAAACCTGGTTTTAATTGAGATACCCATCTAAAAAATAAAACATCACTGACCCCGATATTGTCTACAGTATCTATTCCATAGATAGCATGGGGTAGTTATTGTTATGAAACTAGCTCCCAAAATAGAAGAAAAGAGAGATCAACGCCTTATAAATCAGTCACTTCGAGGGGGAAACCTCCTTTACATTACATAAATGAACAATTCTTAAATGATACAAATGAAAAAACCTCCTTTCTATATATAGGATTCCATTGGGTCACAATATAATCCTAGCCAACCTAACAATAATAATGTAAGGGCACACTAATAACAATATGGGGACTACAGGGGTACAAAAATAACAATAAGGGGGCTACACTAACAACAATAAGGGACTACACTAGTAATATATGGCCCTAATATGCCCCTCTCCTTCAAAAAAGTGTTTTCCTCAATGCTTGAGCAGTTATGGATTCTTCTGTATAAAATTATCATCCTCCCATGTGGAATATTCAGTGGGTAAGTTATTCCACTTGATGAGATACTCTAAAATTGATTGATTTCGTAGTTGTCGAGTTATTGTTTTTGTGACTGCTTCAGGTTCCAATATGATTTTTCCTTCCTCATCAAGTTTTAGCAATATTGATTGAACCAAAAGCATGAAACATGGAAAAATGGGTGCAATCAGGAAGATGCAGGAAGCTCCAATTTGTATTCCATGGTACCAATCTTTTGCAACACCTTGTAAGGACCATAGTACTTTGGCGATAATTTATTATCATTTTTAGTTTTCTTGAGGGACATTTTTTTTATGGTTGTAGCCATAAAAATAGCCAATCACATACATCAAAACTTCTCTCACTACGATGCTGATATGCATGTTGTTTCATTCGATTATGTGCCAGATTTAGGTTATCCTTTAAGAGTTGGAGAACTTGTTTTTGATGCTCGATGTGATCTTCCACTGCTTGAACCTTAGAATTTTCTCTTAAAGATGATGTCATCGATGGCGGATGATATCCATAAAGTTCCATAAATGGGGTCATTATTTTTTGCAGTGTGGAAGGAAGTGTTATACTACCATTCAACCATAGGTAACCAATTTATCCATTGTGTTTGTTTATCATATACAAAGCAACGAAGATATCCTTCCAAACATTTTTTCATTGTCTCAGTTTTCCCATCGGATTAAGGATGATAAGATGAGCTATGAGCTAGTTGAGTACCCAAACAATAAAATAATTTCGTCCAAAACTTTCCAGTGAAAATGGGATCTCTATCGCTTACAATAATATTTTGGTTTCCATGTAGATTTTGAATTATTTCCATAAATGCAGTAGCAATTGTACTCACTTTAAATGGATGAGATAATGCACAAAAGTGTGCATACTTGGTAAGCTATCAACTATCACCATGATGACACTCTTTCCTTCAGACTTAAGTAAACTTGTGATAAAATCCATTGAAACATCCTCCCAATGTTGATTTGGAATGGATAGCTCTTGTAGCAGACCCGGGGTCTTAATTGTATCAACTTTATTTTTCTGGAAAACCAAACATTCCGCTACAAATCTTTGAATATCAGATTTAATTCCATCCCAAAAAACAAATCCTTCACTCTATGGTAAGTTTTAAAAAATCCTGAGTCTCCTCCTAAGGGAGAGGTGTGCAATTCCAAAATAATATTTTGTTTTAGGTGGCAATTCTTATAAATATATAAGCGATATTTGTAACATAAGGAATCATTTTTCCAACTAAATGTATCAGATGTACTGGGATCTTGCTACAAATTTTGAATGAGTGTCCATACTTATTCACCATTCTTCCATTCCTCCCTTGCTTCAGTTATCCAATCTGGTTGGATAATAGAAATGGCACAAAGCAATGCTTCCACATCCTCATCCTTTCTTAAGAGTGCATCCACAACAACATTTAGCTTCCCTTTTTTGTAGATGATTTTAAATTCATAACCCAACATCTTTGTGACCCATTTTTGTGGCTCTTTTGAAGATAGTATTTGTTCCAAAAATTATTTAAGACTATCATGATCATTTTTTACCTTGAAGTGTCTTCCCATTAGGTAAGGTCACCATTTCTTTAGTGCATGTAGTATTGCCAATGTTTAATTCTCATAAATAGCTTTCTGTAAATACTTTCCTTTGATTGGATGGATTTCAAAATAAATGTATCTTCCTTCTTGAATTAAAACAACACCAATTCCATTTCATGAGGCATCACATTCCACAATAAAGGTTTTTGTGAAGTCTAGCATAGCTAAGACCGGTGCTTGGCACATTGCCTCTTTAAGATGCTAAAAGGCCTTAGTTGCTTCAGGAGTCCATGAAAATGCATCTTTCTTCAATAATGTTGTTAGAGGTGCTACTATTTTCCCATAATTCTTAGCAAACTTGCGATAATACCCTATTGACCCGACAAATCCTCGCAAATGATTTATGGTTGTGGGGACTTTCCATTCCTTAATGGCTTTAATTTTTCTAGAGTCTACCTTAACACCCTCCTGAGATACAATATGACCCAGATATTCCACCTCTTTTACTCCAAAGAAACATTTGGAGGTTTTTACATATAATTGTTTATCCTCCAATAGTTTGAGCACCTTGTCAACATGTTGAACATGATCCTTCCAAGATCTCTTGTAGATTAGTATATCATCAAAAAATACTAACACAAATTTTATAAGAAAGAGTTTTAAAATGGAACTCATCAACCCTTGAAATGTAGAAGGTGCATTGGTAAGGCCAAAAGGCATGACCAAAAATTCATAATGACCCTCATGAGTTCGAAATGTTGATTTTAGAATGTCTTCAGTCTTCATTGTAATTTGATGATATCTTGAACGAATATCCAACTTGGTGAAATAAATTGTTCCATTTAATTCATCCAATAATTCATTAATCATGGGAATGAAATTTATCTTCAATAGTGAGCTTATTGAGCTCCCTATAATCCAGACACATGGCCATGATCCATCCTTCTTGTGCACCAATACTACTGGAGCAGAGAAAGAACTTTGACTAGGTTGAATTATACCGGCCTCCAGCATTTTTGCAATCATATGTTCAATTTCGCTCTTTTGCACATAAAGATATCTGTAAGGCTTGATGTTTGAAGGAACACTTCCTATAATCAAATGAATAGCATGATCATGATCATGAATAGGTGGGATTCATTTGGGAGTTTCAAACACCTTGGAATGATTGTCCAAGACTTTTTGGAGATCTAGAGAAATAGATGATATTGATGTTGGAACTTCTAGTGAGCATAATTGTGCAATGATGCCTCATTGTTATTTCTTCATAATCTTTGTCATGACATTAGAGCTTATTATCTTTCCAAATTTCCTACGATGACCCATAAATCAACTTCCTTTCCTTCCAAACGACAAAAAAAAAAAAAAAAAAAAAAAAAAAGAAAGAAAGAAAGATTAAGAAAGATTCAAGAAAATTTCTTGAAAATTAAAAGCTATTGTCCCCAATGATTGTAACCATTGTACTCCTATTACAACATCAATACCACCCATTGGAATGGAAATCATTGGACTATTCAATACCCATTCCCCCATGGTTAGCTTTATATTATGGCAATAACTATAGAAATTTATAGTTCCTCCATTTTCCACCATCACTTGACACTCTAGCGCTAGGTATAGGAAGCAATTCAATTCCTTGGCTACCTTACAATGAATAAAATTATGGGTACTACTTGAATCAATAAGAACTATTACATTTTTATTCTTGATATGTGCTTCTATATTAAGAGATTTAGGAGTGGTAATTCCTGCCAATGCATTACAGGATATGGTCGAATTCATTTATTCTTCCTCTAGGGTTGGTTCCTGGTGTATATCCTTTCTTTTGAAGTTTCTTGTTCATTTTCTTCCTCCTCTTCACAATCTATGTAAAATAATTTCTTCTCAGCACACTTATGAACTTTAGTGTATTTTCTATCACAACTATAGCAAAGCCATTTTTCTCTTTTTTCTTCCAATTTTTGTGGTTTCAACCTTGTAGCTTGTGGAAGTCTAGGAGTAGCAACACTTCCATCTTTATAGTTGTGAGTGGTAGGCCTCCTTGTCGCCATAATTTTATTTTCATTTTTTCTTTCCAACTTGAATGCCTTCAATGTATCAGGTTCCAAAAATATAACCTCTTGTTGGACGTTATCCTTTAGAGTCCCTATGAAGACATCGATCCTATGTTCCTGTGGAATATTATTTACACTTATATTCAATTTTGGAAGTCCTCAATGTGCTCCATCATTGAACCCCTTTGTTTGAGATTTTTCAATTGGCTAAAGAAGGTCCTTCTCTTTGTATCCTCATAATGTGTTATCATTTCCTCCATAAAAATTGACCAAGTTACTAGTGGTTTATGAGAACAAAGCCATCGATACCATAAAAACTGATTTTGTTCTAAATTAAAGTTGCAATGTGTACCTTTTGTGTGTTTTGCGTATTATGGAGCTCAAATTACTGCTCTATTTGTAGTATCCAAGTTATCGTATCCTTCCCATCAAAATTCCTCATATCTATCTTTGGAATATGGTGGGTCTTAAATCCAACATTAGAGTTTATGAAATCATTATTAACATTTCTTTTATTCTCATCATGAGTTTCCTCTACTACCTTTTTTCCATTAGGAAGCTTTTCTTGTAGCAACTTTTCCAAACCTTCCTTCAAACCTTCCATCTCTTTCTTTAAATATTCCATGTTTCCTTCTATGCCATCCATATTAGCTTCCACACCATCCATATTAGCTTCCATGCCATCCATCTTAGATTCCATTCCATTCTTCAAACCATTCATCTTAGCTTCCACGCCTTTCTTCAAATCATCCATCTTAGCTTCCACGCCTTTCTTCAAACCATCCATCTTAGCTTCCACACCTTTCTTCAAACCATCCATGTTGCCTTCTATACCATCCATATTAGCTTCCACGCCATCCATATTAGATTCCATGCCATTCTTAAAAGAATCCATCCTAGCTTCCATGCCTTTCTTCAAACCATCCATCTTAGCTTCCATTTCATTTTTTGTTACTCCTTGCTAGAGTGAAATTTGTTGCACTTGTTCTTGTAATTTTGATATATCATGTTGCACTTCTTCCTCTTCATGAGTCATAGTAGAGCCTTTTTAGGGCTTAATGGGTGTTGAATTCTTTTTAGGAGGGATTTTATAACCCAATATTGATATCTATGCTTCAATATGCCCTTGGAATCACTTCAAACTGGTTTTTCAAACAAGACTTACGCAACTTTTTAAAAAAATACACACATTTTTCTTGCTTTTGAGGAGATCGATATTGAAACTAATGTATCTATGTAATTTTGGATCCCCAATATTTTATCTTTAGTCCTTTAGTATCCATCTCAATCATCTTTCCAATGCCATAGGTCATGCCTGATTTGGATTCTTCAAGGCAAAGTTATGCCCAATCTCCCAAAAATACCTAATTATGGACTGCTTCAGAAGAGCAAAATTGTACGGTGTGTGAAGTATCACTGTTTCCTCCTTCAGATCTGAAATTGATACACAGGAAACCAAATTTCGTGTACTTTCGGCCACTTATTACATAATTCCAATCAGACTCTCAGAGAGAGAGTTGTGATGATTTTCCCAAGGTCACCTCTTTGAGACGAAATTAGAGAGCATGCAAAAACCCTAACTTCCACAGATCATATCTCCAAAAATATTGCGAACCAAGATCTAAAATTTTTCCATGAAGTTCCTCCAGATTTTAGCGTAAATGGATTTTTGTTTTAGCTTATGAACCTTCGTAGAAAAAAAAAATGATAGCAAAAATTTCACGATGACCTGTTTGAAGCAGCAAAACCCTAGAATCCAAGGCTCTGATACCAAATGTTATGAAACTAGCTCCCAAAATAGAATAAAAGAGAGATCAATGCCTTAGAAATCAGCCAATTCGAGGGGGAAACCTCCTTTACATTACATAAATGAACAATTCTTGGATAATTCAAATGAAAAAACCTCCTTTCTATATATAGGAGTCCATGGGGTCAGAATATATTACTAGCATACCTAACAATAATAATGTAAGGGCACAATAATAACAATATGGGGACTACAGGGGTACAAAAATAACAATAAGGGGGCTACACTAACAACAATAAGGGACTACACTAGTAATATAGGGCCCTAATAGTTATCTTTGTCTGAGGCACGGTTCAAGTTGCGTAAATCAACTCACAAGTGAATTTCCCCATACTTCTTTATAACTAGGACGAGGTTTGATACCCAAGTTGAATGTCGCACTTTATGTATGATATAAGCATCCAATATCTTCCTCAACTCCTAATTAATCAGAGGCTAAGGTGTCGGATGTACTTTTAGCAACTTCTGTTTGAAAGGCATGTTCCTTTCCTTGATTGGAATAATATGTTGGATTATTTTTGTTTCGTAAGTTTTGATCTTGTCATATGTCCATGTGAAAACACCCTGGTACTATTTAAATAAGTGTATGAAGGATTGTTTCTCATGTGGTGTGAAGAAAGTACCGAGATTGACAACATTTAGATCCTTTTATGTTCCAAGATTTATCTTCTCGTGCAACATCGTTGAACTATGGATTTTTGCATTAACTGGACATCTAAAGTGATTTTTCAAGTCATACAAATTTTCTAGTGATGCCACGCCTTCGCCATGGGGTTCTCCTTATTTTCGTGAGCTTCATCCTACAACAATTTCTCATGTTCATCTTAGTCGATAACTACATACTTGAATACATCATTGTTTGCCATAAAGTGAATTATTTGTTTTTCATCATTGAAAATACATAAATTAGTAATATTATCAAGGATGGATGGCATATAAAGAATCTCAACAGAAAAATAATCCCTAAGCGGTGATGACCTAGAAGCATCATTTGCTAATGCATCTGCAATTGCATTACACATCCTAGGAATATAAATGATATTGAAAGCTTGGAAATAAGAAATTAAATGCCATACCTCTTGTTGATAACCTTTTCGATGATGTGACACATAGTTTAAAGTATCACATACATGTCATACGACAATATCTGAGTCACCTACTTCTTTGATAATTCCAACATTAAGGTCTATGGCCCTTTATAAGACCAAGATGAGTGATTCAAATTTTGTGGTGTTATTGTTACACAGTATTTTGTCACATTCTCTATTCCCTATCCAAAGTTTCATCCTTTGTGTCACTCATGCCACAGATTTCGCAAAGTGACAAAAGCTATGAAAACTTATTCACCATGAATAACATGCTCAAAACATCCTTGAAGAAATGGAGATTCGGTGCATTACAACAATTTTGGAAAAAGCTTGTAAAAACCCTAATTTGCAGCCCCAGTGTCGTTCTCCCTTGTATGCCCTCACGCTTTTCACCTGTGTCTAACTAGTAAACAACATTGGCAACATGGGAATTAAAGTTAAAATTCACGATGGTCCTCTTCAAGCAGGTTCTCCAAAAATGGAGCAGAAGCTTCTTCCTCTAGAAGTCTCGAGAACATAATTTTAGTATCAGTTGGCTAGAGATTGAGTGTATTTCTCCAATTTTAAGTCCTTGATCCTACCTTCAAATACTTTCCCCTTAATATATGGACCTTCCTCCTTCTTTTGTGGATCCTTAACCTCTCTAGCCTCCCTATAAATGAATGACATGCCTTCCCCCAAATGGTTTGTCATTGCGGGTTGCCATTCTTCTGCCTAATTGCGCCTATATGATGTTGATTTGATGAGAAAGGAGAATAGATTGAAGGGGTTGGCTTGGACTTGGAGTTCCATCCTGAAGGAGGCCTCCAACATCAAGGCACTGGTTGTAAGCTTCCCTTTGTTTACTTAATAATACAAAGTGTGTTTTTATTTCTATGAACTTGTTAATATTAACTTTTTTATTATGATATTCATTCATCTGTCATATGGTTTACTTTGAAATATATATATATGTGTGTGTGTGTGTGTGTGTGTTTTGTATCTTTCGTTTGTTGTTCTATGATATTTCTTGTAGGTATACAAACGTGGAAAGTATAGCGAGGAGCGATCCTGGAAATGAAAGGATCAACATCAACATCGAGAAAAAAATTGCATAGGAGTGAGGTAGGCCATCTTCCTCTCTCATATTATTTCGATGTTAAACTAGGAAAGCTTACATTATTTTTCACGGTTGTTACTAGACCCACTCTTTGGGCTAGAGGGATCGCTTCTTTCCAAAGAAGGGATTGCATGCATAACAAATTCGCAACTATGTTGGGGAGCCTACACTCTTTTCACCATCTTCTTGTTTTTGTCTCCATGCTTAGTTTGGCCAAAATTTAAACGACCGCTAGTATGGCTTCTTTTTCAGTCTGTATTCTGGCTTGTAAGTGTTTTTAGGTATCAAGTCTAAATTTTTTTCCCAATATTTCCTTGTTTTATCCCTCTTTTCCCTGCTCGATGCACTTTTTAACAGGTATGGTTGCGCTACCAGCGTTGGTTTTTTCTGGATCAGTTGGGCTGCAAACCACTGGTGTTAACTAGAGGTCTGCAATGGTTTTTTTCTAGAAAAGATGTGCTATAGACCACTGGTGTTAACTAGAGGTACGCACTGGTCTTAGAAAATAGATACTTTTAGAGCTTCTTCTGAAAAATCCTTAGTGGTTCTTGATCCTTGAAATATTTTCTTTACTTTGATTGAATTCCTTTTTTCTTTGAGTGTTTTTAGTCTCTTGAAAAAGTGCAAATTAGTCTTATGTTTTAAGTGGTAAATTTTTTGTTTTGATTGAGTCTTATTGTTTCAAGTCGATTAAAATCTTTGTTTATTGCATGTATCATCCGAGAAATATTGTCTATTTCCTATAGATCAGTTGTAACCTTTGTTCTTTTTTAAATAAATTGGGTTTTTCATCCTTTTAGTTTTCATTCAAGAATTACTTTTCATTATGTGCATAAAATTACTTGCATTGAAAGGCTAGTTTTTAAAATTTCTTATTGTAAATATATTACATTTTTTCAATAATTGAAAACTTAAAAGTGCATTAACTATGTCAGGTGCATTTCATCATTAGAATTGAAAAACAAAAACAAAAAATTAATTTGAATGCATCTTAGTGAAAGTAGAAATAATTTTACTTTTGGATGAGTTACATTTGAGATAGTGAAAGTGAAATCGTCTTTACTTTTTAGAATTTTCATTTCAGAAAGTGAAAAGTGAAAGGTAGTTGTGGGACATTTTTTTTGATGCATCACCCTTTGCGATCTCTTCCATTAGTAGTTTAGCTTTCATTGAAATCAAAGGAATACTTGTATCATATAGTTGCATCCTAGGAATTCTGGGGACATCGATTTCAGCCCAAAATCGAAACTAAATTTCAGATCAACATTAAAATTAACCTCAATTAACCTAAGGATCATTTTTAACTAACGCAAATATCTATATTTCTAGGCTAAAGATGTGTTCTAGTGTCATTAAACATAGTATTTGTCTCTAACATCATATGTTGCATCTCGGGGGTGATATCTCATCTCGTGTACAGAAGTATGATATAGGACTATGCTCCATGTATGGTAAGTATATGGGGACACTCTCATTGAATGGTTACACATTAGACATCACTACAACGAACTGAGCTCCCATGTATCGTCATGTATATTTTGGGATACCCCACTAGGTCCCCTTGTAAACGTGATACACCAAAAACAATACTTCTTGGTTCACCAGGAGGTATTATGCATTTCACGGATACTTGCTAATCCTTTTTTCCTAGCTTACCCCTTTTTTTATTTATGTGTTGTTAATTTCTAAAACTTCCTACCCGCGTAATAATATCTTACCCGTGCATAAATCCTTAGTGGATCTTAGGTTGACACTCATTGAAACAATTCTTGAGCTTACCAATCAAGGAAACCCCTCTGACAGTAATCCTGGTCCTTTTCCTTCTTTTTGGAATATTGGTGCTCCTTATATGGCAATGTTTTCCTTCTGGGATTTACCATTGGTTTTCCATTTTGGTATTTTCGACCCCCATGGTTCTGAATGTCCAAGCTGCTTCTCAACCAAGTTCACCTCTACATGAACAGTGTCAGCCTCATGTTGATCCTAAATTTGACCCCTCGACTTCTTCACCTTTCTCTTCACCCTGTTCTTCCTCTTTGCCTGGTGAAAGTCTGGATTATAGTAACCAAAAATATAAGAAGAAGAAGAAAAATAAGCAAGGGGGGGACCAAGAAACCATTTAATATAATGCAACTGATGCTGAAAAATCTTCCATTTAGTCCCACAAAGTCAAATTTCCTTGTAAGTTATGTAAGGATGACCACCTTGTTAGAGATTGTCCTGGAATTCCCGAGATATTAGAAGTGTGGTCCCCTGAATCAAATAATCCTTTGTCATCGGCCTATGGAGATCATGTTGGTGACAAACCCTCAGCTAGTGATAATAAGGTCCATGGGAAAAAGGATAAAGTCAAATTTCCATGTAATTTATGTGAAGGGAATCATCCCATTCACCTTTGTCCTTATATGGATGAAGCCTCTAAATTTTTGGATAACCTTACAGCTTCTTAGCCTAAACTTCCTGTTGGTTACCAAAATATTTCCCCTGATCATCCACTAGTTAATCAAGTGATTGGTCAGAATTCATCTCTGTTCAATCCCACTCTCTCCAAAAGTGAATCCCATGCGTCTGTTCCTGACCAACCATTGGCTGAGAAAATAGTTTACTTGATTTCACCTTCAGTTCATCAGGCCTTTCATGTAGAGTCTGAACCTCATACAACTCATGTTCTTTTTTTTTCTTCATATTCCCATGAATTTGAGGGAAATACTCCCATTCCCATAATACATGAGGGTGATCCTCTTATTCCCATAACACAAGGGGGTAGTTCTCCCCTTACCACGACACCCCCTCCAAGTAGTTTGGTCGCTTCTTTTGATTGGAATCGACTAGCAGGATATCATCTTCCTTCTTACTTGCCCTTTGAGATCACAGTGCAGGCCTATAATGTGTTCGTTACTAGCACCATAATAGATGAAGGTGCATTTGTTAGTATTTTTTCCTCAACTGCTTGGCAATCTTTCAGTTCTCCGCAGCTTGTGCCTGTTACCCAGAATCTATTTGCTTTTAAAAGAGGAACCATTGAATTGTTAGGGATCCTTCCTAAGTTTCCTATTACTTTGGGAGGAAATACTGTCTATATAGACGTGATGGTTTTTCAAGGCCCTTTGGACTTTAACTTACTCCTTGGGCATGACTATACTTATGTCATGGGATCTCTTCTCTCTTCTCTCTGTCTGATGTGTTTCCCACATGAAGGAAGAATTGTGACCATTGATCAACTATTATTTATTGTTCCTAATATGGCTCCTAATAAACCACCATCCCTTCATGGTCCTTACATTCAAGTGGTACCTTCCCCGCCATAGGTCAATTATGTGGCAACCTGTTCCATGCCCACGTTTGTTGATGATCTGGTCAGTGATACAATATGTCATGTACTGGGGGAATTGGACCCTGATTTCCAGAGTTTTGTTATCCCATCAAATGAGAATCTCTTGGAATCCATGACCTCTTATGAGACATGAACAATGTCTTCAGAGCATAGTTCCTTGTCTTGTTTAAATCTCCTTAAAAAATGAAACAAAGTATGAGAGAAAAGTTCATTTTCTTGTGTCAAGCTCCTTAAAAAATGAAACAAGGTCTCTGGAGCATAGTTCCTTGTCTTATGTCAATATCCTTAAAAAATGAAACAAGGTTTCAGAGCATAGTTCCTTTTCTTATTTCAAGCTCCTTAAAAAATGAAACAAGGCTCTTCGGAGCAAAGTTACTCCTCTTGTGTCAAGCTCGTTAAAAAATGAAACAAGTTCCTTATGAGCATAGTTCTTTTCTTGTGTTAATATCTTTAAAAAATGAAACAAATCTCCTTTCAATTCGAGTCTTTGATTAGATCTCGTAAATTCCCAGTCAATTCTTTCACTTGATCTCATAAATTAACCTTCATTCCATCCACCTATTAGCAACCATTAGTATACTTAGGTGAATGAGATGAACCTTTGGGGGCATGTACCTCAAATTGAGTCATTATGCTGGGGGCATACAAACTTTCAAGCGTAGTTTTTCTTTGTTTCAAGCTTGTTTTAAAATGAAACCACTCTCAAGCATAGTTTTTTCCTTGTTTTAAGTTTTTGTAAAAATGAAACCAGCTTTCAAGGGTTCTCATGCATAGTCTTCTACGTTTCAAGCTTGTGTAAGAATGAAACCACTCTCAAGCATATTTTTTTCTCATGTTTCAATCTTTTGAAAAAATGAAACCATTTTCAAGCATAGTTTCCCATGTTTCAAGCTTCTACAAAAATGAAACCATTTTCATTTTACCTCTCATGATTGTCATTTTAGCTGCCTCTTCTGCTAGATGAGCCTTGGTTTTCTCATTCCATCGTCACCATCTGCTTGGCCAATCATACTCTTTCACTTGGTTCTTTTACCATTTCTCGAGGAACCACTGCGATGAGTGGTCTTGTTTTCTATCCTCTTGACCTTCTCATGTTTTGAGAAGTTTTATCATGACTGGAATCGGTCACTGCCCTTTATACCACTCGTTCCTCCAAGAGGAGTCCTCTTTCAACTCTTTTCAGACTCCCAAAATATGAAAATATTTCTAAGCACTTGTCCTTTCAATCTCATTAAAATAAATGAATTGACGTCAAATTAGTATATCTTTGCCCCTTTTTCGGGATGAGGTTGACTAATTACAAAAAAAAGGAGTACCTTGGTCAAATGTTATCAATAGGTTCTCTCAAATATTGTTTTCTACCTTTTCGGATTCGAGGGACTATCTATGAAAAGGGAGCTTTTGGAGTTTTATTTTCTCTCTCTTTTTCAAACTCCATAAACATGAAAAAGATACCGAGTTACCCCTCTGTCAGACTCATAAAATTTAGATGGCGAAGGACTTATCACCATGATGAGACTGAGTTACTCCTTCCTAGGAATTGTTAAACTTACTAGGATTGATTTATCTAAAGGGTAAACTTATACGCTAAGCATATGGTATCTTATTCAATATTTCTAGAAAAAATAAAGAGATACTTGCTAGTAATAGCAGGGGGAAATGGAAGTAAAGCATGTTTTGTATTATGTACCAAGGCAACATGTCGCTCTTGAACGTGACACTCATCTACATTTTGTGTCGAGTTGGGGGTATCCATCATTAGTCATTTTCTTTCCTGGGTTTGTTAAATCCATTTGCCTTCCATTCGATCATCATTTGTTGTCACCAAGACCTTTTATCTCATTTTGAGTCAAATGTTTCCAAACTCTAGAGTTGTGTCGCCAATATGTTCAAGAGAAGTCTTATTTTTAAAATTCAAACATTGTCTACTTATTTGACCCTCTCTCCAATAATCCTGAATCACTCCTATCATATTGATAAATCCTTTGTTTCGCGTCGAATATTTTAGAATAATTATGGACCTCCTTCGATGGATCACTTCATGTCGACTTTAGCTCATTATCCAGGAAGTTGGTCTAGAAACTCATTCTCAGTACCTTGGAGCTTGCATGCCTCAATGGCAAGTTCTTTAGGTTTGATGAGAGGTTCACATCCTTGGCCTTCGATCAAAAGATTCTGCAAGTGTTTGACTTCAGCTCATTCATTCACACTTCCATATTTTGATGTCGTACATTGAGGGCCATCGTCATTATTGGTGGTTTCTCTCACACCTGTTAACGGTTTACCTCATCGACTGGTAATCAGGTGGTTTCTACCATGTTCTACATCAGCACATCTATTCACATGGTTAGATTCGTACAGTGGGTGGATCCAGAAAGAGACGAAGACCCTGGATCAACTCTATTATTATCAAGGATTCTTGCAGTTATTGAGTATTCATGATTGTATTCATGATCATTTCTATATGGATGGCTTCGACCATACCATGGATCTATTTCCATGATCTCTTTCAGACAGATGGTTGCGTCCATGTCGTGGATTCATGTGTTATTTTATGCTTATTCAGAAATGTCCTATCAAGCATATTTATATAAGAGATGTCACATATTGTATCATCTTTTGTTCGTAGGTATCTTGACGGTGGTTTTCCAAAGTCCTTGCCTTGACTGATAAAGCACTTCAACCATCAGTTCTCGTTACGCTTTCATGCTTTACTGGGAATCTATTACACATTATTTTATCACATTCTCTATTCCCTATACATTCTCTTCCTTTGTGTCACTCATGCCACAAATGTTGCAAAGCAACAAAATTTATGAAAACATATTCACCATGAATAACAGGCTCAAAAAATCCCTGAATAAATGGATATTCAGTGCAATACAAAAATTTTGGAGAAAGCTTGTAAAAACCCTAATTTGCATCCCCAGCATGGTTCTCCCCTGTATTCCCTCACGCTTGTCACCCTGTGTGTAACTGGTAAAAAGCATTGGCAACTTGGAAATTGAAGTTAAAATTCATGTTGGTTCTCTTCACGTAGGTTCTCCAAAAATGGAGAAAAAGCTTCTTCCTCTAGAAGTATCGAGAACAGAAGTATGGTATCAGTTGGATGGAGATTGAGTCAATTTCTCCCATTTTGAGTCCTTGATCCTACCTTTAAGGACTTTCCCCTAAATATATGGACCTTCCCCCTTATTTTGTGGATCATTATCCTCTCTAGCCTTTCTATAATTGAATTTCATGCCTTCCCCAAATGGTTGGTCATTGTTGGTTTTCATTCTTCTGCCTGATTGTGCCTATATGCTGTCGATTTGATGAGAAAGGAGAAGAGATTAAAGATATTGGCTTGGACTTGGATTTCAATCCCGAAGGAGGCCTCCAACATCAAGGCACCAGTTGTAATTTTCCCTTTGTTTACTTAATAATACAAAGTGTGTTTTGCTTTCTATGAACCTGTTAATATTAGCTTGTTTATTATGATACTCCTTAAGTTTTCATATGGTTTACTTTGAAATATATATATGATATGTATGTTTTGTTTGTTGTCATATGATATTTCTTGCAGGTATTCAAACGCATAAGGTATAGCGAGGAGCAAACCTGGAAGTGAAAGGACCAGCATCAACATCGATAAATCAATTGCATAGGAGTGAGGTAGGTCATCTCCCTCTCTCATGTTATTTCAATGTTAAACTAGGAAAGCTTTCATTCTTTGTCATGGTTGTTACTATACTCACTCATTGGGCTAGAGGGATTTCTTCTTTTAGAAGAAGGGATTTCCTGCATAACAGGAATTCATACGCTTGAATTCCAAGCAGCTAGAGATCAATTTTTTTCTCTATTGCAGGTATAATAAAACACAACCAGCTCCAAAGCCCTCATGTTTCTTTGAACCATCAAAATACAATGTCCAAACATCATATGTACAAGAACTATGCAGCACACTAGTACTATTGCTGCTGCTGCTGCTGCTTATTGTACAAATTTCATTTTCTCCAATTAGACTAGGAAGGAGATCCAACTATGTGTCTAGTGTGACTCGAGATGGTTAAGTAAGATAGCACCCAAGCTTAGTTTCTAAAAATCAATTTCCAAAAATAATATATACAAAAGAAACTAGTTCATTTTTACCCACGAAGGGGGTGATGGTATGCTTCATATAAGACTCTAATTTTACCCAGATTTGATTGTTTCTCCCCCTATACTGAAGCCATAAAATTGACCATTCCGTAGAAAATAATTTCCTGAACCAGTCTCAACTCAGCAAAACATCGTATGCTTCCAGAATGTCCACAATTACTATGTTTATACACTAGTGAACTCGATGTTCACATGATAGGAGGATAAGCACATTTCTAATTTCACCAATAGCATGGAAAATATTTCTATCCAGCTGAATTATTTGTGCATATTTGTTATCCTATTTTGCATTGATTTTATTTTCCACGGATATAGGCATTAAGTTTATGGATGCACCTAAGTCAACTAATAAATTGTGTACATTATAATTAAAAAATTTGAGTGTTAACAAGAATTAAGGGCAGAGTGTATTTTTATCCAATGTTAAAGCATTAAGTACAGACTCCAGGGAACCAAAGGACTTACCAGATTCATATCCCTTCTTTTAAGAAGCATTGTTACCTAAGGCAGATTGTTCAAGATCGGGGACGAGCAAATCATGTTGGCTTGTGATTCTTGTAAGTTAGAAGAGAAAAATGTTAGTGTGAATCTTCTTCATGTCTTATATTATATTGTAATCAAGTATGGGAGACATTTTCAAAGTGTCTATAGTAGTAACCTTATATGTTCCTTCCAAAATGATGTACTTTCTCTTATTTCTCACGGAATTACTTTTTGTTGTAGCCATGTTTCCAGGATTTCTCTGAGTGTTATGGGTTGAGTTGACAAGGGGAGTGATCTTCCTTACAAATTTTCTTTCAATTTTTGCTTAGTCAGCTTTGGTTTAGTGGTTATCCTTTGGATCCTTAATTTATATCAACTATTATGCTTTTGTGTGGGGCCATCACTCAGTGGCTACTTTTCGGAAATGTTATTTTTAGCTGTGAATATGAAACTAAGTTTGTTTATCGCATGTACAACACTTGTAGTTTCTTCAACTATGAAAATTTATTCCTTCTATTCCGTTGGATTAGTCTGCTCATCTCAAAGTATTGTATCAATGATATGTGCAGCAAGAGCGTTCATGTTGTGGTTCCATTCCAAGCATGTTTTTTTCTAAATGATACCCTTGATGAAATGAACAATAGTGATCCATGCACATACTCTCAACATTCAGCACAACGTTCAAGATTTGTCTAGACTTGGCCAATTGTTCATTGTTGATGGTGGAGTTGGTAGCCATTCTCATAATGTTGAACTAAGGATGGTTGCTTCTCATAGTGGTCTCACTTGACCTTTGCTTCAACTCTACCAACTCATTGGATAGAGACTTGATGGTGCGTTTCAAGCTCTCAAGGTCAACAACTTCTTTGTCCTTGGCCTTGCTCACAAAGGCCTAAGACATGTTTCTTGTGTCTTTGGAGTCTTTATATGGTTCATCATCTATGATGACTCCAATCACACGGAGGTCCTTTTCAACTGTGATTGCTTCTTCATAATTTCCACAAGAGTTTCTTTTACTGTTCTTTTCACAAACCGTGTGATGATTGTTGGTAAGGTAAATGTGTGATAGTCAATAGTGATGGAGTCATGTGGTTTTTTATTCACCAGAAATTTATTCAAGGTGTGATTAAACCTCAGGTTAAAAACCTTCACTTTCTCTTTGTTCTCCATCTTAATATTTCCCAACTCTTTTAACAACATAGCAGGGGTTTTTTCATTAGTGAATTTTTCAAGAAAAAAAATTTTAAGCCCCTTCCAATTCTAGGTAGAATTTGCAGGAATATTGCGGTACCATACAACTTCTCTGCCATCTAAGGTACAAGGAAAAATTCTACATGCAACATCATTGTAACTTACCTCTATCATTTGCAGATATGGATGCAAGTTGTTTGAATAGTCCTTTTCTTTCATTGCCTTTTCAAGGTCATGCTTTGTTAACAACCTCTTCACATGCCTTGAAATATTATGTAGAACACCCGGCAGTGCAAGTGAGCCCTGAAACATCCAGTCCAGATCTTGATCTGCCATATCTTTGTCATTTTTCTCCTCCTCTTTGTCAGAATCTTATGGTTCTTATTCTTATTCTTCGCCGCATAACCCATGGAAAGTATTGTCTAATAGTACCATGTTATCTCAGTCACCACCATTGTAAGATGGAGGTTGATCTGGTTTTCTAATTTTTCAGCAAACTCTTCTAACTCTTCAAGGGTGGCGAGAACCAAATCTTCAATTATAGAAACCACTATTCTAGTAGGTGTGGTTGGGTTCTTCTTTGGAAAATAAGGAAGATTGTGTACTCCCGAAATCAATCCAATAGCTTTTAAAATATTACGGTTTATAGGACAGATGACCTAAATCTAGTTGTAATAAATTTCACAAGTTTGTACAAGCTCAGGCTAAGAAGATTCACCAACTTTAGGAATATGAGCAGGGGAGGTGATGGGAATATTATTGCTTTGACTAGAAGAAGTGAGATTACGGTGGGTAAGTTTATCAGCCATAAAAATATAGCATCCCTCCTTCTAGCACCATAAATGTCGATGGTCTTGGACCCACCAACACTCAAGGGGTCTCCCCAGTATGTGGTCCCAATTATAACTCACATCGTTTGGGATAGGAGCCCCATCCGAAATAGGGCTCGGTTTTCAGTTTCTTAAATATTTTCCTTGGCTCTAACTATTAGCAAGAGAGAGGAGCGAAAATGTGCCTTCAAAAATCAAGTGAGTGTGCCTAGTGATTGTTTGGTTTTACGTGTGTCAAGGTTCTTCTACGATGGAGAGAAATGAAGTGAGCACATAGGAGAGAGGTAATAGTACCACCCTAGTAGAGACACACACAAAAAGAAATATATATCTAACATCCAGTGGAATAGTCCACAAAGATGCGATGGTCATTGCAACCAACACGAACACGAAATATATTTCTAACATCTAGTGAAATAGTCCACAAATATGTGACCGTTATAACAACCATTATAGAAAATTCTCAATATTATAAGTACTAAAATAATTGAAATAGTTCAACTACTTTAGCACAGGTGAAAGAAAACATGAATTGCAAGCATTTGCAGAATAGTCTTACAAATATTCATAATCCATTTATGAAGAACGTGTTGTCCATGAGGTTTCTAATATTATGTAAAATTCTCAAGACACATGTATACAATGAACATCTCTAGCTCCAATAATGGAGTGTTGGAGCTACTCCTTGCTCCCCAAAAGAATTACCTTGTCTCTTTAATGCCGTGCAAGAGTATCCAAGGTGAAAATTCCTTTTCTCATACAATGAGGGTGCATATATAACCAATGGGTAGGTGATGCTTCACCTTCCTTGTGACTCTTCAACTACCCTCATGACTATTTGAATTCCTATGAATTTTCAACTTTACATGACTCTTCATATTTTGTACATGTCCTTTGGACTTTCACTTTACAATACATTTTTGGATCATGAAATACATAATCCATAATAATGATGTGGCTTGTGACGACTCATGACATGACATGACATGACATTGTTGACATGGAATGCATGATGACATGTTAATGCCAAGCCATTATTGATAATCTTGGCTATGTGTCTTATTTTTTATGCTTTTCTATCCACCTCCATATGGCTTAGAGGTAAGGATTCTTCAATGATATCAAGTCTTGAGTTGTGGTTGAAAACTAGTATCCCCTTGCTTTTTTTTTTATTGATGAAATTGCATAATTAGCTACAAATATGTCTTCTTGCATGTTCCCTTTCTCCATCTCATTCTTCACCATCCTATCATGGTATGATAGAGTACTTGCATCTACAATTCACTCATAACAAGAAGACATCATTCCTATAAAACTCCTAGTCTAAGATGTTGCATGTTAATCCACTAATTGAGCCAAAACTAGGTGGAGCAGAGGGAGAGGCTCAGTGACTTCGCAATTCCACAGCACAGGCAGCTAGGGGTGAAGCTTTAGCCTTGAGATTGCACAATGTGTAGTTCAGGCTAGACTGAGGAAGAAAATTGCACAATTTAGGAGCTCAATGTGACAGGCTGAGAGGATGGGAACTAGTTCAGCCTATTGCATAGCTCTAGAGGGAAGAGGAGGTTGGGAAACTATGTAATTACGTAGCTCAAGAGCTCAAGGGTTGATCTTGAGGTCATATATTGTGCAATGCACAGTTGAGGATAGGTTGGAGGGATAGATTACACAAATTTTGAGGTCGAGGTCCAAGATTGAACACTGGAACTCCAGACTGCACATTCCTGGGAAGTAGGAATTGTGCATTGTGTAGTGTTAGCAGGTAGGGTCACAGCTAGAGGACTGAGAATGCGCAATGTGTAGTTCAAGAGGGCTAGATGAGGATAAGTTTCTCGATTGGAAAGCTTTCAGAGATTGACTAAGTGTGGGATCAGTGAGGCTGAAGTGAACAGTGATAAGACTTCATATGTGATCACACACTTAGAACATTTGATAACACAACAACATACATAATCTAGGACACATGAATAACAGGCTTCCCTTAGTGCGACAACTTTGTGATAACTTACGACAAGTGTAACGCTAAAGATACACTTTGCGATGACCGTGACAAAACTTATGCGGCAGTGATTAAAACATTGAAAATGAGTGCGACAAATGTTTACAAGGTAGGATTAACTCATTTTCACAAATATAACCCCTTGACACCCAAAACAATCTTATATGCCTCGTGAAATGCTTAACATGTGAAAAGAGGAAATTTTTCTTCTCTTGCAAAAGGGACCGAAACACTTGAAGAAAACACGTAATGAGTTTTGGTGTTTGCAACAACAGTGTACAATACCAGGCTAGGCTCTAAAATCGAGTGTCGGCCAAAATTTTGGAGGGTGTTGTAGCAATTACAACAAGATGTTTAGGGTTTTCTATCATTTCTCAATAATAAATAGGCCTTCTAGCCTCATTGTAACATAGTTCAAAGGCATGTAGCTGCCACATTTATTCTTAGATATAAGCTACCATCGCCCGAGATAATTTATTTCCATTTTTTGTGTAAGTATTTTCCAGTGCTTTGATATTAATGATATGGAGATTTGTTTAATTTTCATGTCCGTGTTTATGTTTATATCTATATTTTGTTTTGTTCCTGCATAAGTCCAAATCAGTGGTATTAGAGCAGTGTGCTCTTTCTCAATTTTTCTTTTCACTTCCCCAATGAGGTCAGGGTATAATGATTTAGGGCTCGAATTAGTTGAACCTTTGAAATAATAGCCTCGCAAACTTCGATGGCCTCCCAATGCAGAAGAAAATAATGATGAGGGAGCTTGAGATCCTTTAAAAATATTGCTCGAAGAATCCCTTGAGCGATAAAGGAATGCAATGATGGATGAATTTTCCCAGATCCTTCGGCGGATGCCCACAAGCAACACATCTTCATCCACCAGCCACTATGAAGGTGCCACTCCCTTCAAAGTACAAGTCAACTTTGATATTCCCATATTTGAAGGCCAGATAAATGCAGATGTCATAGATAGATGGTTAAATATGTTGGAACGATATTTTTGAGTTCATGATTTTTCCAAAAGGGTAAATATTACTTTTGCACTCCTCAAAGTTCCCCCCGTGACAAGGACTAGTGGGAAACCTACTACGAATAAAGGGACGAGAGAGAACACTCATTTTTTTTAGCCGCACCTACTTGGAATTCTTTCTAAGATGCCATATGTTGGAATTACGATTGCCATTAGACCAAAACCCGTAGGCGTTAGTCTCCACTACAATCGCCAGAGTTAGGATCCACAAGAGGCGGTTAGTCCATGTCACAAAACACACGGGGAGCGTTGAACCCAATGTCCAACAATATCCCCCCCAATGTGAGCCTAGTGAGTTTCGAACTCGAGACCTGTCGCTCTGATACCACTTGTTGTTTTCTTTCCACAAGGGGCCACAGGAGAGCTTAGTCATTAGCCCAACTCTGCAACACCCATTTTTTCTCTACACCAAGAGAACTTATGAGTGCTCACAGACTTCGTCAAAACATCTGCAACATTCTTCAAAGTGTCCACCTTTACCAGAAACACCCTTTTAGTCTCAACCATATCTCTCACAAAGTGATATTGAACATCAATGTGCTTTGTATTTGAATGATAAGTAGGATTCATAGCCAAGAAAATTGCACTTTAGCTATCACAATCTATCCTTATAGCTTGCTGCACCAACCCCATACTTGAACACAATCTCTACAACCAAAATTCTTCCTTGCTTGCATGAGTGGCTGCCATGTATTCTGCCTCTATAGTTGAAAGAGCCACTATAGACTGTCTTTTACTCATCCAACTAACTGCACCTCCAAATAGGCTAAACACACACCCACTTGTAGATATTCTTTGGTCCAGATCTCCATCCCAGTCTACATCAACAAAACCACGAATGTCAAACACTCTTTCCAATCCTGGTGTTCCCTGGTAGCACAAGCCATAATCACTAGTGCCACACAAATATCTGAAAACCTGCTTCACTACTGTCCAATTCTCCTTCCCTGGATTTGACATAAACCTACTCAATACTCCCACTACATGTGCAATGTCTAGTCTAGTACAGACCATTGCATACATCAGGCTACCCACTGTACTTGCATATGGAACACGGGACATATCCTCCTCTTCTTCTTGTGTCTTGGGACATTGTTCAACAGATAGCTTTACACCTACAGGAATAGGAACATTCACTGGTTTACTATCTTGCATATTGAACCTCTGTAATATAGTCTCAACATACTTCCTCTTGTTTAACCAGAGCTTCCTCTTTGCTCGATCTCTCTTAATTTCCATGCCCAAAAAATAGTTTGCAGCACCAAGATCCTTCATGTCGAATTTGGAGAACAGTTGGGTCTTCAAATCTTGGATAATTTCTTTGTCATTTCCAATCAACAACATATCATCCACATACAAGACCAAATAAATAACACGGTCACCAATTAATTTAAAATAAACACACTGATCCTCCTTGTTTATGGTGAAGCCAAGTCCCCGTATATAGGTATCAAATTTTTGATACCACATCCTTGGTGATTGTTTTAACCCATACAAAGACTTCTTTAACCCGCATACCAGTTCTTTCTTCCCCTTCACCATAAAGCCTTCAGGTTATTTCATGTAGATCTCCTCTTCTAGATCCCCATGAAGAAATTTTGTCTTCACATCCATCTGTTCTACCTCAAAATCAAATGCAGCAACAACAGATAAAATTAATCTAATAGAATTAACTTTGGAAACAGGAGAAAAAATATCACCAAAATCAATTCCTGGCACTTGGGAATAACCTTTTGCTACCAACCGAGCTTTGTATTTCTCCACCTTGCCTTCTACATTCATCTTCTTCTTAAACACCCATTTTCTCCCGATGGGATTCCTTCCAGCCGGCAATTGCACCAGATCCCATGCCTCATTTTTATGCAAGGATGCCATTTCATCAACCATGGCCTCCTTCCAGAGTTTTCCATCCTCGAAATCTATTGCCTCCATGAAGGTTCTGGGATCATCATTAGTTATAGTTAAAGTAAAATTTGAACAGAAATTAGATGGAATATACCTTTATGGTTGTCTTCTTTCCCGAACTGATCTTCTCACAGCTGGATTTTGTGGCTCTTCCTCTTCTGAGTCTTCTTCTGTTGTAGAGTATGATTCATCCTCCTTTAGCTCAAACTCTATCTTCTCAGGTTCCTTTGGTAGGACTTAATGTTTAACAACATCTTTCACCTCTCTAAACACCACCTCTTGGTTGTACACAACCTTCCTTTTTTCCGGGTTCCAAAGCTTGTAACCCTTTAAACCATCCTTATACCCAATAAAAATGCACCTTTCAGATTTATTATCCAACTTGGTCCCTTTCTCCTTTGGAACATGTAGATATGCATCACATCCAAATACCCTCAGATGTGAAAGAGAGGGTTTATTACCAGTCCATACCTCATGTGGAGACTTATCCTCCAACACTGATGAAGGTGATCTGTTAACCAAGTAACATGCAGTCTCCACTACCTCTGCCTAGAATTCTTGTCCTAACCTGGTACCACTAAGCATGCTTCTTTCCTTTTCCATCAGCGTTCTATTCATTCTTTCTGCAACTCCATTTTGCTGAGGTGTGTATGGAGTAGTCTTCTACCGTGCTATACCACACTTCTTACAGAACTCTTAAAATTCCTTCTTGCAGAACTCCCCACCATTATCTGTCCTCAGCACCTTTATCTTCTTCTCTATTTGGTTTTCCACCAAAGCCTTAAATTCCTTAAATCTATCAAAGACTTCAGATTTCTTCCTCAAGAAATATATCCATGTATTCCTTGAGAAGTCATCTATGAATGAAACATAGTACATAGACTTACCCAGTGATGAAACCGACACATGTCCAAACACATCATTGTGCACAAGCTCTAATATCTTGTTCGCCCTCTTAGCACTAGAAGGAAAACTCACTCGATTATGCTTCCCATATACACAATGTTCACAGAAATTAAAATCTAGAGATCTATTAGACATACCTTCTACCATACCATTTCCATGTAGTATCTGAAGACCCTTCTCTCCAATATTTCCAAGCCTTTGATGCCATAGCATGGTATTTTCTCCAGAGACCGCTAGGCTTTCCGCTCCACTTTCGGGAACCACAGAACTGTTGCACCCATCAATAATAGTGCTGCCCTGAAGCTTGTACAGAGTTCCAATCCGAACTCCCCGCATTAATAAAAGTGCTCCCCGAACCATCTTACAGGTATCTTTCTTGAACACTGTTTTTACACCTGCATCATCCATCTTGCTTACAGAAATCAGATTTCTGGCCAATGCAGGAATGTGAAAAACACCAGGAAGTGTTCTAATCCTTCCACCTTGCAGCTTCAACTTGACTTTTCCACGTCCGACGATTCTGGCCTTCCTATCATCACCTAAGAAAACATCACCGCCATCATATTTCTCATACTCGCAGAACCACTCCCTATGGGGAGTGAAGTGAAAGGATGCACCCGAGTCTATCAACCATGACTCATGATCTACATGTGTATTTGAAGAAGAAGACAAATACACATCCCCACCTTCATCCGAGGTGGTTTTTGCCTCTGCGGAAGAAGAATCATCAGATCCCTTTCCTTTCTTTGGAGCTTTAGATCTGTAGTCCTTTTTGTAGTGCCCTTCCTTTCCGCATTTCTAGCACACCTTTACAAACTTTCCAGGAGAATTAGATCTCCCTCTAGATTTAGATCTCCCACTCGAAACCTTATTCTTGTTTCTATTCTGGGAATTTCCTCGTACAGATAAAGCATCTCTATTCTAACCCTCCATATTTCTCTGTCTCATTTCCTCCGACAGCAAGGCTGAGACAATGTCATCAAAATTCAAGGTAGTTGTATTGCTACCTATTGCAATAACCAGATTGTCCCACGAGTCTGGTAGAGAATACAACAAACTAATGCACTTATATTCATCTGATATTTTAATATCAACATATGACAGTTGACTTACCATAGTATTGAAGGTGTTTAGATGCTCTGTCACCAAGTCTCCATCCTTCATCCTTAAGTTATACAGCTTTTTCCGTAGGAACAATTTATTCACCAGAGACTTAGATTGGTACAAAGTCCCAAGTTTGTCCCAAAAATTCTTCATTGTAGCTTCCCCAGATACATTCAAAAATACCGAATCTGAGACACACAACCGTATTGTGCTCTTCGCCTTCCAATCCAAATTTTTCTAGTCTTCATCTGACATTGTCATTGGTTTAGTACTTGGATCTGTTGCGATCCACTATTCTTTATCCACCATCAGATCCTCCATCTTCAGCTTCCACAACTCAAAACTCTGACCATTAAATTTCTCAATATCTATCTTTCCACTTCTCACCGTCTTCTTTCACCACAAGAATCGATCCTGCATATCTCCCACTGAACAAGGTCTACCACAGGCCCGAGAAAAAAACCCCTCAGCAGCAAAGGCGTCCCCTTGAAGTCGAAACAGCTCTAATATCAATTGTTGGAATTACGATTTCCATTAGACCAAAACCCGCAGGTGTTAGTCTCCACTACAATCGCCAGAGTTAGTATCCATGAGAGGCGATTAGTCCATGTCACGAAACACACTGGGAGAGAAATATGTTGGAACGATATTTTTTAGTTCATGATTTTTCCAATAGGGTAAATATTACTTTTGCACTCCTCAAATTCCCCCCCATGACAAGGACTGGTGGGAAACCTACTGTGAATAAAGGGACGAGAGAGAGCACTCATTTTTTTCAGCCGCACCCACTTGGAATTCTTTCTAAGACACCATCTAGGAAGAATATTACCCCATGGGTAGATATGAGGACAAGTACATGCAATGGAATATGTTGCGGCAGCAAAGGGATCAATATATGCATGATCTGATGAATATTTTTCATACCCTGCACACAAAGTTAGGTATCAAATATTCTGAGAAACATATGGTGCTCAAGTACCATAGTTTTTTTCACAAATATATTCAGGAGGAAATAGAGTTCTCATACATCTCCTCGCTCGGTGCAACATACCGATATGTTGCTAATATTGAGAAAAAAATTAAACAGAAGAAGTGAGAGTTTGGATATGTGAATCTGAAGCAAGGGAAAGGCGCCCCCAAACCGCAAAACAAAGGAAAAATCCAAGGTGGTTGACCTAGGACAACTCGTCAAAGCCGCAAGAAAATAAAAACACCATGAAGACAAATAAGGACACGTGAAAATGGTGTTAGTTCCATAAGAGCCCCACTCACAACACAATTGAGTGTCGAGCCAAGCAGTCATTGGTGGCCGAATTAAAGGCTTTTGAGTCAGATGCATGTTCCGACTCTGAATCAAAACCCGACAAGGGGAATGACAGAGGGAAACAGATTATTGGTGTGGAACCCAACAACACCATGGCCACCACCAAGGTCCAGAAGACTAAGCCCGAAGATCTAGAGGAGGGGGAGTGTCTCTTTCAGTCATAGATGTGGGTTAAGGGTTCGTTGTTGTAGTTCATTGTCGATGATGGGAGCCAAAAGAACCTCATTTTAGAAGAGGTAATGAAGTGGTTGGGCTTACTGACTACACCAAACCCGCAGTCGTACACCATCAGGTGGCTTCATCAAGGACAATATCTTCGCATCAGCCAATAATGTTGCCTTCCCTACAGCATCAAACCCTTCACGTATAAGGTATTGTGTGATGTTGCTCCTCTTGATTTTTGTGATGTATTATTAGGCCACCATATTTGTGGAAGTGTCATGCTATGTATGAGTCTAGGCCTCACACTATTATTATTACTTTGGGAAATAATTTATACAAGATACTGAAGGCAGCACCACCTACCACCATATCTTTGATCTCTACTAAGCAATGCAATAAGATAATTTCCCAGAACGGGAAATTTCTCTTTCTTATGATTTGCCCTCAGGGAAAGAAGAAAATTGTGGCCACTTCCACAGCCTCCAGATAGGGCCCCTTCACATGGAAGCAGTAGATGGACAAGGTCGTGAAGGAGTATAGGGACATCTTCACCTTACCCACAAGGATACCCCTACACTGTCAAGTCAAGCACTCCATCAATCTAACCCCAGATGCTTTGCTACCCAATGGACTGATCTATTAACACTCCATTTTGGAGAACAATTAAATCAAGAGCTAGATTCAGGAGTTGTTGCGGAAAAGGCACATCAGGCCACGTTCATCACCCTGTGGAATCTCGATCGTGTTGGTACAGAAGAAGGACGAAACTTGGACGCTTTGTATTGATTATCAAGCTCTGAATAAGATCACTTTCTAGAATAGGTATCCAATACCACGAATTTATGACCTTCTGGACCAGCTCAAGGGGACTAAATATTTCAGCAAGATTGACTTGAATTCTGGCTATCACCAAGTACCAATTGAACCCTCTGATATGTGGAAGACTACCTTCAAATCCAAGGAGGGCCTTTTTGAATGGTTTTCCATGCCTTTCGGGTTGATGAATTCCCCTGCAACCTTCATGAAAATTATGGATGACATATTGCGGCCCTTCATCAATTTGCTCGTGGTAGTGTACCTAGATGACTTTATTATCTTTAGCTAGAGTTGGGAAGAGCACATACACCATATTCGATATGTCCTCCAAACCCTATGACAACACAATTTTTTTTCCAATTTGGAGAAATGCTCTTTTGGTATGACCCAAGTTCAATATCTAGGGTACATCATTGATGGGTGGGGCGTTTATGTGGACCCATCCAAGATACAAGTTATTCGGGATTGGTCAACCCCAACCACTCTAACAAAGCTCCGCAAATTTCTGGATCTTGCCAATTTCTATCACAGGTTTGTGTTGGAATTCTCTCATATCACTTTCCCTTTGAGCCAAGTCACCAAGGGAAGAGAAAATAAAATTTCTTTTGTTTTGAATCCTAACAACACGCATTTGATGAGTTGAAGCATTGCCTCTACTTTGCACCAATTGTTACATTACAAAATCTACAACAACCATTTGAAATTGAGAAAGATGTCTCTGACTATGCTATTGGTGCGGTCCTTACCCAGTAGCGGCATTTCGTGGCATATCATAGTGAGAAACTTTCAGATACAGTATGAAAGTATCCCACCTATGACAGGGAGATGTATTTCATTGTGTAGGCCCCATGATAATGGAAGCATTACATTCTAGGGAAGGAAACAGTCATCCACACAAACCACCAACCCTTGCATTTCATACAAACACAAAGAAATTTTCAAAATGATTACCATACAAAGTGGTCCACATATCTGCAACAATTCCATTTGAACATTAAGTACAAGAAGGGCAACAACAATATTGTTGTAGACTGCCTCAGTCGACCATTGGTTATGGCACTGAACACTATGCTTGACTCTTGTGGACACGAGACTTCCGGATGGCCGCATATTTACAAGAGTGATCCAAAATTCGGCACCACATACCAGATGCTCTTGGAAGGTAAGCAAGTTCTAGACTTTAACCTCTAGAACATATTGTTATGCCACCTGGGACACCTTTGTGTTCCTTCAAGCAAGTGTTCCAAGATGATTTATGAGGATAACTAAAGTCAAGTCATTGGAAATTTTAGGGTAGAGAAGAGAATGGCAGTGTAGTAGAAGTAGTTTTATTGGCCAAATATTTGACAGGTTGTTGGGAAGTACAACAGATCTTGCACTGCCTATGTAATTTCCAAACCTACAATCAAGAAGTAAGGCATGTATACTCCTCTTCATACTCCTATCTGGCCCTAGGAATCCATCTTCATGGATTACATGTTAGGCCTTCCTTCTACGAAGCATGGCAACGACTTTGTTTTCATGGTTGTCAACAGATTCTCTAATATGGTAATTTTGGCGACATGTAAGAAGAGTATCATAGTAGAAGCCATTACCAAACTCTTCTTTGAACGAGTATGGGTACACTTTGGGATCCACAAGTCCATTATCTCATATTGGGATACTTTATTCCTAATTGCATTATGTTCAAGCCTTTGGTCATTGTTGGATACCAAGTTCACTAAGTCCACAACCTTTCACCCCCAAACTGATGGCCAAACAGAGATCCTCAACAGGATTATCGTGCACATCCTGCGGATGTAAAACTAAAAGCACCCACAACATGGGATGAGAGCCTTCCCTATGTCCAACACAGCTAAAACAGAGCTCTACATAGCTCAATTGGCCACCGCCCCTTTCAGGTGGGATTGGGATTCCAGCCACTATGTCACATTGATGTTTCCATACCATTTGTAGCTACTTAGGCATATTCAACTCATGTTAAATCTGAAGCTAACAGGGCTAACAACTTCATTGAGCACATTCATCACATCCACCAGTAGGTCCATGAGATATTATACAAAGTAAATATTAACTACAAACAGTGCGATGATCGGCATCGAGTTCCACACAAGTTCCAGGTGGGCGACCAAGTTTGGTTACATTTGTAGAAGGAGTGCCTTGAAGGGGCCCACTGCAAGCTTCGCCCACTCTGATATGGGTCTTACACCATCACTAAGGTTGTAGGGGATAATGATTTCGAGCTCACCATTCCATCATTCCTTGGCCTGCACCCAATGTTCAATGTGGACAACCTTGAACCATATTTTCCACCATTATTGGACATATCAAACATTGCAAAACATCTCACACCAACATAGCTAAACCCAGACTACATGGAAGAGGCAACAATTGATCAGATCATGGACACATAGATCAATAACACTAATTAACAGAAGATACAACTATATCAAGTTGTCAAAAATGGTCAACTCATTCACCAATGCAAGTGGATCACTAGAGACCAAGTTCAGCA
Organism: Pinus albicaulis; assembly: GCA_034641835.2. Lineage (NCBI taxonomy): Eukaryota > Viridiplantae > Streptophyta > Pinopsida > Pinales > Pinaceae > Pinus > Pinus albicaulis. The sequence goes on from CM076577.1 coordinate 705,470,628, forward strand.
GAAGTTTCCCCATCTCATGGAGGCACTCAACGCATTGGGGACCATTGCTTCCTAAGGGGGGAGGCCTGACCCAGGTGGATATTGGTGGCCACCTGCTTATTCCACTTGGACCGCCACCATTATTTCTTTAAATTTCCTTAATTGTAGCACAAATTACTATTTTTGGCATTTTTTCGGGTCCTAAACTTTTGGAGCCATTTTGAGGCCCTAAACGACGTTTTTTTGGAAAATGGTCAAAAATTAGTATAGTTTGTAGTCGAAAGTTGTATTCCTTAGATATATATTTCTAAGAAGGTATCGTACGTGTCAAACATAGATCATATGCCAAATTTATGACCCCGAGAAGTTGATGTACCAATTTACCCCAACGGGGCCCATAGTTTTGGTGCTTTATCTCCTAGGGTTAGGTTTTTGGATGTTTAAGGTTTTCCATTGTTTCTCAATAATAAATAGGCCTTCGACTCTCATTGTAACATAGTTCAGAGGCATGTAGCCACCACATCTCTTCTTAGAGATAAGCTACCATCGCCTAAGCTAGTTTATTTCCATTCTGTATGTAAGCATTTTTCAATTTTTGGTATTAATGAAATGAAGATTTATTTCTATTGCATCTCTGTGTTTATGTTTATATATGTATTTTATTGCGTTCCTGCATAATTCCGGATAAATTCATAACTAACCACCATGGGCTCCACAAATATTTTGGTGCTTCATCTTCGAAGGCTATGGTTTTGGAACTCTAGGTTTCTTTTATAATGTTAAAATACCATTATTTGAATCTCCTCTAATAGCTTTTAATACATGTAGTTGCCATCTCTCTCTTCAAATATAGCTACCAATATTCTATCTAGCGTGTTTTCAACAACATTCTATTATTTTATTCATTGATAGAAGTTTGGTTTTCACTGTATTACTTTTCTCTTTATGATATTTTTCAGTGTGTGTGTTTAATTTACTTACCTTTCTTTCATTTCATTCCATGTACAACCTAAATCAAATAGGGCCCATTGTGTGTTTGATACTCATTAGTGATTAGACTACCTATAGTTAGGGTTTTGCTTGTAAAAGAAAATTTATAGAGATATAAGGATATGTAATGCTTTCTCAAGGAGTTATTATATTGGATATCCCCCTAGAAGAGGTATTTTCCTCAAAGAGGCCCATTAACATTTCTCTCTTTTTTGGAATTATGAATACGATGGTTATATTTTGCAGGTGTGATGTCATTATCTCTTGTATTTTCTTTTCGTCACATATATTTCTCTAAATTGTTTTCATGTTATGTTGTTCTTATGGGTTAAGTTAATTACAAGTGGTGTTAGAGCTCTTTCATCAGCCAACACACCTTTGAATTAAGAAAAATAAGTGATGCTTAAGATTTATTTTGAATATTTTGGTCATATAAGGTATTTTGTGATTCTATCAACGTAGTAATACTCGTCTAAAATAATACTCTCTACAAACATTAAAATGGACATTTTCCTATTAACGCCTTTTGGGGAGACTTATCTTAAAAGACTTTGTTCAAAACATTAATTTTATTGGTCTAAATTCCTAACAACCTTTTTCATGTGGACTTGACCATATTGTTATCATTAACGTATCTCAACAAACTCATTAAAATTTTTATTTTATTAGTATAATTCTCAAATAACCATTTTTTTATCTCTAATTCTCATGACATCCACTCAAAACTTTTCCATAAATAGTAGGACCTATATCAAGACACCATGGTCACATAATGGATGAAAAGTGTGAAAAAACTTAAGGCATTGTACAACATGGTCACCCACCTCAACATGAAAGTTATGCACAACAAGACAAATTTTGAAGATAAGTTTGTTGTGCTCATGATCCAACTCACTATAGTTACTAAATCCTAGGACAATTAGAAAGATCTAGAGGTTCCTTTGAATCGGGTTGACTTCTGCAATTGGGGATGTTATTGCACATGGTTACACTTTAAGGATAACCAGTATAATATGTGTTATGGGTATCTTAAAGTATATACAAATAGTTTTGGTGGTTTCAATATAGTTGGATATGTTACCCAAACGATGATATTACTTTGTCAATGATATTATGGATTCTATGATGAAACCAATAGTGGAGATACTATGCTTACATAAGGAATGATGGAAATGATGGAAATGGCATAAAAAATCCTATGTGGACTATATTTTCTAAATCTATCCCGTGAAATACATTTATGCCAATTTTGAATGAGACACTCATTATTTTGCATGTGTGAACAAATTGCACCAAAAAGGAATAGTTGTGGGATTTATAGATACCTTGGAGTTATTAACAATATGGAAAAAGGGCTTGATTAATTCTTATTTGAAAGAAATTTCTACAAATGTCTCAAGATTGAAATTAGATCATAAGTCATGATGTAGTGACCAACCACTTGGAGGAATTGTAGAGATCTTGAAAATTTGAGATTGTGATAAACACACAAGTGAGAAGATCCAATTTTATCCCCTACTATTTCCCTCCTCTGGCATGTATAACCATTCCACCTCCCCCTAACTCTTTCCATCCTTGAGGTTCCATAATTTGACCTAAGAAGTTGTCAAACAACAATGCCCAAAAAAAATCTATATTTGTGATGAGAGTTATTTTAATGGACACAAATGTAAGGCATGAAAATTGTTTCAAATTGATGTGCTACAACATGACCACCTTAAGGAAATTTATGACGGTACCACCAAAGAGCTCAAACTAATAGATTATATGCCATCCAATCCAAATTCACCTCAACAAGAACCCCAAATTTCCCTCTATGATTTATTAGGTGTTCCATCTTGTCATCCCATGAAGTTTATTGACTACATCTAGCACCATAAGGATCTTTTTTATTTCGTTATGGCGTGACCCATATTTATTTTTTGTATCTCAGAGGAACCCAGCAACCTACCTAACACGTAACTACTAGTAAACCTATAAGAGTTTACGACCTGCCCTCCTTGCTGTAAAACAAGTCACCACTGAGATTTGAACCTAGGTTTCCTTATTTACACGATTTCACAAACTTTGAATTTGTCACACAACGTAAGGGATTATGGTAAAAGGGTAATTAGGTATGGTGATTAGCTGTAATAACAAATAGACGTTGGGTGAATTAAAAGCCCACATGTATCCATGTAATAATTATGTCTTGTTTCTTAAGGAATCAACATTGGAGCTTTTCGATCCTAGTCTCACATGGTAGAAAAGTTGAGTGCAAGTCTGTCCAAAAGCTTTTGCTGCGTTGTAGTTTGTGATCGTATAGGGCCCTCTCGGCGCAGTGTTGTGAGCGTGGATCAAATGAAGGGTTACGTGTTGTCTGAATCAATTATCATATTATCACTGAGCTGCATTTAGCTCAGTGATTTTTTGGCCCAATGTAAAACCACACCCGCCTAACTACAGAGGTTGTGATGACGCTGGAGCACCCTTGGCATCATTAAACTACTACACAACGGGGTGAATTATTGACAGTGTGGTTCAAAACCTTTCCGAGTCAGATGACGGCGTGTTAAGTGGCGAGAGTGAGATGATCCTGGTCATATCCACTAGTCCACCATTGAAATGTTCAATTGGCAAACCAGGTCGAGAGACGTGCTCAGGGAGGGCGCTTTCTACTGGAGAGGGCCAAAGGCTGGAAGCGTGTGGTTGGAATGAACCATTAGAAGGTGTGAAGTGTTAGTTATTCCACACTAATTGGAACACACTGCTCATTTAGAAACAACTCGGGGGTCCAGTGGCAGTTTAAGGGGCAGTTTAAGTCACAGAGTCTGCAGTGTCATTTTATCAACTTTGCAAGTCACAGAGTATGCAAAGTTTTAAACCATAAAATTGTTGTCCTGTCTAATATTCAATTTTTATAGTTTGTTTTTGTCAAAAGGAGCATGCGCTGACCAATGGTCGATGGAAGAGTGGCTTGCAACAAAGCGCAATGGTCGATGGAAGAGTGGCTTGCAACAATGTAGGAGCACATTTTCATATGTATGGATGGTGAGAAGTTCGTTGAATTATGGTCAATGGATGTGGTAGTATTTTCATCATACGTATGGACGGTGAGAAATTTAATTTTCTTACTTAAAAAATAAAATGGATTTAAAAGGTGGCATAATTAAATAATTTTGAAAATTAATAATTAAATGATTAAGGTGGCATAATGAAATGGTTTTAAAAGGTAGCATAATTAATTGTATTTTGAAAGGCCCCTAATTGATTTTGAAAAGTCACTTGGGCTAATATAAGTTTAAGGAAAGGGTTGATGAAAGGTTATAAAGGAAATATGGAAATTGTTTAAGTATTATTGGATGTAAAGTGCATATATTAAATTTTATAGTTTGTGTAGTTTTAATTGGTAAGGAAAACTATGCAGAGTGGCTCCGAAAAATAAAGAGCATACTCATTTTTAATGATGTTATGGGATATTTTTTTACGAAGGATAAATTGCAGAACATGATGATGACAACAAATCTGAAGTAAAGCCGAAGGAAGAAGTGTCATTCAAACCCACGTCTTCTAGATAACTTGCCATTTGGAAAAAGCAAGGATAAGAAATCGTTTTCCGTCATCAATGCTACATTTAGTGAGCAGGTAAGCAGACATATTGTTTCAGCTGCTGATGCATATGATGCACTTAAGAAGTTAAAATAATTGTATGATTCTCATTTAGAATTAGATCTCATACAATTGGTCGTAAATATTTATAATCTAGAATTGAAAGACAATGACCCCATGGCACTAGCTTCAAAAATTAAAGTTATGATGAATGGCATTGATGCCACCATTGTAAAGAATGATATCCCTCTCACAACCTTCATAAAGGCCCTCTATTCTACCTACTCTCACTACCTTGAATCTCTACAAGAAAGTGGCAAGATGAAAAGCATAACATTTGATACCCTAGTTGCAAAGGCTGTCAAAAGAGAACAACCCTTTGGAAAGAAGAAGCAAGCATCACAGTCCATTGAAGAAACTGCATGTGATTCCCAAAAATGAAAGACAGGTCCTGCTAGAGGAGAGAATAGAAAAAAAGGATGTGGGAGAAAGAAATTCAGATAAAGGGGGGGTAGGTGGAATCAAAAAAAGAGACATGAACTGCAATGTGTTCGTTGTGGAAGAAAAGGTCATGAAGCCAAAACATGCATAATTTTATGAGAGAAAATCAAAGAACAAGAAGAAAAATACAAAGCTCCTAAACAAGCGAAAGATAATGCACCTGAATTTGTTCATTATGTTGTTTTTCATTGTAATATTGGATTGCATGAGGTTGTATTTAACACTACATCTACTTCTTGGAGAGACACATGGTTGCTTGACACAGGTGCCAACTGCCACACGATGTTCTAGAGAGAATTTTTTGAACAATTTGATGGAAAAATAGATGGTGTAGTATACTTTTCTTTCATGTCCAGTCTCAAGCCTTAGGGATTGGAAATTTTAGATTGAAGCTTTCCATACTTTTAGATTTTGTCTCACATGATGTTCTCTATCTTCCTCAATTATGAAAGAACCTATTGTCCCTTGTGCATGTACGCCAACAAGGTCATTCCATCCACGTTTTTGATGGAAAGGTTGAGATAAGGAGGGCTTCCCACAACAGAGTTGTGATGATTAGGGAGAAAGAAGATATATTGTTGAAGCTAAAGGGGACATTTGTATCTTCTGCACAACATTAAGCTCATGTCACTCAGCATAACAAAGGTACATTATCTTCAAGTCTTATGTGGCATGCTAGATTTGGACATGTTAACTGTGATATTCTTTGTTTGATGAAGAAGAATGGTGTTTCTGGTCTTCTTACTATTCATCGAAACTTAAAACAGTGTTCTACCTATATTCTTGGAAAACATAGCAAACAACCATTCCATGACTCCAGTTCTAGAGCATCTAGAAAAGTTGGATTGATTCATTTAGAGATTTGTGTGGCCTTATTCTTGTACCTTCTTCATATGGAAATAAATATATATTGGCATTTATTTATGACTACACCATAATGTGTTGGGTATCTTTGCTAACATAAGAGTCTAAATCATTTGAAGCATTTAAAAACTTTCATGTATGGATTGAAAATGAAGCTCAAACTAAGATTAGTATACTCCGTACTGATAATTGCAAAGAGTATACTAGTAATGATTTTCAATCCTATCTTCAACAATGTGTTATCCAACATCAAACATCATATCCATACAATCCTCAACAAAATGGTGTTGTTGATAGGATGAACAGAACATTGTTGAATATGGTATGTTCCATGATGTTTTTTAAAAATGTGAAACTAATGTTTTGGGATGAAGATATTTTATGTACAGTCTATGTGAAGAAAAAGTGTCAAGCACATGGTATTCAAAACAAGACTCCTTATAAAATGTGGTATGACCACACCCCTTCCATTAGGTATCTCAGGTTTTTTGGTTCCACCTGTTATGCCTTGATTCTAAAACAACAGAGAAAGAAACTTAATGCAAGGAGTCATAAATGTATTTTCTTGGGGTATTTTGATACCAAAAAGGCCTATCATCTTCACGATGAAGCAAATAATAAATTCATACTTTCTAGAGAGATCGTATCCCTTGAGTCCACCAAAAGCGATTACTCTGCTGAAAGACAACTTTATCAACTAGAAATTATTCGAAGATCAAAATTTAGCTCAAAAATGAAAGTGCTTAGAATCTTTCAAAATCAACATCAAGTCATAGTGTTTGTCATTTTGATTCTAACGACACTTTAATCACCTCAATTTGATGCCATATGACAAAGTTATGATATTCTGAGTTTTTGGTCGATAGAAAAAAATTTGCAAGTGGGTTGACTGGGTTGTTAACTGAGAAGTCTGTACCGGTGATGTCAGCAAGCCTACTGGACGCGTTGGAACAATCAAGTCTTTCCAAGTGGAAAGCTCATACAAGTGCAGGATGGCACATTTTTATTGGTCGAAATTCAGTTGTGGTGGTCCAATGAGAGCATGCCAGGTGGCCCAACTAGAGGTTGCCATGTGGCACCTCGTGGTTGGTTTAAAAAAAAAAAAAAAATCGACCCACAAGCCCGGAGAAATCAAACCTGTGACCTACCTCATCCAACTTCTAAGCCTTACCATCGCACCATGCGCTTGTTATTTAATTTGTATAGCTGACAGATTATTGTTAAAGTTTCATTGGAGGTGCATTTTGAAAGAGGGGTCGGGCGGTGAGCCTCGGCCCCCAATCACTTGCAAACCCATAATATTGATGACGCAACGAAGAGGGGCTAGGAATTAAGCGTGGCCCCAAGTCATAAGTCCTACACATGACCTTGGTGTAGTGCGAGCGGATTTAAGGACTGAGGGTCTAGCCCTTAGTCACGGTAGTATCAATAAGACCATAGGCGAAGACCTTTGAGCACTAAGGGGATAGGGCTTAGGGACCAGCCCTAGCCCTTGGTCATATCACGCCCATAGGACCACAAGTGAAAGGAATGAAGGTCATGGCATAGAGAGCTAGGCATAAGCCCCATCCCATGGTCACATATGTTGCCCACAGGACAATGGCGCAAACCGGAAGGGATTTGGGCGGAGTCATATCCCTAGCCCCCAGCCACATTGATGTCTACATGACCAAAAACCTAATGGATTTGGGGCCTAGGTCGGTGAGGATGGGTCGATGGCCTAGCCCTTAGCCTTATGGCACCCATGTGGCCCTGATATTGCGCCTAAGGGTCATTATAAAAATTAATTTTCCTACAATTTGCACCAAATGCGGGTGAAATTTTTGCCTCCCAAGTAGATTTAAGGGCAGATTTATCGCTCGCTTAGCAGATTCATCCAATTTGGAGGACAAATAACAGCAAAAACTGGAGATATCCATAATGGGATTATTTTTTTCCTTTTTGGAGCTAAAGAAAAGTCCAAATAAGGGTTTTTCGACATTTTGAATCCAATGGAAGCCTTTATTCATTGATTGGAGCACTTCTGAAGAGACTTTTTGCAAGTCTGAGTTTATGGGTGTCAAGATAAATCAGTGGGTTGAAGCAATTTTTGAAGGTTTTTGAGCATGGAGAGGACCTTGTAGGGGTTTTCCAACCTTCATATGTTATCAACAGCAGTTGTGACATCATGGTGCATCTCATGTTTCTCTTTTCTCATTATGTATTCTTGAGGAAATATTTCTTTTAGTACTTCAATGTGGAATTGTTGTACTTGTTATGCTCATTTTCAGATGGAGTATAGGGTCTTGATGTGAGATCCCTTTTCTTGCTCACTATTTCATGACCGACTGTAGGTTTTCATGATTTTTAGAGTGAGAGTTCTTCATTGGAGAATGTTTCGTTAAAGGGGAAACTAGCCACTCATATTGTCATCACACTTATATACACTTTATTACTGAAATCTATGGAGCAGTCTAGCTGTGTTAGCAGGCCCGAAGATGTAGCCCAGGAGGGGTGAACTATGTCACCAATTTTTTTGTTGTCTCTCTTCATGATTTCCTTTATGAGTTAAATGATGATATTTTTCTTGTTTAAAGTTCGTATAAACACTAACTCATTATCTTGGAAGAGACCATAAAACTTGTGTTTACATAAGACCAAATTTTACTTGAAAGTGTCAAATGACAATCATTTTTTATAAAGGATAATTTCTCCTCCAATTTCAGATCAATCAGTATAAGATTTGTTTATGAACAAGTTGCAGGTATGGGAAATAAGATGCAAAAAGAGAACCCAATAAGCCTTAGAGAGGCAAAGATTGGGTAAACTATTTGTATAGCTTGTTACTTTGTAAAATGTAAATATGTGTTGTTGTCATTACCTGTTTTGGGGTACTTTGCAAAGTGAAACAATAATAATCACTATTTGCAACAAGTATGTTTTTTATTGACATGACATGTTATGTTGGCTTGTTTATGAGTCCAATTTTTTGAGGACTTTTGGGATGAATAGTGTTTGTCGTCCAATTTGTCTACAGTTGCGTAATGCACTCACCAATACAAGTGTTAAATACGAAGCTTATCGTGAATGAAATATTTGATAAATATTTTACAAGAAATTACTATTTTTTGTGGACAAAGCCAAATGTGTCATTGAATCATTTCATCGTGAGGACTTTTATGTACAAGCATAGTTTGAGGATAGTAAATAAAAGTTTGAATTAGTGCATGCAAAGTATTGAATTGCTTTTGATTTCCAAGATGAAAAGTCAATTTTTTCTTCAATAATGTAACTTCAAGATGAAGTTGTTTGAGCCATGAAAAGATGGGTTCGGAGAGAATTTTCAGATTCCAACCATCAATTTTTTTGTTCCTGCATGATGATAGGAATTATGGCTTGATTCTTGACAAGAAGGTAAGGTTATATCTGAGACTTTTGTGATCCATAAAGTAGATAATTTTCTTTTCGGACATTTATCTAAGAAGGTAAGGTCTTCATGCAGAGGATAGGTGGAGTACCATAATTGGAGCTAGAAGGCACCAATTGAAAACATAACATTAAGGATTGAGTTTGACAAAGTTTTGAGTTTTTGCCTCATTTTGTTTACTAGGAGAAGCTAAACTTTTGGATTCCAAAAGTTCCTAGTGGGGAGATATTATCTGAAGATCAAAATTTAGCTCATAACTAAAGTGCCTAGAATCTTTCAAAATTGATGTCAAGTTCTAGTGTTTATCGTTCTAATTCCAATGACACTTCAATCACCTTAACCATATGTCGCATGAAAAAGTTATAATGTTTTGAAATTTTTCGTCGATAGCAAAAATTTTACAGGAGGGTTGACTGGGTTGCTGACCGGGGAGTCCGTACCACTGATGTAAGCAAGCTTATTGGGCGTGTATGGGCCAATCATGCCTTTCCAAGTGGAAGGCTCATATAGGTTCAATATGTCACATTTTTATTGGGTGAACTTCTTTGTGGTGGTCCAATGACAGGATGCCACGTGGACCAACCAAATCCCACCACATGGCACCTCGTGGTTGGTTAAAAAATTTGTGTTTCGACCCATGGGCCCGAAAGGTCCATCGAACCCATGACCTGCCTCAACCAACTTTCGATTCTTACCACTAGACCCTGTGTTTGTTACTTAACCTATATATTTGATGGTTTATTGTTAAAGTTTCATTACAGGCGCACTTTGGGAGAGGGGTTGGGATGTGAGCCCCGGCCCTCAGTCATCTGCAACCCCATAAGACTGGTGGCACAATGAAGAGGGGCTAGGCAATAATCCCAACCTCTGGTCATAGGTCCTTCACACTAACCTAGTGTAGTGCGAGTGGATTTAAACACTGAGGGGCTAGCCCTTGGTCATGGTGGTAGCCATAAGACCATAGGAGAAGACCTTCAAGAAGTGAGGGGAGAGAGCTTGGAGACCATCCCCATCCCTTGGTCGTATTACACCCATAAGATCATAGGTGAAAGAAATAAAGGCCATGGTGGATAGGGTTAAGCACAAGCCCTAACCCGTGGTCACATATGTCACCCACAGGACCATGGCACAAACCATAAGGGAGTTGGGTGGAGTCATAGCACTGACCCTTGACCACATTAACGTCTAAATGGCCAACAACCTGATGGATTTGGGGCCTAGGCCGGCGGGGGCGGGTCTTTGGCCCAGCCCTCAGCCTTATGATGCCCATGTGGCCCTGATATTATGCATGAGGGTCATTAGAAAAATTAGTTGTCTGACAATTTTCACCATATGAGGGTGAAACTGTCACCTCCCGAGTGGATTTAAGGGAAGATTTGTCGCTCGGTTAGCATATTCGTCCAATTTGGGGGACAGATAATAGCAGAAACTGGAGAGAGCCATAACAGAATGATTTTTTGGATTTTTGGAGCTAAATAAGAGTCCTAAACGAGTTTTTTGGACATTCTGAATCCAATGGAAGCCTCTATTCACTGATTGGATCACTTCTGAAGAGAATTTTTGCAAGTTTGAGTCTATGGGTGCCAGTATCAATCAATGGATTGAAGTAGTTTTTGAAGTATTTTTAGCATGGATAGGACCGTGTAGGGGTTTTCCATCCTTCATATGTTATCTACAACATTTGTGACAACATGGTGTAGCTCATGTTTCTCTTTTATCATTATGTCTTCTTGAGGAAATATTTCTTTTAGTACTTTAATGTGGAATTTTTGTACTTGTTATGCTCATTTTCAAATGGAGTACATGGTCTTGATGTGAGAGACCTTTTCTTGCTGATTGTTTCATGATTGAATGTAGGTTTTCATGCCTTTTAGAGTGATTGTTATTTGAGGAGAATGTTTCCTTTGAGGGAAAACTAGCCACTCATATTGTTAGCAAACTTATGTACTCTTTATCATTGAAATCTATGGAGCAGTCTAGATGTATTAGCGAGCATAGTTATGTAGCCCAAGAGGGGTGAACTCCGTCACCAAATTATGTGTTGTCTCTCTTCGTGATTTCCTTTATGAGTTAAATGATCATATGTTTCTTGTTTAAATTTTATATAGAAAACTAACTCATTATCTTGGAAGAGACCACAAAACTTGTGTTTACATAAGATCCACTTTTACTTGCCAAGCGTTAGAGGATGATTAGGTTTTAGGAGGGAGAATTTATCCTCCAATTTCATATCAAGAAAGGTTTTCTTCGATGAATATTTATCATGAATTTGATAATGTGATTCAAAACATTGAATGGGGGGACCCAATTCTCGGTCAATCTTTGGAATATCCCTTTGCATAACGCATTAGAGAAATTTTGAGGTCAAAAATGGGCCTACAAAAATGTACAACAAAATTAAACTTTATCAGAACCAATAGGATTCAATATGATGATGTCAACCATGGGGATGATTCACCATTTTTTTGAGTAAAAAGATAAAAAGATAAAATTAAAATTAAAAATTAAAAAACTATTTTTCAACTCGTATTTTCAACTTATCTCCCTACAATTTTAGTCAAATTTTGAGCAAGAGTATGCATTGGATCCACAATTTAACTTTGCATCCAAGGAGTACCCAAGTTGCATAATTTCCATGGACTCTCTTACACCAAAAATGTGAAATACATGAAAAAATGCAATTGCAATGACATTTTTTCATGTATTCCACATTTTTTGTGTAGTAGGGTCCATCACAATTATGCAACACAGGTACTCCTTGGACGAAAAATTAAACTTTGCATCTAATGAGTGCTCCCTCCAAAATTTGAGTAAAATCATAGGGAGATCAGTTGAAAATATGTGTTGGAAAAGTATTTTTTATTTTTTCCCTCCAAAACTTGATGAGGTTGTTATCACTCATTAGTAAACACTTTCATTGATAGGGTTTTACATGCCATTCACCTCGGTTCATGCTATCTCGTAGTCTTTTTCATGATATTTTTGAAAAAAATTCATATGGCGATGTCTACCCTAAGTCTAAACCCACCTCGAGCCTTATCATATCAGTCAAGTCTACCTCATATCATTTAGTTTTCATTCCCACACTTTTAAATCATAAACATATTCCACTTGTCAGTTTTACACAGTTTTGTAGCGAATTACATGGAAAATCGGCAGATTTCGCTACAAAACTGCCTGACAATCCTGTCAGAAGTTAAACCTTTTTCTCTACGAAACTGTGGTTTTTCCTGCAGAGAGTGATAGAGCGGTTTGAGGTGTAAAATTTTTATGGATGAAAACAAAGGTGAGGTCATGCGAGTTAGTTATCATAATTCTCAAGCATGCAAGGTCGCATCTTTTGTAATCATTGCCTCTTATGGTTACATGTGTAATATTTTTCCCTTGAATTGTCAAATTACCTTTTTAAACCTTGCTCCCAAGCTTCTCTTTGTCAATCATCATCCAATTCTTGCATGTAAAGCATATTAGTGTCATTGTTAGAGAGTTGGTTCACCACGCAAAGCAGGTTTTTGTTCAGTTTTCATTCTACAGGTGTCATAAGCAAGGAGGCAGCGAGAAGTATAAAGGATCAATGGCATCAAAGAGGAAAGTAAACAAAGGTGGTTATTACGTAAGGTATGAACCTATGGATTTGAATTTTTTAGATGAATATCCTAGTGTGATGGAGGCTTTTAAGAAGGTTAGTTTCCTAAAGTTTTGTTAATGACTATAGGGTTTCCATGTCCAGGCATCCAAACACTTTGCAGCAAATTTTACAGGGACAACCTCAAAAGCTAGAGTTTTGAACTTCACAGTGTCACCAGATGTCATCTCCAAGGCTATAGAAATACCTAGAGGTGGTGACTAATGGTTCAAATGCACAAAATTCAGAATGAAAAGTTGTGAATAATTTATCATATAGGAGCACAGAGGATTTGATATGACAAATGGCATCCCCACAGGTTATATAAAAGAGAATTATGAAAAATTGATGCTATTGGTCAAAAAATACTTCACCTGCAAATGGAGATTCCACATGGTTTATTCTTATCATTTTAGACTACTTCTGAATTTGGTTGATATGAAACCACTTGACCTACCTTTATTTTTATACAGAAGTTTGGGAAATATGTCAGATAAATTCCAGGTCAAGGCAGAAGGTAATGAAACATCAGTATTTCACCATGGTCTGATCAAATTGTTAGTACTAGAGGAATTGAAAAGGCTAAATAGAGATTGGGCCTCTTTTCTTGTTATGAGTGGACATGAAGTAGATGCAATGACTCCAAAGAAAATTTCAAAACAAAAGACTACTCCATATCCAGCTATAATAGAAAATATTGATGAAGAAGGAGGACGGCCTCATTTAGAACCAATGGACATTGAAGTTGAATTGTGCAAGAAAATAATATCCCTTAGTCATCACCTACAAAGAAAAAATAAATAATTAGCAAACAAAGCAGCAAGAGGGTAACAAGGAGCTCCACATTTTCCAAAGGAAACCTGGAAGACATCCTCTAGGAAATATATATTGAAGAATCACCAATTGTACAGGCAGAAGACATTGAAGGAGATAGAAGAAGATCGAAGAAAGGTAAGTCTATCAAGAAGTTAGATTTTTCAAGAGAGGATGTTGGCTTCATTAATTTTCAGCCAAGGAAACCAATGACCAGGTCACAGATTGCAAAGGATGCCATGGAAAGCAAAGGAACAAAAAATTTCAATGAAGGTAAGTAGCCAGAGAACATCATAGATTTATCCCTAGCATCAGAAGAAGTCTTTGTGCAGAGAAAAGGGAAAGAACATGTTGAAGGAAAGGATGAAGTGAAAATTCTGCAAGAACAGTTAAAAGAGACCAGGGAAGAGGTAGTTGAAGTGGATATGGAATTAAAAGAAGCCAAGGTGGATAGATAACTAATGGAAGATTTTGAGAAAGAGATGAAGGAGCAGATGGATAAATATGATAAGACTTTCTCTAAGACCAAAAATATGCTGAAGAGAAACCTTCCCTTGAGGAGGGTTGAAAACATCACAAGTAAAAAGTAATTTGTGGTTACAGTGTGAAAGGAAGAATCTCAAAGGACAGGTCAAAGATTTGGAAGACCAAATGAACATGATTCAAGATGAACTGAAGAAGAGAGGAGTAAAAATGAAAGTGGTAGAGGAACCTGAAGGCCAACCTATTGTTAATGAAGATGAAGCACCCAAGGACTGAGAAATTGAGCTAAAAATTTTTTGTTTAATTTTACAGCTTGTAGGTGACACTAATTTCAGGTTATAAGGTCAATTTTTGAAGAAAACTATCAAATCTGCACTTTCATCCATATCAGGAAGTTTCATAGCGAGCTCCAGGCTTGAGGGTCAAAATTCGCTACAAAATTTCTAAAGAATGTTTTTTATCTTAAAAATCAGTTTTATGGAAAACTGAGGAGGGATTTTGATGGTATTTAGCTATTTTTACCTAAAAAACACTTTTTGACTTAGCAAAGGTGGCAGAAGAGAAGGTTAAAGGGCAGAAATGGACACGCTATGAAATTTCGTTACGAAACTGCCTAAAGATGCTCTGTTTTGCAGCGAGGTATTTTTAAATGGTTTTTGAAGGTTTGAAAGGCATATAGAAGATCAGCGAGCCACCTGGAGGCATCTAAACAGACAGTGGGCCATCCCAGCAGAATTATTTATCACTGACTCCATGAGACCAATGGTAGTGAAATTTATCCCATTTTTCACCTGAAATCAAATAAAATAAGACACTCACAGAGTTAGCCATATGTTTTAAGACCTAATTGAGTTAATCATTAGATAAATTGAGAGATCCCTCTCAGGCTTAAGAGGCTAATCCTCAGTCAAAATTTCGTTTGAAAGAGTTACTCTAAGTTGTCTGGTGGAGCAGCCCATCAGGACCAATTTAGAGATAACAAAGGTCATCGAATATTATTTTATTATTTCCACTATTATTTTATAATATTCTTTAGGAGGCCCATTTTAGACCTCAATTTTTTTCTAATAGAGAACCAACTCCTCCTCATGAATAATTTCTAGAAACCTCATCAAATTTGGATGATGTTATCAGAAAAATTGAGAAGTTGAAGATTGATGATGTTGCACCCCCAGCGGGGCCATCTAGTCCTTCTCCAAAATAACCAAAATGGTTGATCAAGACACTTGAAAGTGTCAATCCTAATGAGATTAGAAAAACTGGAACTATAAGTTCTACAAGAGAAGACAATGGAGGTGAAAATTCAGGTGATGTTGATGACATAAATACTTTGTATAACTGTGAACTTAATTCGTATGTTGACTTTGAACCTACTTCCTTCGAAGAAGCGGATTCTCATGATGAATGGAAAAAATCCATGAAAAACAAATATGATGCTCTCATAAAAAATCAGACTTGGAAGTTGGTCGACCCTCTATACAGAACCAAACCAATTGGTTGCAATTGGGTCTTCAAAATAGGTATATATAAAGTAGACAACTCACTTGACAAGCACATAGCAAGGCTCGTGGAAAAATTATTTTCAAAAAATGAAGGTATGGACTATCAGGAAACCTTCACTCCCACAGTAAAATGGGTAACCATCTGGACAATATTCTCTTTTGCAACACAAAAAGGGTGGAAAATCCATTAAATGGATGTAAAGACAACTTTCTTGAATGAGGATTTGAAAGAAAATGTTTTTATGTCTCAGCCTAAAGGGTTTTTTGTGAAGGGACAAGAAAAAAAGGTATGAAAACTCATCAAATCCTTGTATGGACTAAAAAAATCACCATGAGCATGGTATGAAAAGCTAACCGAGCATCTTCTAAATCTAAATGTCAAACATTACAAACACTATGATGTAACTTTGTTTGTCAAAAAATTTGGTAGAATAGTTGTGTATCTTGTATTATATGTCAATCAAAATCCAAAATACATATTCATTTCCCAAAATAAGTACGTTAGAGGACTACTAAACAAATTTTGCATGCCGAATAACAACCCTCTCTCCACTCCAATGGATAAAAATTTGAAGATGACGTTGAAAGAAGGAAATGAATTTGAAAATGCAACCAAGTATAGACAACTTGTAGGAAGTCTCAACTACCTAACCACGACCAGACAAGATATCTCATCCGTTGTGGGCATCCTTTTCCAGATTTATGTAAAAACCATGTGAGGGACATTAGTCTTCTAAAAAAAAGTTCTGAGATACTTAAAGGGGATGCAAGATTAGGTACTTAAGTACACTAAGGTTTATGACTTCATTCTTATTGCAAATTCTGATTCAGACTTTAATGGGGATAAATAAAATGGAGTATCAACTTCAAGATGAATACAATCATAAATTTGTCTAGAGAGAGACATAACACACTATTCATCAAACACATGAAAGTAGTTGGAGCATTAGTCAAATTAGAAGGAACCACAACAAACTCATAATTCCCATACTTGGTCCAGAAATAACCCTTGTAGATGTCCTCTTCTTTGATGCATACCTGATGATATCCTGATCTCAAATCAATCTTCGATAACATTGCTTCTCCCTTCAAATGATCAAACAAGTCATTGATCCTCGACAATGGATACATGTTCTTGATTGTCACCTTGGTCAATTACATGTAATCAATACACAACATTAGAGTACCATCCTTCTTATTTACAAACAACAATGGTGAACCCTAAGGCAACACACTTGGCCTAATGTATCCCGTGTCAAGCATTTCCTTCAACTGCAACTTCAGTTCCACTAATTCTAGAGTGCTCATCCTCTAAGGTGCCTTTGATGTTGGTGCTTCCCCTTACATCAATTCAATAGAAAATTCCACTTCCCTATGAGGTGGTAACTCTGAAATTTATATTGGGAATGCATCCTGAAACTGCTCCAAACCAAATACCTCTTCAAAAATTCCCCATTGTTAAATGTCAATTTGGACATCATCCCTAAGATCATTATGAACAGGGTCTATCATCCCCTAATTCAATTGCTACATGCCTTAGAGAAGTCATTCCACTGATGGCTTTAATTCGTGAGAGTTTCAATCTTTGAAGTATAGTTAAAATGACCCATTGACTCATCAAATCTCCTCTAAATGGGCCTAAGTGCATTGCAAATCACTTACCCCCATGAAAGGGTGTTCTGCAAAGCACTTCCTGACATTTAAGGGTGTGTTGGTCTCCTATTAGAAAAATCATCATTGTTCTGGGAATCTCCACATTTCCATTGCCTTCTAGAATAGCTCATAGGTGTCATACTTCAAATACATGTGTACATCCATCACCATTGAACCTGGAAACATGTCTCATCTATTATTAGAAAGCCATTCAATATCATTTATTAAGAAACTACCTACAATTTCCCTATAAATTGAGCACTCATCTAAGTGCAAGGGAAGAAGAAATTTATGTAGTGTTATGATGTTGGATTCTTAATTCTTGAGAGCTTAATTATTGTTATTTTGCAGAGATGATGTTTGGTGTGATGAGGACGAAATGAAGTGGGAGAAGGTTGACGACGAACTGATCCACCGGTTGTAATCTTCTCCTCCTATTATTTCAATAAATATATTTGTTCTTTCTCTCATATATGCACTTATATCTTGTGAATGTATTCTCAAATGTGTTTGTATTCTCAAATTTAATTGGTTCAATTTGGTTAAGGTAGATAGAATGTATATATTTATGTCGTTTGTTGTCTTTTGTCTTTGATTGTAGGTATTTATCAAGCAGGTTTCAACTAGATCAAGAGTGACGAGAATGAAAATAGAAGAGGAACGAGAGCGAAGGATCACAAGTATGTCTTTATCCTTTCTATCTTTTTGTCTATTTTAGAGAAAAGAACATTTACCTTTCTTCTGTTTTTCTAAGTGAAGGAACACTACACTTAGGGAAAACTAGTTTATCCGTAGATTAGATTTCATCATAACAAATTGGAGACTCCGTTGGGTATAAATCCATCATTCTTGGTGTTTCTGTCTTTGTTAACCATCATCAATAAACTTTACTTCATCTATTCAGTCATTTGAATGTACTTTTTGGCTTAGAAGTGTGTTTAGCTCACTTGATCTTCAAGTTTCACTGCGCCCAATGCACTATTGGTCAAGGTTGCAGTGCTCTTCATAGCACTGTCTCCCATTCAGAGGTGTTATGTAACACATTGTCTGCCCTTAAGGGGTGTGTTGCCCCTCAGCCAACCAAATTCTATCATAATTTGTCTTTTGCATTCAGTTTCAGCCTATTGCTTGTTGTATTCTCATATGCATGCTTGACCTTAGAGACCAGTAAACATTGCTAGTTCTTCCTCCTTTGGATAGTTGTTTGTTCAATGTTTCATTATCTTTTTTCTTTATCACTGTCAAATTAGATCCAAATTTGTAAATTTTTCATTAGATCAATTCTCTGTTCTCAAAAGGAAAATAGTCATTTTAGTCATCATTTGCTAAGAGAAAATTGTTGTTTCAGTCCTCATTTCTCAAAAAAGAAAACATTGTTTGATTGATTTGTGCATTTATTTTCTTTTTAATAATTCACATTAAAGGAAATGAAAAATAAAAACATGCATATGCATTTAGATATTGTGAGTGTTGCATAGGAAAAGATTAGGGAAATCTGCATTTAGTTTGTGCTCTTTGATCTATTCTCAAAAATATGATTTCTCTATCCCTTTAGTAGCTAAGGTTTCCTTGAAAAAATGAATTGAAAAGATTGACAATCAATTCGTAGGAAGGATAATTTTCCCTCCAATTTCAAATCAATCAGTATAAGAGTTGTTTATGAACAAGTTGTAGGTATGGGAAAGAAGATGCAGAAAGAGAACCCATAAGCCTTAGAGAGGCAAAGATTGGGTAAAATGTTTTTATAGTTTGTTGCTTTGTAAAATGTAAATATGTGTTGTTGTCATTACCTGTTTTGGGGTACTTTGTAAAGTGAAACAATAAAAATCACTATTTTCAACAAGCATGTTTTTCATTGACATGACATGTTATGTTGGCTTGTTTATGAGTCCAATTTTTTGAGCACTTTTGGGATTAACAATTTTTTTCGTCTAGTTTGTCTACAGTTGCATAATGTACTCACCAATACATGTGTTAGAGACGAAGCTTATTGTGAATGAAATACTTGATAAATATTGTACAAGAAATGACAATGAAATATTTGATAAATATTGTACAAGAAATGACTATTTTTTGTGGACAAAGCCAAATGTGTCATTAAATCATTGCATCTAGAGTACTTTTATGTACAAGCATAGTTTGAGGATAGTAAAGAAAACTTTGAATCAGTGCATGGAAAGTATTGAATTGCTTTTGATTTCCAAGATGAAAAGTCAAGTTTGTATTTAATAATGTAACTTCAAGATGAAGTTGCTTGAGCCATGAAAATATGGGTTCGGAGAGAATTTTCAGATTCCATCCATCAATATTTTTGTTCCTACATGATGATAAGAATTGTGGCTTGATCCTTGACAAGAAGGTAAGGTTATATCTGAGACTTTTGTGATCCATAAAATAGATAAATGTCTTTTCGAACATTTATCTAAGAAGGTAAGGTCTTCATGCAGAGGATAGGTGGAGTACCTTGATTGGAGCTAGAAGGCACCAATTAAAAACATAACATTAAGGATTGAGTTTGGGAAAGTTTTGAGTTTTTGCCTCATTTTGTTTACTAGGAGAAGATAAACTTTTGGATTCGAAAAGTTCCTAGTGGGGAGATATGATCTGAAGATCAAAATTTAGCTCAAAAATTAAAGTGCCTAGTATCTTTCAAAACTAACATCAAGTTCTAGTGTTTGTCATTCTGATTCCAATGACACTTCAATGGCCTCAATCTCATGTCGTATGAAAAAGTTATCATGTTTTGATTTTTGGTCGATAGCATAAAATTTGCAGGTGGGTTGACTGGTTTTCTGACCAGGAAGTCCATATTGCTTATGTAAGCAAGCCTATTAGGCGCATATGGACCAATCATGGCTTTCCAAGCGGAAGGCTCATATAGGTTCAATATGGCACAATTTTATTGGTCTAACTTCGGTTGTGGTGGTCCAATGAGAGGATGCCACGTGGCCCAACCAAATCCCACCACATGGCACCTCGTGGTTGGTTAAAAAATTTGTGTTTCAACCCATAGGCCCATAATGATTGAACCTGTGACCTGCCTCATCCAAATTTCGAGTCTTACCACTGCACCATGCGTTTTTTACTTAACCTATATATTTTATGGGTTATTGTTAAAGTTTCATTAGAGGCGCGCTTTGGGAGAGGGGTCGGGATGTGAGCCCTGGCCCTCGATCACCTGCAACCCCATAAGACCAATGGTGCAACGAAGAGGGGCTAGGAATTAATCCCAACCCCTGGTCATAGGTTCTTCACACAAACCTAGTGTAGTGCGAGTGGATTTAAGGACTGAGGGGCTAGCCCTTGGTCATGATGGTAGCCACAAGGCCATAGGCGAAGACCTTCGAGCAATGAGGGGAGAGAGCTTGGAGACCATCCCCAGCCCTTGGTCGTATTACGCCCATAAGACCGCAGGTGAAAGAAATAAAGGCCATGGTGGATATGGTTATGCACAAGCCCTAGCCGATGGTCACATATGTCACCCACATGACCATGGCACAAACCATAAGGGATTTGGGTGGAGTCATAACACCGACCCCTAACCACATTAATGTCTAAATGACCAATAACCTGATGGATTTGGGGCCTTAGCCGACGGGGGTGGGTCTTTGGCCTAGCCGTCGGCCTTATGACGCCCATGTGGCCCTAATATTGTTCCTGAGGGTCATTAGAAAAATTAATTGTCCTACAATTTGCACCATATGAGGGTGAAATTGTCACCTCCCGAGTGGATTTTAGGGCAGATTTTTCACTCGGTTAGCATATTCATCCAATTTGGAGGACCGATAATAGCAGAAACTGGAGAGAGCCATAACAGAATGATTTTTTGGCTTTCTGGAGCTAAATAAGAGTCCTAAAAGGGGTTTTTGGACATTTTGAATCCAATGGAAGCCTATATTTGTTGATTGGATCACTTCTGAAGACAATTTTAGGTTTGAGTCTATGGGTGCCAGGATAAATCAATGGATTGAAGTAGTTTTTGAAGGATTTTGAGCATGGATAGGACCTTGTAGGGGTTTTCCATCCTTCATATGATATCTACAACATTTGTGACAACATGGTGTATCTCATGTTTCTCTTTTATCATTATGTCTTCTTGAGGAAATATTTCTTTTAGTACTTCAATGTGGAATTTTTGTACTTGTTATGCTCATTTTCAAATGGAGTATAGTGTCTTGATGTGAGAGCCCTTTTCTTGCTAATTGTTTCATGATTGACTGTAGGTTGTCATGCTTTTAGAGTGAGCGTTATTTTCTAGAGAATGTTTGCTTGGAGGGGAAACTATCCACTCATATTGTTAGCACACTTATGTACTCTTTCACATTGAAATCTATGGAGCAGTCTAGCTGTATTAGTAAGCCCAGATATGTAGCTCAGGAGAGGTGAACTCCATCACCAAATTATGTGTTGTCTCTCTTCATGATTTCCTTTATGATTTAAATGATCATATGTTGCTTGTTTAAATTCCATATAAAAACTAACTCATTATCTTGGAAGAGACCATAAAATTTTTTTTTACATAAGATCCATTTTTAATTACAAGCGTCAGAGGATGATTAGGTTTTAGGAGGGAGAATTTATCCTCCAATTTCAGATCAAGAAAGGTTTTCTCCAAAGAATAATTATCATGAATTTTACAATGTGATTCAAAACATTGAATGGGGGAACCCAATTCTAAATCAATTTTTGGAATCTCCCTTTGCATAACGCATTACAGAAATTTTGAGGTAAAAAATGGGCCTAAAATAAATGTACAAAAAAATTAAACTTTATCAGAACCAATAGGATTCAATATGATGATGTCAACCATGGGGATTATTCACAATTTTTGGAATAAAAAGATAAAAAAGATAAAATTAAAATAAATAAAATAAACAAATAAAAAATAATAATAATAATTTAAAAAAAAAAAAAAAAAAAAGAAAACTACTTTTTCAACTCATATTTTCAACTTATCTCCCTACAATTTTAGTCAACTTTTGAGTGGGAGCATGCATTGGATCCACAATTTAATTTTTCATCCAAGGAGTACCCATGTTGGAGTACCCATGTTGCATACTTTTGATGGACTCTCTTACACCAAAAATGTGAAATACATGAAAAAATGTGATTGCAATGACATTTTTTCATGTATTTCACATTTTTTGTGTAGTAGGGTCCATCAAAATTATGCAACACGGGTACTACTTGGATGAAAAATTAAACTTTGCAACTAATGAGTGCTCCTGCTCAAAATTTGAGTAAAATCATAGGGAGTTTAGTTGAAAATATGAGTTGGAAATTTTTTTCTTTTCCCTCAAAAATTTGATGAGGTTGTTATCACTCATTAGTTTTAAACACTTTAACTGATAGGGTTTTACATGCCATTCACCTAGGTTCATGTTGTCTCGTAGTATTTTTCATGAAATTTTTGAAAAATTTGCATATGGTGATGTCTGCCCTAAGTCTAAACCCACCTCGAGCCTTGTCATATCAGTCAATTCTACCTCATATCATTTAGTAGACATATTCCATGCTTTTAAATCAGAAACATATTCCACTTGTCAATAGATTTCACTACGAAACTGCCTAATAGTTCTGTAGTGAATCTGTCAGCAGTTAAATTGTTTTCGCTACAAAACTACATTTTTTGCTGTAAAGAGTGACAGAGAGGTGTGAGGTGTCAAATTTTGATGGATGAAGATAAAGGTGAGGTAATGCAAGTTAGTTATCGTAATTCCCAAGCATGCAAGGTCATATGTTTTGTAATCATTTCCTCTTATGGTTAAATGTGTCATCTTTTTCCTTTGAATTGTCAAATTACCTTTTCAAACCTTGCCCCCAAGCTGCTCTTTATCATTCATCGTCAAATTCTTGCATGTAAAGCATCTCAATGTCACTGTTCGAGAGCTGGTTCACCACACAAAGTAGGTTGTTATGCATTTTTCATTCTACAGGTGTCATAAATAAGGAGGCATTGAGAAGTATAAAGGATCAATGGCATCAAAGAGGAAAGTAAAAAAAGGTGGTTATTATGTAAGGTATGAACCTATGGATTTGAAGCTGTTAGATGAAGATCCCAGTGCGATGGAGGCTTTCAGGAAGGTAGGTTACATACAGTTTTGTCAAAAACTGCAGGGTTTCCATGTACAGGTATCCAAAGACTTTGCAACAAATTTTACAGGGACAACCTCCAAAGTTGGAGTTTTGAACCTCACAGTTTCACTAAATGTCATCTCGCATGTTAGTATGAATCCTTTGTCGAAGTGTACGAAAAAATACCACTTTAGCTACGCATAACTAATAGCCCTAACATCAAATGTGGATGCCAATATCTTCAGATCTGCAATTAGTTGATCAAGAAAAGAGCTGCAAAAAACCAGATCTATGCATAGAAAGACATTAAATAGTAAAAAGAATGGTTTGCTCCATATATCCAATAGACATGAAGAAATGTGATTTTAAGGAGAGGTGAAGTGACCCATCTTGGACAAAATGTGTCCTGGTGAAGTATCAAATCACAAAAAAATAATAGATACCCATTTGAGGGCTCGGTGAGAGCTTTCCAATGGTGCAGACGGTTTGTCAAACGGAGCTACGGTATGGTCGCAGCAGGCAAAAGAAGAAACAAGGGTTCTCTTTTAATAAGGCAGTTTTCCCTCCAAATCCACTCATTTTCTAGTGTTGTTGTGGTGAATGTAGAGAGGAGAGAAGGCCCTAAATCTTGCGGCGAGCGTAGCGGACAAACCGACCATTGGAATCGAGATCTGTCAGTTGCAGGTAAGAGGCCTAACCTTACTCTTTCATTTTGATCGATTGAAAGTTCAGATTAGGGCCCAGAATCTCAGGAACAGCCCCCTTTGCATCTTTTCGGCTAGGTCGCACTTTTTGGGCCAAAATCTGGGACCTGGGACGCAGGTTTTGAGCCAAAAGGTGCGACATGTCCCAGAATTTGGCAAAAAAGTGAGACCTGGAAGATGAGGGGGTTTTAGTGTTGTTTGATGGCTGAGAGTTGGGTTTTTTGTGTTTGGTTACAGTATTCCCTATCTGTAGGCTGACAAAGATGATGTTTTTGTGCAGATATGGCAGATATACAGGTGAACTGGAGAGAGAGAGACCTGGGTACATTACGGGCAGAGATCCAGGCAGATCAGGGTGTCCATCGTGTGTTGGCCAGGTTTGGGGTTCTGAAGTTTTTGGAGAACCCTTTGATGAGAGCTGGAGAGCCCTTGTTGGCCCAGATTATCAGTTATTGGGATCCAGAGCATGAGGTCTTTGTAGTGCAGGGGCACAGGATCGAACTGACAGTCCAGGATGTGTATTGCCTGACAGGTCTCCCGCCACTTGGGATGGTGGGAAATACGCAGCCAGTGTTACCGCGGGGGCGGAACATCATGGAGTTTGTGGAGCGGCATTGTCGACCGGGCCTCCGAGTCAAAGGGACGCGGATACTGAGCGGGGACCTAGAGAGACTGGAGACCCGGGCAGTGGCCGCAGCGGTGCTGCGGATCCTGGGCAGCCAGGCGTTCCATCACATCACTGGGGGGCAGATGATGATCGTAGAGAGCGTGTTGAGTGGGACCTACTATGGGTGGGCCCAAATGATGTTGGTGTCATTAAAACGACAGTTGTCGCTGTGCAAGCGGCAAGTGAACCACGATTGCTCGTATGGGACTTTATTGTGTTCCTTCTTTTTTGAGAAGATCCCGACCTTACGACCTCGTATACAACTCCTGGATGGGGGCCCGAGAGAGCCCAGGATGCGCCGGTGGGGGCGGCTACTGTGCAGAGGAGGAGGAGGGGCGGTCGGACGAGTGTTTCGACCTGAGTTCTTTGCCCATTGGGATCAAATGCCGTTATACATAGACGACTATCCCTATAGTGGGATGAGTTATTGTGGGGATCCGGACCTACCACTTCCGCCTGGTCGAGTATGGGGACCTGATGGTAAGTGGCAAGTAACTACTCTTTTTTGGGCATGTTAAAGTTAGTGAATAGTAGATATGGTACTAATTCATGTACTTTTGGTATGCAGATATAGCTCCGGTAAAACTGGCTGGATATATGGGACGACCGGCAGCATCGGGAGCTGCAGGGCCGAGTGGGTCGAGAGCAGCGTGCAATGAGGATGCGGCCACCCTTCTGGAGGACATCCACCGTAGATGCGAGAGGTTGCTGACTGGAGTTTTAGAGCACAGGTGGCAAGACTTAGACGACCAGTACGTGTAGCCATGTATTGGTCTACCCTCAGAATGGCGAGGTGTCGTGCGGCGCATGGCGATGGCCGGTCAAGGCATACGTAATCTACGAGCTGCAGGAGTAGAGCCATTGGCTCGGGATCCGCCAGATAGTGAGTAGGTGGGGGGCATGTGGTGCCCCCTAGTGTGTATGTAGGGGCAGGTGGTGCCCCCAGTTTTGAGTTTTTGTTAACATGCGATGGGCATGTCATATGTATCAGAGTAGATGGACTCTAAACACATGTTGTGTGACACATATTATGGATATGCATCTTTGTTAATGATTATGAATGTTATTATCTTGTATGAAATGCATGTGATAAATTCCAATCTAGAACATGGTTTGCAATACTATCTACATAGTGATTCTGTTCTCGAGGTACATGGTTGAAAGTTATGGTTTCAAATTGACGTATCAGGAGTTTCACTCGTAAATATCGTCTAAACAACACAAATTTATGCACACGATAAACACCATTTAGTTGCATGACAAGAAGTAGGGAATCTAAACGAACATGCAGATGGAGGATGTGATGAAAGAGGGCATCGGCTAAGAGACCACGCACCGCATCATATTCGGCCTGATTTTTGGTGGCAGTACCAATGCAGACCCCGTTTGAGAGAACAAGGGCATGCAAGGGGGTGAAAATGGCCCAACCTGCCGAGGCTAGATTCTGGGAGTGACGACTTGCACCATCGGCGTAACCGATATAGGGTGGGGACGGGGGGTCCTGCAGAATGGTGTTACAAGACAACAAATGGGGGGAGGAGATGCAATGACGGCAGCGTGAGTGTACAGAAGACATCGAGTGACAACTGCGGGAGGGAGTGCGATGAGCAGGATGGCTATGACTCATATACAAACTAGAGGGTGATATATGAGGGCTGTAGGAGGCATCGCGGGGACTCGGGCTGCGGAGGTCAACAGAGATACGAGTGGAGTGATCTTGTGTATGGGCAGTAAAGAGGGGGTCGAGGGTGGTCGCTGAAGGGGGTCAGGTGAAACAACAGGGGAGGGTGCAAAGGGAATGTGCTCCAAGGGTCTCACAGAGGATGATAGGTAAAGAATGGTCGTAGTAGACTCCGTCATCTAAACATCAGGGGGGGGGATGTCGATGGGAGCGGGGGGATCCTCAAGCTGGCCCGAAGCATACTACGTGAGTATGGGAGAGGTGGATTGATTTTGTTCAACCTCATACTCTCGGACTACTTCTAAAGAGGTGCGGTAATGCGTCAGGTGAGGACAATGGTGGGAGTAATGGCCATGGATACCACACAAAGCGCAGGGTTTGCTAGTGCGAATAGTTTTTGGGTTCTTGGTTACGGACGAGGATGGAAGAGAAGGGTCGGAGACCGTAGACTCAGGGAACGCGACTTTAACCATGGGTTGAATGCGGGGCAACTCGGGACAAGTATGGGTGGCATGACCGACGACATCACACAAGGTGCAAGGCTTTGCGGGCGGGGGAGGAGTGGGGTCAGTCGGGGTGGCCTTGTCTTTGGATGCCCCCTTGCGAGCTTTGCCTTTCTTTCCTGGAGCTGTCACCGCAGGGGTAGGGTCCTGGGGAGGTGCAGGGGGCATGGTAGCAACGGAGGAAGCAAGGGGGACTGGTTGAACCGGTGTCAAAGCGAGATAGGGTTTGGGGTGACCAGGAGGGGTAGCGGCTGGAGGGTCAAGGTACCAGACAGGTATACCCAGGGTCAGGTTAGGGAGAGAGAGAGTGGCCATGACGGGGACCAAATAGACTCCGGGAGGGGGAGCTAGGAAAGGTATCTG
The DNA here is from genome assembly GCA_034641835.2 of Pinus albicaulis. Lineage (NCBI taxonomy): Eukaryota > Viridiplantae > Streptophyta > Pinopsida > Pinales > Pinaceae > Pinus > Pinus albicaulis. The sequence goes on from CM076577.1 coordinate 705,498,025, forward strand.
ACTCGCGAGGTAATGACCAGGAGGGACGGCTCCGAGATGATTAAGGCCTAGGGGAACCGATCTAGGGGGATAAAGGGGTTCAGGGATACCAGTTGTAGGAGAAGGGCCAATAGGAGGAGGTCCAGCTGGCGGAGATGAAGGGCTAGGAGCGAGTTGCGGTGGGTGAGGTTGAGTCTAAGGTTGCTGACTAGCCGAAGCGGGTCGCTTAAGGGCAGCCCGAGACGATTGCATCATGCAAACATTCGACAAGCTGGGATCAGAGATATGAGGAGGGGGGAGACTAGGAAAAGTTCCAAGCAGGGAGGAATATTTGTATACGCCAGGGGAGACACTGGTCAAGGAATCGATGGTTTGCTTATTGGCTACAGAAGAGATGGTCGTCTCTGGGGAGGTCTGAGACGGTGGCTCATGGTAAGTCAACTGGTCGATGGTGACTATCTTTCCATTGTGAGGAAAATACATCTTGCGAAAAACCGCGGATGGGACAGCAGACATGGCATAGGTGTAGCTTCGCCCCAATAGAATGTTGTAGTCTAGAGGGGCGTCGATGACTTCGACGTCAACGCAAACAGTCTTACCGGCGAGGGTGATAGGACAATTACGAAAAAGGCCAATGGGCTGAGAGGCGTGGCCGTCCCACGCTCGAAGGGTGATCGTGGAAAGGGCTAAGTCAGGAGATCCGAGTTGCTTCCAAACCGAAGCGGACATCACACAGGTGGATGCCCCCTCATCAATTATACATCGAGAAATGTTGGCATTCCGGATTTTGACTGGGATTTGGAAGGCGACGGAAGCAGGAAGAGGAGGATGTTCTGATTGATGGGCGTCAAAAACAATCATTTGGTCATCAGCAGGATCTACAGCGCCCACGGAAGATAGCAGAGCCTTCTTTTGGGAAGGGCACGATTGGAGGAGTTCCAATGTGGAAATGGCAGCAGGAGTTTGCGCCAAATCATCTACTATGCTATACGAATGAGCCGCTCAACCAGAAGCAGCATTTCGACGTAATGGTCCCTTAGGAATCTTGGTATGAACCTCAACTTTGGGTTGAGGGATATGTAAGGGGCCATTGGATGTCGAAAGAGGCTCTGTAGAACCTGAAGAAGGGGACTCGGGGGCAGACTAAGCGGGAGGCTTGGGGTACTGGCGAGACCGAGTTTGAAGGTGAAGGTCGATGGTTGGGGATGGATCAGAGTTCATCATGAGGATCTGGTAATCGGAGGAACCAGAAATGGAAGGTGGAGTGGCGACCTGTCCATTAGGTGGTTGGGTAGCCACGAATCCTTGCTGAGGGAAAGGATCAGTAAACACAGCTGGTTGAGTAGTGGCCACATTAGGGGGAGCATGAGGGGAGGCATGTTGTCCGCGCAATGTGGCTTGAGACTCCCACATCTGCCGCATCTGTGGTAAGAGGGGACAATCGTGGGTGTAATGACCATAAACACCACAACACGAACAAGGCTTATTTGTGCGAAGAGGCCTGTCCGGCTTGGGCTGAGTGCCCTGTTGCTGGTTAGCGGTGTTAGGGTCAATACCTTGAGGATTGGGCCCACGAGTACCAGGGGCAGATTGGTTTGGATTGCCTCTCCGCCTTCTTTGAGAAGAAGGGGGATTATTCGTGCCCTGCTGTGCAAATATTTGCCCTGGAGGGGGCTGTAGGTGCTATTGTGGAGTTGGAGGAGGCAAGGGAGACGGAAGCGCATATGCTGGAGGAGCTGGCGCACCAGGCTGCGGATAAGGGTAATGGTTAGGTTGGGAAACATTGAGGTAAGAAGTAGGTTGCGCAAAAGGATGAGGCATGCCGTATCCTGGATACATGCTACCTGGAGGGGGAAAAGTGCTAGAGGTGCTGGCCCCTCCCTGAGGGAGACCATAGCCCATAGGAGGTTGATCATACAGATGAGAAAGGGCTCCAACGATACCGTCGGCGGAATGATATGCCCCCAGGGCGTTAGCGCATCCGGGCCTGGGGAGGTCAGGAAGGACGGTATAAACATAACCAGACTGAGCATAGATCAGGTCATATTTCAAGGCTATTTGGAGGGCGGCTTCTTCGGTTTGAGGGAAATGGGAGGCGACATCTTTGCCAATGGGAGCTAAGAGAGTGCGAAGGAACTAGTCCATATAAACCCGATCTTCGAAGGGGGGAGCTTGACATAAGCTTCGTCTTCGTCGCCATTCCTGGACATGAGTGGAAAGGCGGGTCGAAGAGGTTTGCTTGAAAGAGGTCAAAAGCTCTATACCAGTATCGTATCGGAGAGGGAGCTGGAAATAAGATAAAAAGGCTTGGGCAATGGTCGCAAAGGTGGTATGGGAAGAGGTGGCTTGGTCAACATACCATTTAGAAGCTTCGCTGGTAAGCGTGCGTTGGAACAACCGAAGATGGATGGAATCATCGGTAATGGAATTGGAGGAACACCACATGTGGAAAGATCGGACATGGTTGGTTGGATCTTCTCCAGCAAGGCCTTCGAACTTAGGGATGTCAGAGGGGAGCTTGGTTGGCATAGCAGGCCAACCAACATCGTGGCAGATAGGGTCATTGATCAACTGATTGAAATCGGGGAGGCTGAGGCCTGCGATGTACGGTAGCAAGGGTGCGGCCGAGGTAGTTCCTGTGGCGGTTCCGCTAGTAGTAGTTCCGGCATTAGGGCCGGGAGCTCCGCTAGCGTTAGGCCCTGGACCAGACATAGTGAAGGTGACAGGGGGAGAACCAGAAATAAAAGGAGAACCCAATGAATCAGAAGAGGAGTCGGAATGCAGACTCGGAGGAGGACTGGCTCGACGACGGCGGGACGGAGCAGGTCGATCGACCGGAAACTGAGGGTGAAGGCCAAGAAGTCTCCAGGAAACACGCTTGGGGGCGCAATGATGGCAACACAAACACGGCACGAGGGGAAGAAGAATGACCGACAGAGGCAGGGAGGTGCAGAATCAAGTGATTACAATGTCGAAACAAGGGCAAAAAGGTGCAGTGTCAATTGATTTTAAAGTCTTTGCCTGGCGGTGTAAACCAGGCTCTTCTTCACTTAGGGTGAGTGTGTGGTGTGCGTTAATTTTAATTTTTAAACCCTTTTCGTTTTGAGAGCAAGAGAAAAAGTGTGATGCGTAACTGAAAATAATGCTGCAAAAACAGTATATAATGCTGAAATAACAAAAAATTAACAGCTACTATTGCATCGATTCAACCCAAAAAGGTGGGTCTCTCAAAAATAATCTAAGAGAGGGAAAAAAACTAGTCAAAACACACTAAAAAGAGGCCAATAGATCTAGGGTCGAAAGGGACATGGATCTAAAGGGAAAAGCTGCTAGAAAGAGGTGCAGATCACAGCCAAGAGGCAGAGGCAAGGTGGCTGGAAAAAAGGAGGAAATCAGCAAAAAGAAGAAGGGGCAAGGAGGAGGCCCTAAAATTAGATCCAAACAAATCTTCAGGAGGTGATTTGAAAGGGAGAAGAGCTGATTAGAAGAGTTCTGAAAAGGAGGTATCAGATCTGGAAAAAGGGGGGCTGAAACTCTGAAAAAACAGACCTGAAACAGATAAAAACTCTTCCACCAAAAGTGGAGGGTACTGAAGCCCTAGGGGGCTATGTTCCCACTTAGATGAGCAAAACAGATCAGAAACAGGTCGAAACTGTCTACAGGTCGGAAAACTCGACGTGTTTTAAAACCCGTAAAAATTGCGTAAAAACAAAGAAAAAAATCGCGTTTGTGTTCGACGAGCCGAGGTGTCGCAGCGAGCTGAAAAGTGCGACCTCGAGTCCAAGTCGTAGTTTTTGGGCTGAAAAGTGCGACCTCAAGCTCCGGGTGTCCCAGCGGCAGATTTCCGAACAAGTTGCCGTCTCAGTTGCGGCTGATGTTTGTCACCTACGCAATAGGGCCAGAAATACGCGGAAGGTAGAAATTTTAATGTTTTAGGGTTTTAGAGGTGAAAAACAACATAAAAATAGGAAAAAAAAAGGCTGAAAAGAAACCCTAGGGTCTGAAGTATCTGGATATGTAGGAATATGAAAAACAACAGCGGTCGTAATGTAAAACCCGTGTGGAGTCGTCAGTTGTTAGTATGAATCTTTTGTCGAAGTGTACGAAAAAAAGACCACTTTAGCTACGCATAACTTATAGCCCTAACATCAAATAAGGCTGCCAATATCTTCAGATCTGCAGTTAGTTGATCAAGACAAGAGCTCAAAAAACTGCAAGACTTGTGCATAGAATGACATTAAACAATAAAAAGAAGGGTTTGCTCCATATATCCAATAGACAAGACAAGAACAATTTTTGAAAGAATTTTTTTATTAAGGGCACCGAGGAAAAAAACCAAGATGTTTCCCCGACCTCCATGCTTTTCAAGATGGGTTCTCGAAGTCCTCATTGACTTCGCATCTAGCATTTCTCTCTCCGTTTGGTTAGAAAAACCCAGACAAAGATAGAACTCAAAGGGAGCTCACACAAGAAATGATGGAAAATATGACAATGATAATGGCTCAAAGTCGTACCAAGAGTTTAGACCCAGAGTGATCTAATAGGCAACAAAAGGTGAAGAATGGTAGGGAAAAACCCTCCTATTTATTACAAATTATTGGGTCATTCTAGATCTTGGTGCATGATTAAAATAATGTTAACCAAATCTAGATCCACCTTTTATGGAATATTTTATTATATTTGTTGGAGGGAAAAAGTATTTGACTTGGGTAAAATTCCTTTATTTGTCAATAATAAATAAATAAAATGATTTATTTATCTTTTTAAGGAAGTGGTTGAAGGATAATCAAATAAATAATGATTTATTTAATTATTTGTGGGTGATTTGGTCATATTTAACAAGGAATATTATCTAAATAAGATTTAAATAATTATTCCTAGAAAATAATAAGATAAATAAAGGTTTATCTAATTAATTTCTTTGTTTTTGGGTTAAACATGACTCGGAATAATAACTAAATTATGGTTTAATTAATTATTCCATGAGGAAAATCAAACAAATATAGGTTTGTTTAATATTTCCTTGGGGCTTCCCCGTTTAGACCATAAACACAACCTAATAAATGTGGTTTATTAAGTTATTTGACATAGTGAGAGCACTTTTACTTAGGGTAAAATTGGTCTTACATGGTGTACTTGGGTCCATCTAATGATAGTAGGTTAGATGACCAAAAAATGGTGTAACATCGCAAAGGCGTAAATACCCACAGGTGATGAATAATGGTTCAAAGTCAAAAAAATCAGAATGAAAATTTGTGAAGAATTTCTCATACAGGAGCACAGACAAGCTGATATGAAAAATGGCATCCCCAAGGGTTATATGAAAGATAATTATGAAAAATTGTTGTTGGTGGTCCGAAAATACTTCACCTGTGAAGGTATATTCCACGGGGTTTATTCTTATCATTTTAGACTCCTTCTGCATTTTTTTGGTAATCAACCACTTTACCTACCTTTCTTTTTATACAGAAGTTTGGGAAAGATGTCAGATAAAGTCCAGGTTAAGGAAGAGGGTAATGAAACATCAGTCTTTCACCATGGTCTGATCAAATTGTTAGTGCTGGAAGAATTGAAAATGTTAAATATAGATTGGGCCTCTTTCCTTTTTATGACTGGATATGAAGTAGATGAAATGACTCCAAATAAAGTTTCAAAACCTAAAACTACTCCATCTCTAGCTATAATAGAATATATTGATGAAGAAGGAGGACAACCTCTTGTAGAACCAATGGAAATTGAAGTAGAACCTCTGCAAGAGACTAATATCCCTTAGTCAGCACCTGCAAAGAAAAAACAAATAATTAGCAAACAAAGAAGTAAGAGGGTAACAAGGAGCCAGACATTTTCCAAAGGAAACCTGGAAGGCATCCTCCAGGAAATAGATATTGAAGAGTCCCCAATAGTGCAGGCAGAAGATATTGAAGGAGATAGAAGAAAATTGAAGAAAGGTAAGTATGTGAAGAAGTTGGATTTTGCAGCAGAGGATGTTGGCTTCATTTTTCAGCCAAGGAAGCCAATGACCAGGTCATAGATTGCAAAGGATTCCATGGATATCAAAGGAGCAGAAAAGGTCAGAGAAGGTAAGCAGCAAGAGAACATCATAGATTTATCCCCAACAGTAGAAGAAGTCTTTGTACAGAGAAAAGGGAAAGAAATTTTTGAAGGAAAGAGTGAAGTGAAAATATTGCAAGAACAGTTAAGAGAGGCTAGGGAAGAGGTAGTTGAAGTGAAGATGGAATTAAAAGAAGCCAAGGTGGATAGACAGCTAAGGGCAGATTTTTATAAAGATATGAAGGAGCAGCTAGATAAGTATGAAAAGAATTTGTCGAAGGCTAAAAAGATGCTAAAGAGAAGCCTTCCCTTGAGGAGGGTGGTAAAAATCACAAGGAAAAGGAATTTGTGGCTACAGTGTGAGAGGAAATGACTCAAAGGACAGGTCAAAGAGTTGGAAGACCAAATGGACATGATTCAAGATGAACTATAGAAGAGAGGACTAAAAATAAAAGTGATAGAAGAACCTGAAGGCCAACCTATTTTTAATGAAGATGAAGCACCCAAGGACTAACAAATTGAGCTAAAACATTTTTTTTTTAAGTTTACAGCTTGTAGGTGACACCAATTTTGGGTTAGAAAGTCAATTTTAGAATAAAACTAACAAATTTGTAGCTTCATCCATATCAGGTAGTTTCGTAGCGAGCTCCAGGCTTGAGGGCCGAAATTCGCTACGAAATTTCTGAAGAATGTTTTTTATCTTAAAAATCAGTTTTATGGAGAACTAAGGTGGAAGAAGAGAAGGTTAAAGGGCATAAATTTGGCATGCTATGAAATTTCGCTATGAAACTACCTAAAGATGCTATGTTTTGCAGCGAGGTATTTTTAAAGAGTTTTTGAAGGTGTGAAAGGCATATAGAAGATCAGCCATCCACCTAGAGGCATATAAACAGACAATGGGCCATCCCAACAGACATACATTACTTGGCATGTGTTTCATTCATACAAATCAGCTTGAAGGCAAAGTTCTAGATAATGTTAATCTTTTCCTAAAAAATAAGGCAGTTGTTGCTCAATTCTTGGGGAGTAGATTCATGTCTTGGTCATGGAGAATGCCACTTGAGCATGTCATATATATATCTATGTAATTGTCCCCCTATTAGAGAAGTGGGTGAAATAAATCTAAGTAGAGTCCTATTAGGAGAGTGATTCTTAAATGGATACGTGCCTTTTTATGTTCCAGAAATGTATTTTTTAGTTATGATTAGGTGTCAAAGCCACGGTTCGATGATCTAGCCAGTTGGGTGTATCCTAGTTAAGAAAAAAGGGTGTATTTATAGAGAGGAGATCAAACAATAAAGGATTGGAGAATGTTTCTTTGATACCACTATTATTGTAAATCTTGAATATCAGTAATAGACAGTGATGGTTTTTTTCTGCTCAACCTGAGATTATTTGATTGCTACAATGAGTTTATGACTTATCTTTGCTTAATATCTTTTCTCAATATCTTGATGTTAAATTACTCAGAATTCATGCCCTGTGCTTTGACTTCCTTTTGACATTAAGTTATTGAATAGTTTCTGTTGTTAGTATTATCTTTTTCCATTGAAACAGTAGAAGGCTTGGCTTCCACAAGCAGAATTATTTATCACTAACTCCATGATCCCAATGGTAGTGAAATTTATCCCATTTTTCACCTGCAATAAAATACACTAAGACACTCACAGAGTTAGCCATATGTTTTAAGACCTAATTGAGTTAATCATTAGATAAATTGAGAGATCCCTCTCAGGCTTAAGAGGCTAATCCTCAGTCAAAATTTCGTTTGAAAGAGTTACTCTAAGTTGTCTGGTGGAGCAGCCCATCAGGACCAATTTAGAGATAACAAAGGTCATCGAATATTATTTTATTATTTCCACTATTATTTTATAATATTCTTTAGGAGGCCCATTTTAGACCTCAATTTTTTTCTAATAGAGAACCAACTCCTCCTCATGAATAATTTCTAGAAACCTCATCAAATTTGGATGATGTTATCAGAAAAATTGAGAAGTTGAAGATTGATGATGTTGCACCCCCAGCGGGGCCATCTAGTCCTTCTCCAAAATAACCAAAATGGTTGATCAAGACACTTGAAAGTGTCAATCCTAATGAGATTAGAAAAACTGGAACTATAAGTTCTACAAGAGAAGACAATGGAGGTGAAAATTCAGGTGATGTTGATGACATAAATACTTTGTATAACTGTGAAATTAATTTGTATGTTGACTTTGAACCTACTTCCTTCGAAGAAGCGGATTCTCATGATGAATGGAAAAAATCCATGCAAAATGAATATGATGCTCTCATAAAAAATCAGACTTGGAAGTTGGTCGACCCTCTATACAGAACCAAACCAATTGGTTGCAATTGGGTCTTCAAAATAGGTATATATAAAGCAGACAACTCACTTGACAAGCACATAGAAAGAGAGTTGAAGTATTGTTATGTTGCTGAGATGATATTTGGTGTGATGAGAATGGAATGAAGCTGGGGCATGTCGATGATGAACAGATCCACCGGTTGTAATCTACTCCTATTATTTCAATAAAGATATTTGTTCTTTCTCTCATATATGCATTTATACCTTGCGAATTTATTCTCAAATGTGTATGTATTCTCAAATTTAATTGGTTCAATTTGGTTAAGGTAGATAGAATGTATATATGTATGTCGTTTGTTGTCGTATGTCTTTGATTGCAGGTATTTATCAAGCAAGTCTCAGCTCGATCAAGAGTGATGGGAACGACAATAGAAGAGAAACGAGAGGGAAGGATCACAAGTATGTATTTATACCTTCTAGATTTTTGTCTATTTTAGAGAAACTAACATTTACCTTTCTTCTGTTTTTCTGAATGAAGGAACACCACACTCAGGGAAAACTAGTTTATCCGTAGATTAGAATTCCTCATAAAATATTGGCGACTCTGCTGGGAAGAAATCCTTCATTCTTGGTGTTTCTGTCTTTGTTAAACATCATCAATATACTTTACTTCATCTATTTATTCATTTTAATGTACGTTTCAGCTTAGAAGTGTGTTTAGCCCGCTTGATCTTCAAGCTTAACTGCGCCCAATGCACTGTTGGTCAGGTTTACAGTGCTCTACATAGCATGGTCTCTCATTCGGAGGTGCTCTGTAATGCATTGTTTGCCCTTAAGGGGTGTGTTGCCCCTCAACCATCCAAATTCTATCATATTTTTTCTTTTATATTTAGTTTCAACCTATTGCTTGTTGTATTCTTAGATGCCTGTTTGACCTTAGAGACCAGTAAACATTGCTAGTTCTTCCTCCTTTGGTTAGTTGTTTGTTCAATGTTTCATTAGCTTTTTTCTTTATCAATGTCAAATTAGATCCAAAGTTGTAAATTTTGCATTAGATCAATTCTCTGTTTTCAAAATAAAAATTGTTGTTTTAGTCTTCATTTCCTAAGAGAAAATTTTTGTTTCAGTTCTCATTTCTCAAAAAAGAAAACATTGTTTGATTGATTGTGCATTTAGTTTATTCTTAATCATTCACAGTAAAGGAAACTGAAAATAAAAACATGCATATGCATTTAGATATTATGAGATTTTCATAGGAAAATATTAGGGAAATCTGCATTTAGTTTGTGCTATTTGATCTATGCTCAAAAATCTGATTTCTCTATCCCTTTAGCAGCTAAGGTTTTCCTTGAAAAATTGAATTGAAAAGATTGAAAATCAATTTTTACAATGGAGAATTTCTCCTCCAATTTTAGATCAATCGGTATAAGAGTTGTTTATGAACAAGTTGCAGGTATGGGAAAGAAGATGCAGAAAGAGAACCCATAAGCCTTAGAGAGAAAAATATTGGGTAAAATATTTGTATATTTTGTTGCTTTGTAAAATGTAAATATGTGTTGTTTTCATTACCTGTTTTAGGGTACTTTGTAAAGTGGAACAATAATAATCACTATTTGCAACAAGTATGTTTTTCATTGACATGACATGTTATGTTGGCTTGTTTATGAGTCCAATTTTTTTAGGAATTTTGGGATGAACAATGTTTGTCATCCAGTTTGTCTACAGTTGCATAATGTACTCACCAATACAATTTTTAAAGATGAAGCTTATTTTGAATGAAATATTTGATAAATATTGTACAAGAAATGACTGTGGACAAAGCCAAATGTGTCAATGAATCATTGCATCCAGAGTAATTTTATGTACAAGCATAGTTTGATGATAGTAAAGCAAATTATCAGTGCATGGAAAGTATTGAATTTCTTTTGACTACCAAGATGAAAATTCAAGTTTGTCTTCAATAATGTAACTTCAAGATGAAGTTGTTTGAGCCATGAAAAGATAGGTTCGGAGAGAATTTTCAGATTCCATCCTTCAATTTTTGTGTTCCTACATGATGATAGGAATTGTGGCTTGATTCTTGACAATAAGGTAAGGTTATATGTGAGACTTTTGTGATCCTGTTGTGACCAGTAACAACCCCCCTTTTTTATTTAATATTAGTAATAATGCTAAATAAATGGGGACCCTTAGTTAAAAAATCCAAAAAATCAATTAGGATTTGTTTTCCTTTTCAAATAAAACTTTCTATCATAAACTTAGAGAAATCCCTTAGAAAGAACATTAAGAAACACTTAAGTTTATGATAGATTACAACAAAATTTCTCTTTAAACAAAATAGCGCATCCATAGCAAAATGGTATATATCTTTTATAAAACTGAAAATGCGATTTTGCGCTTTTGCGATAATGCGATCCCAAAAAGCCTATACAATAAACATATTGGTCGCAGATCGCATAGCGCAGAAAACAGAAATGTTAAACGAATACCTTTTGCGCTATTTACAATTTTGCGCTTTTGCAAGATTTGCGATGTGCGCTTTTGCGCTATTTCGCAATTTGCGCTTTTGCGCTATTTTTAAAAATTGCGATGGTTTCATTTTGCGATATTGCGATATTGCGATATTGCACAGCAAATCGTAGATCGCAATGTCGCAGATTCATAAAAGCGCGTTGTTCAAAGAAAATCTTCCCACATATCAATATCTGTTATGCGCTTTAATGATTGGATTAAATGAATGGATTGTCAATTCATGGTAATTGAGATTTTGTTTTGATTGAAAGTCGTTTCACGATAAAATAATATATTTCATCCGCCTTCGCATTTAAAAAAATCTCATCACCTTTCTCATGCCATTACTCTCATTTAACTCGTAAAACGCAGGCACGAAGGAGCAAACGTTTATACAAAGCTTTCACAGAACATTATGGGTAAGAAGGAGAAGAGCTCGAATTCTGAAAACAGAGAAATGGCTTCACTGTATGCAGACACCGCTTGCAATAAGGATGCCGGTATATCCACTTGGGAAGGAATGTATAATTTGTTAGAAGAAGAAAATCCTGTGGTGATGAAAGTTGCGGCTACAGCAAGTTCTAGTAATACATCTGAGGCAACCCTCAAAGAACTGGCTTGTTCATTTCTGCATAGGATAGCGACAAGGCCAAGGATTCTCCCGTATACGGACATGGTGAAATGGGTGCTGGACAGCACCGATATTTCAGACAGGCAATTTAGAACTCCATCTTAAGAGCTAATCGGGTCATTCACCATGGAAGATGTAAGGCTGATGTATAAGTTGCCGGAACCTCAGACGACTTACAATAAACAATTCATGGAAGATTTTGCCAGAAAACATGCAAATTTGTCAGAATGCACACAGGAGTGGACCAAAAGAGATGAACCGTTGAAGAAAAACAAACACGGATGGACAGTACCAAAAAATAATGTTTTAGACGTTGTTCACAAAGTTCAATATCCAAGTGGGCAATTTGACACAGTTTCTACCACAAGATAGAGTATGTGAGTTTGCCAAATTATCCCCTATAGAGCTTTTAGAAGTGACTGAAAAAGCTATTGGAGATCAGAAGCCCTCAGGGAAACATAAAGCTCTTATTGAGAAAAGTCAGGAGTTGAAGAGACTTGAAGTAACTGTAAAGAAAAATGAAGAAACGTTGACCAAAATCAAGGCATTTAATGCTGAGAAAGAAAAATATGTGGAGCGTGTTCGGCAAAGAGAAAAATTACTGCGAAAGATCGAATCTATAAAGAAGAAACTACCTTGGCTAAAGTATTATAAAATAGGAAAAAAGGAGAAAATGGCAAAGCGAAGTTGAGATGAAATTGAGAAATTAATAACAGAGAAAAAAGCTCCAATAGAGGAGAATGCACAAATCAGAAGGGTAGAGAAGATAGCAGAGGAGGCGGCTACAGCGGCAAACACTCTTACTGATTGTGTAAATGATAATCTACACAAAGCTAACTTAATTTCAGAAACTGTTCCAGGATATCTCCCACAGGCACATCAACTGCAAACAGAATGGAGGCAAAAGGCAGAAGAAAGAGAAAAATCAATCCAAGGGCTGACAAGATTAAATTGGGACTCATACTAGACATACTTAGTGAAGCCACACAGTCAGCACAGTGCGCTTAATTGTATCATCAATTCTACAGAGAAGATTGCGCCTACACTTGCCGACTCTGTCTTTTCAGGACAGTTGAATTCTGAAGTCGGTCAACCACATCTTCTCAAAACTATTCTAGATGCCTGCAAGTTTAAAGATCAAGTTCATAGATAGTTAAATTTAGTTTTAATTTTACTGTATTTTAGCCTAGGAAAAGGACGGTCATTGAACCGAATCCTTAATTTTTGTAATAGATTATTTTTAGATTTAGCTAAGTAGTATTTAAACCCTTCTCATGCATTTAGAGAAGGGTCTTGGATCTTAATATTTTTGACTTGGAGATTACATTTCTGTACTCCATTGGCTTAATATATTTTTAAAAGGATCACATCTGGTGATTTTTATGCGGAATTATCTTTGAACTGTTTCATTTCTGTACCTTGGAATTTGATTTTGCATCAGAGTTACTGGATTAGAGTATCAGATTTCATTTGAAAGTCTTCAAGATGAATGAGGTATTTCTATCCGTTCACTGTTGATTTCTTTTGTCTTATGATATTCACTTTAAAATTTGCTATCATTTATATATATTTGATTTTCACAATGTTTCTTTTTAAATATATTTTCTGAGTATAATTGAAATGTTATCTTTCGTTAAGTATATATAGATGGTATACAATGATGAATGCAATATGCTAATACAACTCTGTTTAATTTCTTAAACAGAGTTATCTTTATTTGTTTCTGCACATTTCAATTTAAATGATAATACATTTTTATGGTTATTGTTAAATTGGAACAATCTTAAGTTGTATTCACATATAATTACCCGGGTTAGTGTTAGAATTTATTTATTAGTATTTAGTTTAAATTAAATAGTTTTATTTCAGTCAATTTAGTCCCATTTTCACCCATCCAAAACAAACCATCACCAACCCATTAGTTATAAGGAAAATGGTCCTTTAAATCCAGTCGGAGCCACCATACCAAACGGAAAAGGAGTTGTCCTAAGGTCCCGACCGGGTGGTTTTCCCCCAATGTTTGAAGCAGAGATTTTCTAGGCTTCAACAGATCCATAAAGTAGATAAATGTCTTTTCAGACATTTATCTAAGAAGGTAAGGTCTTCATGCAGAGGATAGGTGGAGTACCTTGATTGGAACTAGAAGGCACCAATTGAAAACATAACATTAAGGATTGATTTTGGGAAATTTTTGAGTTTTTGCCTCATTTTGTTTACTAGGAGAAGCTAAAATTTTGGATTCCAAAAGTTCCTAGTGGGGAGATATGATCTGAAGATCAAAATTTAGCTCAAAAATTAAAGTGCCTATAATATTTAAAAATTGATGCCAAGTTCTAGTGTTTATCGTTCTGATTCCAATCACACTTCACTCGCCTCAATCTCATGTCGCATGAAAAAGTTATAATGTTTTGAAGTTTTTAGTCGATAGCAAAAAAATTGCAGGTGGGTTGACTGGGCTACTGACTAGGCATTCCGTACCACTGATGTAAGAAAGCCCATTGGGCGCGTATGGACCAATCATGGCTTTCCAAGTGGAAGGCTCATATAGGTTCAATATCACACATTTTTATTGGTCGAACTTCAGTTGTGGTGTTCCAATGAGAAGATGCCACATGGCCCAACCAAATCCCACCACATGGCACCACGAGGTTGGTTAAAAAATTTGTGTTTCGACACATAGGCCCAGAAGGATCGAACCCGTGACATGCCTCATCAAAATTTCGAGTCTTACTGCTGCACCATGTGTTTGTTACTTAACTTGTATAGTTGATGGGTTATTGTTAAATTTTCATTTGAGGTGTGCTTTGGGAGAGGGGTCGGGATGTGAGCCCTGGCCCTCAATCACCTGCAACCCCATAATACCGATGGTGCAACGAAGAGGGGATTGGCATTAATCCCAACCCCCGGTCATAGGTCCTTCACACGAACATGGTGTAGTGCGAGTGGATTTAAGAACTAAGGGGCTATCCCTTGGTCACGGTGGTAGCCACAAGACCATACGCGAAGACCTTTGAGCAGTGAGGAGAGAGATCTTGGAGACCATCCCCATCCCTTGGTCATTTTACGCCCATAAGACTGCATGTGAAAGAAATAAAATCCATGGCAGATAGGGTTATCCACAATCCCTAGCCCATGGTCACATATATCACCCACATGACCATGGCACAAACCATAAGGGATTTGGGTGGAGTCATAGCACCGACCCCTCACCACATCAACGTCTAAATGGCCAACAACCTGATGGATTTGGGGCCTAGGCTGGTGGGGGCGGGTCTTTGACCCAGCCCTCAGCCTTATGACGCCCATGTGGCCCTGATATTGTGCCTGAGGGTCATTAGAAAAATTAACTATCCGAAAATTTGCACTGTATGAGCGTGAAATTGTCACCTACCGAGTGGATTTAAGGGCAGATTTGTCGCTCGATTAGCATATTCATCTAATTTGGAGGACATATAATAGCATAAATTGGAGAGAGCCATAACAGAATAATTTTTTGGCTTTTTGGAGCTAAATAAGAGTCCTAAAAGGGGTTTTTGGACATTTTGAACCCAATGGAAGCCTTTATTCAGTCATTGGATCACTTCTGAAGAGACTTTTTGTAGTTTTGAGTCTATGGGTGACAGGATCAATCAATGGATTGAAGTATTTTTTGAACGATTTTGAGCATGGATAGGACCTTGTAGGGGTTTTTCATCCTTCATATGTTATCTACAACATTTGTGACAACATGGTGTAGCTCATGTTTCTCTTTTATCATTATGTCATGTTGAGGAAATATTTCTTTTAGTACTTCAATGTGGAATTTTTGTACTTGTTATGCTCATTTTCAAATGGAGTATAGGGTATTGATGTGAGAGCCCTTTTCTTGCTGATTATTTCATGATTGACTGTAGGTTGTCATGATTTTTAGAGTGAGCGTTATTTGCAGGATAATGTTTCCTTGGAGGGGAAACTAGCCACTCATATTGTTAGCACACTTATGTACTCTTTATCATGGAAATATACGGAGCGGTCTAGCTATATTAGCAAGCCCAGATATGTAGGCCACGAGGGGTGAACTCTATCACCAAATTATGGGTTGTCTCTCTTCATGATTTCCTTTATGAGTTAAATGATCATATGTTGCTTGTTTAAAGTTCATAGAAAAACTAACTCATTATCTTGGAAGAGACCATAAAGCTTGTGTTTACATAAGATCCATTTTTAATTGCAAAGCGTAAGAGGATGATTATGCTTTAGGATGTAGAATTTATCCTCTAATTTCAGATCAAGAAAGGTTTTCTCTGATGAAGAATTACCATGAATTTGACAATGTGATTCAAAACATTGAATGGGGGAACCCAATTCTGTGTCAATCTTTGGAATCTCCCTTTGCATAACGAATTAGAGAAATTTTGAGGTAAAAAATAGGCCTAAAAAAATGTACAACAAAATTAAACTTTATCGGGACCAATAGGATTCAATATGATGATGTCAACTATGGGGATTATTCACCGTTTTTGGAGTAAAAAGATAAAAGGATTATAAAAAAAAAGGTACAAATTTTTCAACTCGTATTTTCAACTTATCTGCCTACAATTTTAGTCCAATTTTGAGTGGGAACGCACATTGGATCCATAATTTAATTTTTCATCCAAGGAGTACCCGTGTTGCATAATTTTGATGGACACTCTTACACCAAAAATGTGAAATACATGAAAAAATTTGATTGCAATGACAATTTTTTCATGTATTTCACATTTTTCTTGTAGTAGGGTCCATCAAAATTATGCAACACAGGTACTTCTTGGATGAAAAATTAAACTTTGCATCTAATGAGTGCTCCCGCTCAAAATTTGAGTAAAATCATAGGGAGATCAGTTGAAAATATGAGTTGGAAAAGTATTTTTATTTTTATTTTTTTCCTCCAAAACTTGATGAGGTTGTTATCATTCATTAGTTTTAAACACTTTCATTGATAGGGTTTTACATGCCATTCACCTAGGTTCATGCTGTCTCGTAGTCTTTTTCATGAATTTTTAAAAAAAATTGCATATGGTGATGTCTACCCTAAGTTTAAACCCACCTCGAGCCTTGTCATATCATTCAAGTCTACCTCATATCATTTAGTTTTCATTCCCACACTTTTAAATCAGAAACATATTCCACTTGTGAGTTTTACACAGTTTCGTAGCGAATTACATGGAAAATCAGCAGATTTCGCTACAAAACTGCCTCACAGTTCTATAGCGAATATGTCAGCAGTTAAATTGTTTTGCTACGAAATTGTGTTTTTTCCTGCAGAGAGTGACAGAGTGGTGTGAGGTGTCAAATTTTGATGGATGAAGACAAAGGTGAGGCCATGCGAGTTAGTTATCATAATTCCCAAGCATGCAAGGTCGTATCTTTTGTAGTCATTGCCTCTTATGGTTACATGTGTCATATTTTTCCCTTGAATTGTCAAATTACCTTTTTAAACCTTGCCCCCAAGCTGCTATTTTTCATTCATCCTCCAATTCTTGCATGTAAAATATCTCAGTGTCATTGTTCGAGAGCTGGTTCACCACGCAAAGCAGGTTTTTGTTCAGTTTTCATTTTGCAGGTGTCATAAGCAAGGAGGCAACGAGAAGTATAAAGGATCAATGGAATCAAAGAGGAAAGTAAACAAAGGTGTTTATCACGTAAGGTATTGACCTATGGATTTGAAGCTATTAGATGAATATCCCAGTGCAATGGAGGCTTTCAGGAAGGTAGGTTTCCTACATTTTTGTCAAAACTTGCAAGGTTTCCATGTCGAGGTATCCAAAGACTTTGCAGCAAATTTTACAAGTACAACCTCAAAAGCTAGAGTTTTGAACCTCAGAGTGTCACCAAATTTCATCTCCCAGGCTACAGAAATACCCAGAGGTGGTGAAGAATGGTTCAAAGGGAAAAAATTCAAAATGCAAAGTTTTTAACAATTTCTCATACAGGAGCATAGAGGAGCTGATATGACAAATGGCATCCCCAGGGGTTATATGAAAGAGAATTATGAAAAATTGCTACTAGTGGTCCAAAAATACTTCACCTGCAAAGGGGTATTCCACATGTTTTATTCTAATCATTTTAGACTCCTTCTGCATTTTTTTGGTAAGAAACCACTTGACCTACCTTTCTTTTTATATAGAAATTTGGGAAAGATGTCAGATAAAGTCTAGGTCAAGGAAGAAGGTAATGAAACATCAGTCTTTCACCATGGCCTGATAAAATTGTTAGTACTAGAGGAATTGAAAAGACTAAATAGAGATTGGACCTGTTTTATATTTATGAGTGGACATGAAGTAGATGCAGTGAGGCCAAAGAAAACTTCAAAACCAAAGACTACTCCATCTCCAGCTATAATAGAAAAAATTGATGAAGAAGGAGGACAGCCTCCTGTAGGACCAATGGACATTGAAGTTGAACCTGTGTAAGAAACTAATATCCCTCAGCCATCACCTATAAAGAAAAAACAAAGAATTAGCAAACAAAGCAGCAAGAGGGTAACAAGGAGCCAGGCATTTTCCAAATGAAACCTCGAAGACATCCTTCAGGCAATAGATATTGAAGAATCACCAATTGTATAGGCAGAATACATTTAAGGAGATAGAAGAAGGTCGAAGAAAGGTAACTCTATCAAGAAGTTGGATTTTGCAGGAGAGGATGTTGGCCTCATTAATTTTCAGCCAAGGAATCCAATGACCAGGTCACATATTGCAAAGGATGCCATGGAAAGCAAAGGAATAGAAAATTTCAGTGAAGGTAAGTAGCCAGAGAACATCATACATTTATCCCCAGCATCAAAATAATTCTTTGTGCATAGAAAATGGAAAGAACATGTTGAAGTAAATATTGAAGTGAAAATTCTGCAAGAACAGTTAAGAGAGACTAGGGAAGAGGTATTTGAATTGAATATGGAATTAAAAGAATCCAAGGTGGACAGAAAAATAATGGAATATTTTGAGAAAGAGATGAAGAAGCGGCTGGATAAATATGATAAGACTTTGTCAAAGGCCAAAAAGATGCTAAAGGGAAGCCTTTCCTTGAGGAGGGTGGTAAAGATCACAAGTAAAAGGAATTTGTGGTTACATTGTGAAATGAAGAAGCTCAAAGGACAGGTCAAAGAGTTAGAATACCAAATGGACATGATTCAAGATGAACTAAAGAAGAGAGGACTAAAAATGAAAGTGGTATAGGAACCTGAAGGACAACCTATTGTTAATGAAGATGAAGCACCCAAGGACTGAGAAATTCAGCTAAAACATTTTTTTAATTTTAAATCTTGCAGATGACACCAATTTTGGGTTAGAAGGTCAATTTTTGAAGACAACTACCATATTTTCATTTTCATCCATATCGGGAAGTTTCGTAGCGAGCTCCAGGCTTGAGGGCCGAAATTATCTACGAAATTTCTGAAGAATTTTTTTTATCTTAAAAATCAGTTTTATGGAGAACTAAGGAGGGAGTTTGATGATATTTAGCTATTTTGAACTGAAAAACACTTTTTGACCAGCAGAGCTGGCAGAAGAGAAGGTTAAAGGGCAAAAATGGGCACGCTACAAAATTTCGCTACGAAACTGCCTAAAGATGCTCTGTTTTGCAACGAGTTATTTTTAAAGAGTTTTTGAAGGTTTGAAAGGCATATAGAAGATCGACCAAACACCTGGAGCCATCTAAACAGATAGTGGGCCATCGCAGCAGACATACATTACTTGGCATGTGTGCCATTCATACAAATCAGCGTGAAGACAAAGTTTTATATAATGTTAATCTTTTTCAAAAACATAGGACAGTTGTTGCTAAATTCTTGGGGAGTACATTCATGTCTTAGTCATGGAGAATGCCATTTGAGCATCTCATCTCTATCTATGTAATTTTCCCACTATTAGAGAAGTGGGTGAATAAATTTAAGTAGAGTCCTATTAGGAGAGTGAGTCTTAAATGGATAGGTGTCTTTTTATGTTCCCAAAACTTAGTTTTTAGTTATGATTAGGTGTCAAAGTCATGGTTCGATGATCTAGCAAGTTGGGACAATCATATGTCAGCAAAAAGGATGTATTTATAGGCAAGAGATCGAATAATAAAGGTTTGGAGAATGTTTCTTTGATACCACTATTATTGTAAATCTTGATTATCAGTAATAGACAGTGATGGTGTTTTTCTGCTCAACCTGAGATTATTTGACTAACGCAATGAGTTTATGACTTATATTTGTTTAATATATTTTCTCAATTTATTGATGTTAAATTACTCATAATTCATGCCCTCATGCTCTAACTTCCTTTTTGACATTAATTTATTGAATAGTTTATGTTGTTAGTATTATCTTTTTCCATTGAAATAGTAGAAGCCTCAGCTTCCACAAGCAGAATTATTTATGTTAAGTCCCTATATTAATAGTGTAGCCCCTTATTATGTTAGTGTATCCCCGCTTATTGTTATTATTTTACCCTTGTAACCCCCATTTTTTTATTATTGTGCCCTTAAATTATTATTGTTAGGTCGGCTAGGATTACATTGTGGCCCTATGGACTCCTATATATAGAAAGGAGGTTTTGTAATTTGTATCATCCAAGAATTGTTCATTTATGTAATGTATTGGAGGTTTCCCCCTCAAAGTGGCTTATTTCTAAGGCGTTGATATCTCTTTTCTTCTCTTTTTTGGAGTTGGTTACACAACATTTGGTATCAAAGCCTTGGGATTCTAGGGTTTCGCTGCTCCAAACAGGTCATCGTGGCATTTTCGCTATAACTTCTTTTCTACGAAGTTTCAGAAGCTGAAATTTTTAGGGTGCGAAGCCGAAATCCTGAGGAAGCTTGTCTAAAAATTTCAGAGCTTGGTTCGCAATATTTTCGGAGATATGATCTGTGGAAGTTAGGTATTGTTTCAGGCTCCTAAACAGGTCATCGTGGAATTTGCGCTATAAATTGTTTTCTACGAAGGTTCAAAATCTGAAATTCGTATGGTGCGAAGATGAAATCCTAAGGAAATTCGTCAAAAAATTTCAGAGCTTGGTTCACAATATTTTTGGAGATATGATCTGTGGAAGGTAGTGCTTTTTCAGGCTCCTGAATTTCGTCTCAAAGAGGTGATCGTGGGAAAAGTTCAATAACTCTCTCTCTGGGCATTTTATTGGAGTGCCGTAAAAAGTGGTCGCAATTAAATGAATTGTAGTTTCTTGGCTATCAATTTTAGAGACAAATGATGAAACAGTGACACGTGGCAAGTCCTACAATTTCGCTCTACTGAACCAGTCTAGAATTAGGTCATTGTGGGAGATTGGACACAACTTTTTCTTGGAGAATCCAAATCAGGTCAGACCTGTGGCATTCAAAAGAGAATTCAGAGGGCTACTTCAGTGCTGAATTTAAAATATTCAAGGGCTGCAATCACAGAGATAATCCAATTTCAATATCGAGCTCCTCAAAAGCAAGAAAAAGCTATACTATTACGCATGAAGAGGAAGAGTTGCAGTATGAGATATCAAAATTACGGTACCAAGTGCAACAAGTTTCGATCTTACGAAGAGTAATTGAAGATGAAATAAATGGTTTAAAAGTATAAATGGAGGCTAAGTTGGATGGTTTGAAGGATCAAATAATAGAAAATATGGATGATAAATTAGTGGAAGATCACATCGAGCATCAACAACAAGTTCTCCAACTCTCAAAGGATAACCCAACTTTGGTGCAGAATCTAATGAAACAACAGGAAGATAAAAATGACATTGAAAGAAGTTATGAAGTAGTCATAGAAACAATAACTCGAGAAGTACGATCAATTTTAGAGTATCTCAGCAAGTGGAAGAACTTTCCTGTAGAATATTTCACATGGGAGGATGAGAATTTTATACAGAAGCATCAAGAAATAATCAAGCGTTGTGGACAACACTTGTTTGAAGGAGAGGGGCATGTTAAGTCCCTATATTAATATTGTAGCCCCCCTTATTGTTATTATTGTGCCCTTGTAGCCCCATTTTTTTATTATTGTGCCCTTAAATTATTATTGTTAGGTCGGCTAGGATTACATTGTGGCCCTATGGACTCCTATATATAGAAAGGAGGCTTTGTAATTTGTATCATCCAAGAATTGTTCATTTATGTAATTTATTGGAGGTTTCCCCCTCGAAGTGGCTCATTTCTAAGGCGTTGATATCTCTTTTCTTCTCTTTTTGGAGCTGGTTACACAACAATTTATCACTGACTCCATGAGCCAAATGGCAGTGAAAATTATCCCATTTTTCACCTACAATCAAATACCATAAGAAACTCACAGAGTTAGCCATATATTTTAAGAACTAATTGAAAAAATCATTAGATAAATTGAGAGAGCCCTTTCGGAATGAAGAGGCTAATCCTCAGTCAAAATTTGGTTTGAAAGGGTTACTCTAAGTGTTCTGGTGGAGTAGCCCATCAAGACCAATTTAGATATAATAGAGATGACCGAATATTATTTTATTATTTCCACTATTATTTTATAATATTATTTAGGAGGCCCATTTTAGACCTCAAAATTTCTCTAATAGAGAACCAAATCCTCCTTATGAATAATTTCCAGAAACCTCATCAAATTTGTATGATGCTATAAGAAAAATTTAGAAGTTGAATATTGATGATGTTGCACCCTCATAGGAACCATCTATTCCTTCTCCAAAATAACCAAAATGGTTGATCAAGACACTTGAAAGCGTCAATCCTAATGAGATCAGAAAGACTGGAACTAGAAGTTCTACAAGAGAAGACAATGGAGGTGCAAATTCAGGTGATTTTGATGACATAAATACTTTGTATAATTGTGAACTTAATTTGTATGCTTACTTTGAAGCTACTTCCTTCGAAGAAGCGGCCTCTCATGATGAATGGAAAAAATCCATGCAAAAGGAATATGATGCTCTCATCAAAGATCAGACTTGGAAGTTGGTCGACCCTCTATACAGAACCAAACCAATTGGTTGCAATTGGGTCTTCAAAATAGGTATAAAGTAGATGACTCACTTGACAAGCACATATCAAGGCTCGTGGCAAAATTGTTTGCAAAAAATTAAGGTATGGACTATGAGGAAGCCTTCGCTCCCACAGTAAAATGGGTAACCATCTGGACCATATTATCTTTGGCAACACAAAAAGGGTGGAAAATCCATTAAATGGATGTAAAAACAACTTTATTGAATGAGGATTTGAAAGAAAATGTTTTTATGTCACAGCCTAAAGTTTTTTTGGTGAAGGGACAAGAACAAAAGGTATGAAAACTCATCAAATCCTTGTATGGACTAAAACAATCACCACGAGCATGGTATGAAAAGCTAACCAGCATCTTCTAAATCTAAATTTCAAACATTACAAACACTATGACGTAACTTTGTTTGTCAAAAATGTTGGTGGAATAGTTGTGTATCTTGTATTATATGTCAATAAAAATCCAAAATACATATTGATTTCCCAAAATAAGTACGTTGGAGGACTACTAACAAATTTGGCATGGCGGATTACAACCCTCTCTCCACTCTAATGGATAAAAAATTGAAGATGAAGTCAAAAGAAGGAAATGAATTTGAAAATGCAACCAAGTATAGACAACTTGTACGAAGTTTCAAATACCTAACCATGACTAGACAAGATATTCATACATTGTGAGCATTCTTTTCCAGATTTATGCATATACCATGTTAGGGACATTGGTCTGCTAAAAATAAAGTTTTGAGATACATAAAGGGGACTTAAGTACACTAAGGTGTATGACTTCATTCTTATTTCACATTCTGATTCAGACTTTAATGGGGACAAATAAAATGGAGTATCAACTTTAGGATGAATACAATCATAATTTTTTATAAATAGAGACACAACACAGTATTCATCAAACACATGAAAGTAGTTGGAGCATTATTTAAACCAAAAGGAACTACAATAAACTCATAATGCCCATACCTAGTCTAGAAAGCAGCCTTGTAGATGTCCTCTTCTTTGATGCATACCTGATGATATATTTATCTCAAATCAATCTTTGAGAACATTCTTTCTCCCTTCAAATCATCAAACAAGTCATCGATCCTCGACAATGGATACATGTTCTTTGTTGTCACCTTGTTCAATTACATGTATTCAATACACAACTTCATAGTACCATCCTTCTTCTTCACAAACAACAATGGTGCACCCTAAGGCAACACAATTGGCCTAATGTATCCCTTGTCAAGCATTTCCTTCAACTGCAACTTCAGTTCCACTAATTCTAGAGTGCTCATCCTCTAAGGTGCCTTTGATGTTGGTGCTTCCCCTGACATCAATTCAATAGAAAATTCCACTTCCCTATGACGTTGTAACTCTGAAATTTATATTGGGAATACATCCTGAAACTGTTGCCAACCAGATTCCTCTTCAAAAATTCCCCATTGTTACAGGTCAATTTGGGCATCATCCCTAAGACCATTATGAACAGGGTCTATCATCCCCTAATTCAATACAAATAGGGTCTATCATCCCCTAATTCAATACAAACAGGGTCTATCATCCCCTAATTCAATTGCTACATGCCCTAGAGAAGTCATTCCAGTAATGGCTTTAATTCATGAGAGTTTCAATGTTTGAAGTATAGTTAAAATGGCCCATTGACTCATCAACACTCCTCTGAATGCTCCTAAGTGCATTGCAAAGCACTGACCCCCATGCAAGGGTGATCTGCAAAGCACTTCCCGACACTTAAGGGTGCGTTGGTCTCCTGTTAGAAAAATCATCATTGTTTTGGGAATCTCCCCATGTCCATTGGCTTCTAGAATAGCTCATAGGTGTCATACTTCAAATAAATATGTGCATCCATCACCATTGAACCTGGAAACATGTCTCATCTATTATTAGAAATCCATTCAATATCATTTATTAAGAAACAATTTCCCTATAAATTGAGCACTCATCTAAGTGCAAGGGAAGAAGAAATTTATGTAGTGTTATGATGTTGGATTCTTAATTCTTGAGAGCTTAAGTATTGTTATGCTACAGAGATGATGCTTGGTTTTATGAGGATGAAATGAAGTTGGAGTAGGTTGACGACGAACTGATCCACTGGTTGTAATCTTCTCCTATTATTTCAATAAAGATATTTGTTCTTTCTCTCATATATGCACTTATATCTTGTGAATGTATTCTCAAATGTGTTTGTATTCTCAAATTTAATTGGTTCAATTTGGTTAAGGTAGATAGAATGTATATATTTATGTCGTTTGTTGTCTTTTGTCTTTGATTGCAGGTTTCAACTAGATCAAGAGTGAGGGGAATGACAATAGAAGAGGAACGAGAGCGAAGGATCACAAGTATGTCTTTATCCCTTCTATCTTTTTGTCTATTTTAGAGAAAAGAACATTTACCTTTCTTCTGTTTTTCTGAGTGAAGGAACAGCACACTTAGGGAAAACTAGTTTATCCGTAGATTAGAATTCCTCATAACAAATTGGCGACTGCGCTGGGGATAAATCCATCATTCTCGGTGTTTCTGTCTTTCTTAACCATCATCAGTAGACTTTACTTCATCTATTCATTCATTTGAATGTACTTTTTTTCTTAGAAGAGTGTTTAGCCTGCCTGATTTTCAAGCTTCACTACGCCCAACGCACTATTGGTCAAGGTACAGTGCTCTGTATAGAATTGTCTCCCATTCAGAGGTGCTCTGCAACGCACTGTATACCCTTGAGGGGTGTGTTTCCCTTCAGCCAGCCAAATTATATCATAATTTTCCTTTTTCATTCAGTTTCATCCTATTACTTGTTGTATTCTCATATGCATGTTTGACCTTAGAGACCAATATTCATTGCCAGTTCTTCCTCTTTTGGATAGTTTTTTGTTCAATGTTTCATTAGTTGTTTTCTTTATCATTTTCAAATTAAATCCAAAGTTGTAAATTTTGCATTAGATAAATTCTCTGTTTTAAAAAGGAAAATTTTCATTTCAGCCTTCATTTCCTAAGATAAAATTATTGTTTCAGTCCTCATTTCTCAAAAAAGAAAACATTGTTTGACTGATTTGTGCATTTAGTTTCTTTTTAATCATTCACATTAAAGGAAACTAAAAATAAAAACATGCATATGCATTTAGAGATAGGGAAACCAACGTTTAGTTTGTGCTCTTTGATCTATGCTCAAAAATATAATTTCTCTATCCCTTTAGTAGCTAAGGTTTTCATTGAAAAATTGAATTGAAAGTATTGCTTCTCATTTAGTTTTCATTTTAGGAATTTCCCATTACATCTCGTGGTGAACCTAAAAGATAAAATGTTAAGCAAGATCAACATAAAATTTACCTCAATCAACCTAAGAAAGCATTGTAACATTAACGATAACACTTAGAAGTTCTAGGCTAGAGACATGTTACGATGTCATTAAACATAGCAGTTGTCGCTAAATTGTTTGTGATACATTCCGAGTGTGATATCCCACTCCACGTACATAACTATATCAGAGCTCTTCCATGTACTTTCGGGTTTATAAGGCGGTATTCTAGTAAGAAAAGTATAAGGGGGTGCTCTCACTGTGCATTTTTACATTAGACAACATTAACATGGATTTGGGCCTCCACGTAACTTTGGGTATATTTTGGAGGATAATTTTAGGTTGCTTACCATCCATTGGTATCTGAGTTGGCCGCCTTGTAACTTGTGATACACCGAACACAGCATTCGGGGAGATTTCCTTCCTGTACTTCTTGGTTTTCCAAGAGCTATTTTGTAGTTCAAAATTACTTGGTAAAATTTTTGCCTAGTATCACCCTTTTATTGGTTTATTTTTTTTTGTAATAAAATCGATCAGTAATCATGGAAGAAGACCAACCCCTTCCCCGTCGTTTGCGTAGGACAGCAAATAAACCTCCATTACCGCCAGAAGCTACTCCCAGTATACGGAGGCGTACTCACCCTACCGATTTCGGTACCTCTGGAACTCTTTGTGCTACATAATTTGATATACCGGAGACATATGATCCTTTGAGTACCAGGTCTCAAGTCGTTTTGACTAATCCCAGTTTATCTGCAAGTGTCGAGACGGAAATCTCATAGTCACCTGAGGACACTAAAATTTAATCCAGTGAAATGGTGAATCTTTAACCCGAGGTTGTTCAATTGGAAGTTCATCTAGTATTTGATCCCAAAGTAGAACAACAAGAAGTTGTTTCGGTGCAACCTTCTGATCCTCGGGCATCCGTAACCGTCTAGTCTTCCTCTTTACCGTAGAGTTTCTCACCTAAAATTTATCTTAGGCCTAATGCTGAAGTACTTCTACCTGGTTTGATCTTGATTTGGGAAGAAGCTCAATAAGAAACACACCTTCAACTCCAACTCATTTTAGATTGTGGCTTTATCTTTACGAGTCTTTTCCTCGATTGACTTACACTTCTTCTGTTGATCCTATTTCAATTCAATTTCTCGTAGATTATGTAGGGTATTTGCTAGGTCATTTGACCATGGTTGAGTCAACATCACAGACTGTACCATCTGTTACAGCTGTGACAACATCTATTGTTGCTTCATCTTTGATGTTTACCATGTCACCCTAGTCACATCTTTATGGTGGTCTGTCTGTCCCACCAGGTTACCAGTCTTTATCTGGAACCTACTTTGGTGCCTCCTCGAGTCCATGGACTTCACCCATGTCATCATCTGGAATTTTATTTGGTTCATCTCTAATGAGTATTGAACGGCTTGATCCTTTATTCGCATCTTCAGTTCAACATCAAGCTGGTCCCATCATTTATTCTCCTTGCTGTCTGGTGATTCCACATAAAACCCTTTGACATTCCAAAATTCAATGAAAACCCTAGAGAAGACCCGTCTACGCATGTTATGACTTATCATTTGTGGTGTTCATCTAACTCCTTGAATGATGATTATGTTAGACTCTGTCTTTTCCAGTGCACGCTCACTGGTCTAGCTGCACCTTGAGAATGGTTCTTTTACTGTGTCAACCTCGTTAAAAAATGAAATAGGTTTCATGAGGGTAGTTCCTTTTACTGTGTCAACCTTGTTAAAAAATGAAACAGATTATTTTGAGGATGGTTCTTTTACTGTGTCAACCTTGTTAAATGAAATAGACCCATGAGGATAGTTCTTTTACTGTGTCAACCTCATTAAAAAATGAATCAGGTTATGAGGATGGTTCTTTTACTGTGTCAACCTCGTTAAATGAAACAGGCCCATGAGGATAGTTCTTTTACTGTGTCAACCTCATTAAAAAATGAATCTGGTTTTGAGGGAAGTTCTTTTACTGTGTCAACCTCATTAAAAAATGAAACAGGTTTCATGAGGAAAGTTCTTTTACTATGTCGACCTCGTTAAAAAATGAAACAAATCCTCTCCTAATTAAGTCGAGTCTTTCATCTAATCTCGTGAATGAACCTTCATTCCATTCAGCTATTAGTAACCAATATTCTACTTAGGTGAATGAAATGAAGCTCGGGGGGCATGTTCTCTATTCCCTTGAAGGTTATGCTTGGGGGCATTGAAACCATTCTCAAGCATAGTTTTCCTATGTTTCAAGCTTGTTTAAAAATGAAACCATTCTTAAGCACAATTTTCCTATGTTTCAAGCTTGTGTAAAAATGAAACCACTTTCAAGCATAGTTTTCTCTGTTTCAAGCTTGTGTAAAAATGAAATCACTTGCAAGCATAGTTTTCTCTATTTCAAACTTGTGTAAAAATGAAACCACTTTCAAGCACAGTTTCATTTTTTTCAAGCTTGTGTAAAAATAAAACAAACCCATTTCAAGTACCGTTTTTTATGTTTCAAGCGTGTATAAAAATGAAACTATTCTCAAGCACAATTTTTTCCTATGTTTCAAGCTTGTATAAAAATTAAACCTAGATCGATTCCATTTCAGTTATTAGTTTCAAGACTCGTTAAACTCATGAAAATCACGAGCTTCTTTTGCTATTCTTTTCATTCTTGTAAAAACATGAAAAAGGCAAGTTCTTTCCGTCTTTTCCTGCTTGTAAATTAAATTTAAATTTGGTGATATGAGTACATTTTTATCACTTTTTCAGACTCGTTAAAACTTACGAAAAAGAAAAACCACAAAGCACAATTTTATTTCTTTTTCGAGCTTTTTTAAAAATGAAAAAGGAATTCAAAGCATACTTTTATCCTCTTTTTTCGAGCTTTGTTAAACATGAAAATGGAATTTAAAGCGCACTTTTATCTCTTTTTTGAGATTTGTAAATGCGAAAAATGAACCCCTTTGAGTCTTCTTTTTGCTCTTTTCAGACTCTATTAATGTGAAAAGATTTCCGAGCACTTGTCTTTTTAAGCTTGTAAAAGGAAATGAAACGACATCTACTCAGTATAAGTTTAACCCTTTTCCGAACTGAGATAGATTATTTATGAAAAAGGAACACCTTTTTCAAACATGGCTAAGAGGTTTTCTCAAGTATCATTTTACACTTTTTCGGACCTGAGCAACAAATTTACGAAAAATGACTCACGGAGTTTTCTTTTCATCCCTTTTTCAAACTCTCTAAACATGAAAAAGGACCGAGTTTTCAATGTCATTAGACTCATTAAAACATAATATAGAAACGGACTTGTACAATCATGACAAGATCAAGTTTCACTATCGCTAGACTCCATTAAAAAATAAAGAGGTACTAGTCAGCAATGCCTGGGGAAAATTTGGGAAAAAGAACAAAACACTTTATGGTAGTAGGTCGCTCTTAAACATGACACTTTCACTTCATCTCTGTGGCTTTGGGTTGGGTAATCTTCTTGACAGTCTATCATACCTATGGTATATCATACCATCCATCACTTCATTATTGGGTCAATGTTGCCAACTCATTTCAGTGTCACTGATATCTTCAATAGAAGTCATCTAGTAATTCCTCATCTTCTGCGATACTCATAAACCTTCATTTTAATGACCGCCATTCCTGAACATTGCTTCATCAAGTCAAATTTGGTCTCCAAAATCATTACTCCCATTTTGTGTCGTATCTGTGATGAGTCGCTTCTTGTCGACATCATCTCATCATCTAGTAAGTTGACTTAGAAACATATTTCCAGTGCCTTGAAGCTTTCTTATATCAACGACAGGTTTCTCGTTTCTAGAAATAGGTTAACA
The DNA here is from genome assembly GCA_034641835.2 of Pinus albicaulis. Taxonomy (NCBI): domain Eukaryota; kingdom Viridiplantae; phylum Streptophyta; class Pinopsida; order Pinales; family Pinaceae; genus Pinus; species Pinus albicaulis. The sequence continues at coordinate 705,527,591 of CM076577.1, forward strand.
TCATAGGCCTTCGACCGAGACATTTTGTTTTGATTTCTATGTCAAATCATCTATTCACACCTTGCAAATTGTACTGCAGTACCTTGAGAGCCATTAACATCAATGATGGTTTCACTCGCGCTGTTAATGGCTTACATCAACGACTGGTAATCAGACGATGTCTTCCCATGTTCGACTTCAGATCACATATTCGCATGGTTATACTTGTACTTGAACGATCAAGTAAACGAGATAGAAGACCTTAGATCTATTTTCATTCATCCAGGCTACAATTTTAGGAATTGTACCAAATCACCCGTACGATGGCTTTACATACAGATGGTCATCCTATCATGGGCCTATATCTGTAGGCGTGTCTATATATGTATATGACTTTCTGACTTATGTACGTGTTATGATAGTTTATGTGCTAAGCATGGGTATGCCTCCTTCAAAAATTCATGTCCAAGATGTACAATATATCATGATGTAATGTATTGCAAATTGATGCAGGTCATTGTCCGCTTCAGATCCTACTAATCACACCATAAAGAATCTCATCCAAATATTATCATTATTTTGATTTCATACTTTAGGGGGTAGCTGTTACAGTTCAATTTGGGCATCATCCCTAAGACTAATATGAACAGGGTCAATTATCCCCTAATTCAATACAAACAAGGTCTATCATCCCCTAATTTAATTGCTACATGCCGTAGAGAAGTCATTCCACTGATGTCTTTAATTCATGAGAGTTTCAATGTTTGAATTATAGTTAAAATGACTCATTGACTCATAAAAACTCCTCTCAATGGGCCTAAGTGAGTTGAAAATCACTTACCCCCATGCAATGGTGCTCTGCAAATCACTTCCCGACACTTAAGGGTGTGTTGGTCTCCTGGGAGCGAAATCATCATTGTTCTGGGAATCTCCACATGTATAGTGCCTTCTAGAAGAGGTCATAGGTGTCATACTTCGAATACATGTGTTCATCCATCACCATTGAACCTAGAAACATGTCTCATATATTATTAGAAAACCATTCAATATCATTTATTGAGAAACTACCTACAATTTCCTTATAAATTGAGCACTCATCTAAATGCAAGGGAGGAAGAAATCTATGTAGTGTTATGTTGTTGGATTCTCAATTCTTAAGAGCTGAAGTATTGTTATGCTACTGAGATGATTCTTGGTGTGATGAGGACGGAATGAAGTTGGAGTAGGTTGACGATGAACTGATCCATTAGTTGTACTCTACTCCTCCTATTATTTCGATAAAGATACTTGTTATTTATCTCATATATGCACTTATATATTGTGAATGTGTTCTCAAATTTAATTGGTTCAATTTGGTTAAGATAGATATAATGTATATATGTATGTCATTTTGTGTATTCTATCTTTTATTGCAGGTATTTATCAACCATGTTTCACCTAGATCAAGAGTGACGAGAACGATAATAGAAGAGGAACGAGAGAAAAGGATCAAAAGTAGGTATTTATCCCTTCTATCTTTCTGTCTATTTTAGAGAAAATAACATTTACCTTTATTCTGTTGTTCTAAGTGAAGGAACACCACACTCGGGGAAAACTAGTTTATTCGTAGATTAGAATTCCTCATAACACCCATCCTTAACATCATTACCTTTATCAATGGAAACATGCACTACGAATAATACACACCCTTTCTTGCAACTATGCTTTGCTTGCATAGCTATAACCATTCTCACCAATGTAGGATTCTTATTACCCTAAAAAATTATGTTCTCTCCATAATCATTCAAACACTCAATAGCCTTCTCATAACAATCCACCTTAGTCATGTGACGGTACAAAAAATCCATACCTAAAAGCATACTATTTGATCCCAACATAAGCACATTCAGATGTGTTGATGTAAGCATACCATTTAGCACAAATGCACAAGATATTACCCAGTGATGAAATCTTTTCTTATCACCTGTAGCCATCTACACCAACCAAGACTCAGCATGCACTTCTTTTCTCAAACCACACTTATCCACCAGGTCAGGGTTAACATAACTATAATTGGATCCAGGTTCAATCAAAATAGAAACAACTCGATCACAAAGCTTACCTTCCATATCAATAATAGATGTCTGGTGATATCATTGTTTCTTATCAAATGTTGCATAAATATGAAGAATGCTTTTCCCAATATCCCCAGCTGTCTGTGCCTCCTGAGCATTGTAGATATGAGGCCTACCATCATAATACAACAGAAAATCCTTCTTGAGATGATCCTTGCCACATATCCAACACTAAAATTGTATCCTACCATCACCTATATTATGTTTCTCTTTAGGCTATGACCCATGTCCCTTATCAACTGCATTAAAATTCTTATAAGGAGAAACATCCTCTTTCTCACCTGCATCTCGGGGTCTTGTTCACTTCGGTTACCATTTACCTTTATTCTTGTCATTCTCTTTCCAACCTTTCTTAGACTCGATCTTACGCTTCGATTGCTCATAACAATGTTTCAACTTCCAAATGACTTCTTCTAGCGTCTGAAGCTCATCATACTCAATATGATCCTTAAATGCTAATGGAACCACTAAAAAATCTCTGAAATTTGGTCTTCTAATCCTTAAGATACAGCACATACCTCAACAACTCCAAGAACTTAGTTTTGTCTTCCTCATCTGTCATCGATCCCATATTTTTCTCATATAAATCCTTGGCCTTTCCATCATATTATCTCTCTATCAACTATTTCTTCCTGAAGAGTCTCTTGAATTTGTGCCAACTCAACTCCTCTCCTATTAGGTGTATCCAATAATATTCCATATTTGACTATGTCATCTCTATACGACATGTGCCCACCATGAGACTTGCTACCATATGTTCCATTAGTCCCATCCTCTAGTCCATAACTGATCCGTGGATGTCCCTGTCTCTGCAAGTATGAAAAACTCTGAAGGATAACTGCATTGACCTCTACTTGTTTCTTGTGTGCCCTGGAAAGCATTTCATGTGACTAAATGATCCTATTATTATTTTCTTTGCAACTTCTGATTTTTTCCTTTAAACTCCTCAAAGTGTCTGCTATGTCGGGAGAGTACCCCCCTCTTGGTTTCTCATATGGTTTGTAAGGAGAGTCTCTTGAACTATAATCCACCATTTTTATAGTCATATTTGATCCTCTTCTTTTTGTAAACATACCATGTCAGCTAAACCAAATACAAACATAATCAACATACCTCAGTGAATTTTAGGGGAGGCTATCTCATCTATAAAATCAGTCCATATTAGCGTGATATGTGTATATACATAATCATAAAAATATATCAACATCATGCATGATAATACCAACTGCATCCCATGGCATCATGCATTACAACCATCACCATGAAAATGCAAGCATAAAAACTATATATACACCGACATGCATCCATGACAAACACATTCTACCCATCCATTCCAAGTATTAAACCATGCTCTAATAACAATTTGTAATCACCCCTCCCATATATGCCCAATTTCATTGTCTTATCAAGGTAAACATGAGAGGAAGAGCTATTATGATATGACCCGACCTCCTAGTTTTGATTAAGGAAGTGGGGAGGACCACTTATGACAAACCCACATCTCACAAGATCCTATAGGGCTATAGGACACTCAGAGGCTAAGAAACCATCCCAGGTGGCCAAACCCTTATTTGGAACCCTCCTTCTCTGCCTTGGGCCCTCAACCACACCCATAACAAGGCCTCCATGCAGTTGGAAGCCTACAAAAGCATGCACAAGCTTACATACATGCGGTTACAGCCCAATTTTTTTAGTTAGGAGCCTGTGGTCCCGAATTCTAAGCCTAAATTCCAGGTCAACCTCTAGACCACTACCCATAACTTCCTATAACTTCTCAAAATCAATAATGACATGACAACAATGCTAGAAATACAAATTTTAAGGTGGAACTTGACCTAGACACCCTTGAACATGACAGTAATTTCATCAAACATATTGAGAACATGTAATCTACATGTCATGAATGCATATCTAAACATAAGGGTCTACTACTTATTTGAGAATAATCAAGAAGGTTTAATGCCCTCTCACAATATTTGCAATAACATTTTTCATCTCATGCATTAATTAACCATTCTTCAACTGATCAAAACATGTCAAGAATCTTAACTAGAACATATTATGTAACCATGCTTATAACCATAACATAACCAGAATAAATACCATGATAAAACAACTATCAAAGCCACATAACTAGCCTAGATCCATCTTAACTCCGGATCTATCAACCGCCGAGAGGGATCGAAATCTCTCGAGGTGAAAACCTTTCCTCAATTATAGATCCAGAGTTAAGATGGATCTAGGATGGTTTAATTTAAATATATCCTTTAAAAAGAATCACTCAGATGTTTTCTCTAATTAAATATTTCCTTTTTACATAACCTAATTTGGTGTGGATTTAAAAGTGGGAAAACACAGCCTAAGTAAAAAAAAATTATTTAAAAGTGGGAAAATAGAGCCTAAGTAAAAAAAGGCTTTAAATTAATTTAAATCTTAGTATTTTTCCATTTTTCTTTAATAATTTGTGTATCTTTTTGCCCAATAAATTAGATATTGATTTTTACTTAATAGTTGAGATTTTGAGATTTTGTGTTTATTATTAAAATTTGAAACTTAATACTTTCTCTAATTAAATATTTCATTTTAACTAAACAAAATCATGACCTGTTTGCTCTAATTAAATATTACCTTTTAACCTAAGTGAATCAAACGAATGGTAGCACAACATAATTAATCAAATCTAGAAATCAATAGGAGTTCATACTAAAGCTGGAATCATTTCTCCCCCAAATATTATTTCCCACTTAGCATAGCTGCATAAATCCTACCTCTTGGCATTGTGCCCCTCACAAACAAAATTCCACACTTTTTTTGTGGTGTTATTTATATAGATAGAGATATAAGTGATTTTTCATTGGGGCTGATATTATTAAAGCTTAGATTAAATTTTTAGTAAATTTTAAGTTAAATGTTAAACATTAAATGTTTAAGTATACGTTTACTTTAAATTTTTAGTAAATGTTAATTTTGTTCTATGTTTTTACTTGAGATCTACCCCAATAAATGTTTACATTTACGTTTATGTTTTTACTTGATATCTACCCCATACATGTTATATGTTTACATTTATGTTTATGTTTTTACTTAAGATCTACCCCATACATGTTAAATGTTTACTTTTACATTTACTTCAGGTTTACGTTTACAAGAGGAAAAAAAATTATTAACATATGAAAACTCCAACCAAGGGACTTCCATGTACCACCCGACCACAGATTGGTTTGAAACAAATATTTCTTTTATCCAATCACCCCCATTCCATATTCCAAGAATGAATGTGGGACTAGAGAAAAAACAACCAGGTCTTCTCAGAGATTAAACCACCTCCACCATCAGGCTTTACTGCAATCCTACAAAAACTGGTCAAGGGATCACTAGGCCCAAAACAAGAACGTAAACAACGAGGGCTTCCCAGATATTAAATTACCACCTCCACCCTTAGGTTTTAACACAATCCCGCCAAAATCAGTCAAGGGATTACTAGGCCTAAAACAAGCTTGGATGCCTCATAATTTCTTCACCAATACCATGAGGAATTTTCTTGTTTCCACCCTTAGGATTTACCACAATCCTGTTGAAACCGTTCAAGGGATTTCTTGGCCCCTGGGAATTTTCACAAGACCACCTCACTCAGTTTAAAAACCATCTCGCAATCCAAAACTCAACTGAATGAAAAAACCCCATCATACCATGGCTATCTGGAAATGGAAAGGCAAGGATGAAACCACTGTCACATCTAGAAAAACCCATGACAATGACAACAAGAGAACCAAATACACACGTGCATGTACCATGATTCACAAACTAGCTATGAAATCATAAATGCAACCTGTTACCTGTAAGTCTTCCTATTGAAGTTGCTTGATCCAACTTTTCCTTTCTTGTCAATTATTTTCCTTTGTTTCTGTGTCCTTCATTTTCCTTCCTTTCTCCAATGCTAGAGTGCTCCAAGAATGATCTAAGTGTGCAAGAGTATGAGAGAGTGAGAGAATAGAAGAGAGCTCTAAGCTAAAACTAACAAAAGGTCATGAATTGATCCTAAGAAGCCTTTTTATCATTGAGGCCTCTATTTTCTTCATTTTCCTCTATTTTACATTTAATTTCTTTTTCATGCAAACCTGTGACGTTTCATCTCCCTTTTCTCCTAATTTCCTTTATTTTCATAAATAAAATGTCAATTAATGCCTCTTTGCCTTTTTAAAACCTTTGCAAATGCCTTTTCCAATTTCCTTAGCCATAATAAACCAAAATGAACATCCACTAGGATGTTTTTCCCTACATTCGGCTTAAAATACGTGTCTCATGACCTTGGTCTGATTTTGCATTTATTAACTTTTATTTCATGAACCTCTAACCCATGTTATAGCTTATTTTGGGCCTACAGTATTGTATTGGTTTGTGATAAATGTAGATTACTATCCCCTTTCCCATTAGATAATGTTTCCACTTCTTAATAGCTTGTACCATGACATATATATCTTTCTCATAGTTATGATAATTAATAACTACCCCATGAAATACTTCAGAATGATAGGATATGGACCTTCATCCCTACATAAAGACTACTCCCATAACATCCCCACTCGCATTTGTCTCCACTTTGAAGGGTTGTTTCAAGTTCATCAATGTAAAAACCGGTGCTTGAATGATCTTATTCTTTGACTCCTCATAGGTCCATTGATGGCCTTTTCCCCACTAGAAACCCTTACCACTCATTGTTATGGCATGGAGTGGTGCTACAATTACTGAAATTGAGGTTATGAATTTCATAAGTGATTATGATGCCCCAACAAAACTCCTAACCTTATAAACCTTAGTAGGCACTAGCCACTTCATGATGGACTCCATATTAGTAGGATTTATCTTCGTCTCTCCTACAACTATCACATATTCCAAATACACCAAATATTATTGTGCAAACTCATAATTCTTAAGATTTGATAGTAGTTGGTGCTTATTCAATGTTTGTGGCATCTACATCAAATGTGAGATGTGCTCCTCTTGGGTAGCATTTTATAATACTAGTATTTCATCCAAATAAAATGTTATCACCCAAAAAAAATTTCCAAACTTGGACAGTTTGTATTTGTTCCTAATTCATGGTCTTAGAATAGGGATTAAGTCATTTTCATGTTTTAGAGTCTATGTCATAACGTTAGAGTTTCATCTCCATCATCAAATAAGGTCCAACAACTTTGTTTCACATTTCAAAGGTCCCATTTCATGTTTCGGAAATCATGTGTTTAGTCAATTTGCAAAAAATTTCAAATAAGCCACGAAACCACGTTTTCGTAGCGCAGACAGTGGTAAAAATTGCTTTTGCGCTACGAAAACGCTGGTCATTTCATAGTGAAAAACCCTGAATTTGCATTGAGCACGCTACGAAATTGGGGATTCATAGCAAGTCATGTCAAGTCATCAAATCACTCAAATTTCGTTAGTTCTTCATCATTAGGTGTCAACTAGGAGTCATTTCTCATGCATGCAACCATTCAAAACCATCATTACATTCGTTGGAGGTCATTTATGTTATTTATTTTCAAAATTCAAAAGGGTTTGGTCTTAGTTTCATCGTCTCATGCAAAGAAGCAATACATACATGCCTTTTCGAATGGTAAGCTCATGGTAAATAGAAACCCAAGCTTCCTTCATCTTGAAATCAAGCGAGGTTGAGTTCCTAATCAAGTGAGGTTGTTTTCGAATGCTAAAGCTTATGTCTGCAGGAAACTAATAGAAGGCTTAAAGGGCAGGTTGAAGATCTTGAAATACAGCTAGAAAAGCCTGAAGATCAACCACAGCAAAAATAAGTGTAAACAGTAAGTGAAATCTCCTAACACATTTTTGGGGTTATGTGGAAAGATCTCATTTTTGAAAAGCAGTTCAGAGTTGATTTTTGTTGATTATGAGTGATTATATATAATTGAAAGGATGGCATTAAAGGTTGGAAACTCAAATTTTTGGAAAAATCTGTGAAAATATATACACATCAGTTTCGTAGCGTGCTACGAAACTGTTGTAGGTGTCATGCACAGCAGTTTCGTAGCGCGCTATGAAACTGCTGTAGGATGCAGTTTTACAAATTTTGAAAACTTTCAAGGGGGGAAAAGGTATGTTTATCAAATAATGATGTTGCTGGAGGATGTATAAAGACTACAAGTGAAGATCCAATGGCTGAATATAGAATCTTGAAAGTTTCAAATGGAGTTTTCAAAGATGAAGTTCTGTGCTACGAAAACAGCAGACAGTTTCATAACGCAGTAATGTTAACAGTTTTGGGCATTTCTTCAAAGGTTTGGTTTGAACACAGCTGGAAGGACGAGGTCACAAGAGCTTAATAATACTTTGCCACATGTTTTGAGCACAAGTTGGCTAGCAGAGGTTGTGATGAAGAAACATAAATGAAGGTTACAGCTATATTGCAAGAAACATGTTCCTAATTTTCAGGAAAGATAAGGGACATGAACAACAGGTTCTACAACAAGGTTAGAGACATCATGAAGTTCAAAGACATGTATTTTCAGCTGTCAGTGGAAGCATTAAAGGTTTGAAAATTATTGGTGGACATCACACATGAAAATGATCTATCCATGATCATAGTGTTCAACAAGATGCAAGGGCTTAATGATGAGCTGGAGAAGACATGTTACTACGTTTTTTCTTAAAATATCAGTTTTTATGAAGTTTTAACATCTCCAAGGTACTAATTTTCAAGAAATTTTCAAACAAATGAGCCTGCACAGCAGTTTTGTAGCACGCTGCGAAACTGCTGAAGCAGCCTTTCACCAGAGAAAAATTCAGTTTTCTGGCTTTGGTAGTAAATTTCAAAAGAGGTTTCCGGACAACTGAAAATGAATGTTTGAAAACTGAAATATTTTTTTCTGCCTAACATACGTAACTACAACAACCTCTCTCGGTTTCTTCAAATTCATTATGAAATGTGAGATACAAGGCTTTCTTTGAAGCCTTATTTTCAGAAAACAGAGTTTTCTTGTTTTACACATGTTTTTCAAGGACAATTTTCGGACAGCAGGAGACGCATTTAAAAAAACCAAGGGATGTTTTTATTATAGACAGAATGGAATACAAAAACCTCCTTCATTTTCTCAAAATACATCATGGATGAGAAGATAAAGGCTCTGTCCCAAGACCTAATTTTCAGGGAAGAAACAAGAATAATTTGTTGTAGCAGCTTTTCTTGCCCTTTTTCATCACATTTTGGGGGGTAAAAATATGAATTAAGGTTTGATATTGCTATTGAAGATACATATAAAGGTAATGAAGATTATTTTTAAGGAAATAAGTCAATATTTTGAAGAAAAAATGGTTAAAGGGCAGCGATATGAAAAGCACTACGAAACTGTCTTGTTTTCATAGCGCAGTATATTTTTAGCTCATTTGAACAATTTGATGATGGTTATGGACAGATGGAGCCTAGGGAGATTTTTGGAATGTGTTACTTCAACTTCAAACAGAAAAGTACCACGAAATTAAGAGTACATGATGGTCAAAATGTTCAATGAATGCAAAAGACCATATGCCTAAAAAACAAGGTTTGGTTTCTTGCTTATGTGGAGGTCAACAAAGTGGTCATGAAGAGCTCAAGCCCATCATCCAAATTTGGCCATGTGATGATACACTTGTCAATTATGTAATTTAAAATAAACAAGGTTTTTAGGATAAGGTTGTTAGAGATAATAATGAAGAGTTTGAGTCCTAGTTGAAATAGGACTGTCAAGTAGGATAGGTGTATGTTTGTCATAAATTTGATGTTTTATGGTTATGCAAGGTGTCAAGAGTCAGGAATTCGAAGTATCTATAAGAAGATGAGTTCACATCATGTTGTAATGGTCTATTAAATGCCAAGAGGTCGAATTAGCAAAAGTTTGGACACTTTTTATCAAAAAGACTGTGTTTATGTAAGTGACTATTTTCAGCTTTTAATACAGAGAAGTTTACTTAGCCAACTTGAGATTCATACAGAGTTTTAGTGTGTGTTTTTTCTATTGCATCCTTCTACTATCTATTTCAGTGGTATTTACTTATGTTTACTCAGAAATCATCCTTGATGCTCTGACTTCCTATGTAGGCAAATTGACTGTGTTTTTACTGCTCCACATGTGTATCTTTTGACTAAAACTTTAACATGCCTCAAATTCCATGCTAAGTAGATGGATTGGTTTTACTGAAGCTATCATGACTCCATAATCCCAATGTTCTCTTGCTAATGTGATTTACAACCAAATTCAATCATTTATCTATTTATGAACACATATAGAGTTAGCCATCTTCAATTTTATTCAAAATCAGTAACCCTTGAGAGAGCCCTCTCAAGCTGAGGAGGCTAAGCATCAGTCAAAAGATTGGTTTGAAATAGTTACACTAAGATTTACTTGATGAGTAGCCTATCAAGGTCCTATTTTGGTGATAACATAAACAATAACAAATGAATATATAAAAGGGTTCAATATATCATTCATTCACCTCATCAATGTAGTTGGTGGATTGCAAAGTACAAGCAACATCACTAACCACTCATTCAAACCTTGTTTATATTTGAAGGGGTCTTCTAGGTATCCTCTTCTCTTGAATTTTGATTCAAACTTCGTGAAGTATTTGGCTTTTTTCAACTAATTGAGTAGATGTTCTATTAGGTAGGGGATACATGTTCTTGAGCATAGTTTTGTTTAATGCCCTATAATCAATGCACATCCCCTAAGTCTCGTCCCTCTTACAAACAATTATAATGGGTGACCCACATGGTGAGGTACTTAGTCAAATAACACCTTATTCCAGTATTTGTTTCAATTAATTTTTCACCTCATTTTCCTATATAACAGACTCCCTATACAACCCAATGTTTGGCAATTGAGATTCTGGAAACAACTGGATTTCATGCACCACTTCCCTCTTCAATGGTATCCCTCCCTTGGAACACACCCATGTATTCATATAACAAATTTTCCATTTTTTTTTTATATTCCTTAGTGCACCCCTCTAAGGATGACTTATCTCTCATAGTCTCTTCGATATATTTTTCTCTTAAAAAAAAATAAAGCATACTTCTTACAAGAACTGACCAACTTTTTGACATGGTTGGCACTTACCAATAAGATATTTGATTTTCCCTCATATGCGTTGATGATGAACGATTTTCCATTCTTAATAAGGTAGTGTTGGTTATCTCTCGACATGAATATCATGCCCCACATGTACATATTGGGACTCCCAATTACAACTCCACATACATTAGGTGGAACTACATCCAGCTCTACTTCATCAATAAAATCAACACTAATAGAAAATTTTATTTTACGCTATTTGTTTACCTTTATATCTGCCTCCTTGTTGACCTATCCCAATGGATATGGATGGTCATGAGTCATTAATCCAAATTTATTGAACATATTTGTTACTATGAGATTCTCTTCTGATCCCAAGTCAAATAGAGCATCAATTTTCATCTTCTTAACTTGTATCTTATATGGAAGAGTCTAGTTATTTCCTTCTCTTCTTATTGCTAAGGGTTACTCAAATTCACCCCCTTCTGCACTAATTTATATACAATATTCTCATCCATGCCTAAGCTACTTTCCACTTAATTATTCAAATTTGTGGCAATGAGATTTTTCTTCTTGGCATCTTTATTTCAACTCTTTGAGTTGAGCTCTAGATGCAACTTCCAACACTTCTCCTTTGTATTACCATCAATATTATAACGGCTTTTGTTATATTTACACTATTTTTTTGTGGCTATATTCTTTCTTTATTTCCCCCCTTCCACTTATTTTTCCCCTCCTTGGAATCCCCCTAGTGCTCCTTTTTCTTTCAACTACTTCCGTTCCCTTTCTGCTAGCCTATGTTTGTCAGGTATTGTTCCTCTACATAAACCTCATCCACCATTTTAGGTTTTAACATCATCACTTGCTTCCGTAGATGGTTGTGTGGACCCCCCATTATACATAAACTATCATGGATATTCCACTGGCCAATTCAACACTATTACACAACAATTTGTCATTGTCCATATACTCTCCATTCCTTGATCCTGGAGAACCCATACAGTGACCATTGTGTACTTTCCAAGCATGGAATACATACCCCTAAACCACACATTGTCTGCCAATTCATCTCCCTTTACAACTTTTCTGGAAGGCCCCTATAAAAACTCAGTTTTCAAGGTCGGCGCTTTGTCTCAGTGTCTGACCTGTGCCAATAGCAGATATTTGCACTGAGACTCACATTGATCGATGCTCTGCCTTAATGTCTGACCCACGTCGATCCTCTCTTGGAAATTTTTTTAATAGAAATGAATTTTCCACGACTAGAAGCTTCGCGAAGCAGAGAGCTGAAGTTTTTTTTGAGGATATGGCCAAGGAATTCCCCTTTGGGCTTCTTGTTCCCATTAAATAGGAACTAATCCAAAGGATAAGATTTTTTTCCCATTATTTGAGGGCCCATCCATTGTTACATAAGGAGACCTCTTCCACCTCTACTACCCTAGTTGGAAGCAACAATCATAGAGAGAATAAGTGATTATAGTGTGTAATGTTCCTTTTTCGGAAATATCACAAGTCTATTTCAGAGATAGACTGTGGGGGCATTTTCCAGATATGTCACCTTTGAACAAAGGATGAGATCTAGAGGCTACCTGGCCCTTCACAAACTCTGTCTATAGATATGTGAAAATTCCTTCCTTAGAAATTGCCCAAAGAATGGGGCTACAAAAAATGTATGAACATACAATAGATCAACAGCGTTATTTTAATAGCTGTGAGACAAGAAGATATGTATATCCCATGAATAATTTTATAGCAGCAAAATTAGTACAATTTCTTGAGGAAACATCAACTCAAGAAAGGCATTGCAAGCCTCAACAAGACAAGTACATGAAAATAGAGAACATTGCTATTTCTACATAAACCCAGGCTATGAGGACGTAGTCTATGATAGAATATTGTTGCAAAATGATGTCAATACATGGATATGACAATTATATGGCTCAAATACATCAGGGGAGGAAAGCTCTAACCCTTAGAAATAATAATACATCAATCCTCTAAAGGATTGGCTGAAATATACAAAATGGCAAAAATGTCGAAGTAGCTAGGCAGCTACTGCAACTCAAATCTGGAACTCAAATGAAGAAGGCTGAAGATGATGAAAGATATGAAATAAACCCTGTCCAATGGATCTCCAAAGTGGAAGGCTGATCCTTACACTTGAGATTTCACCCTCCAATCAATCTGCAAAACCCCGCAGCAAATGCACTATGAAAATATCACAGTTATTGGAGCAAACTGCATAGTAGGGGAAAGAATATGAGTTTTCCTGATGCCAAGATCTGAAAATAAGCTCTCAAGCTTCCAAAATAATCCTCCAAAGGTAAGAAATACTCTCCCTCTGAAAAACAAGCAATGGAAGAGGTGTTATGGAGTCTCCACTGCAACACCCTACAACACAGTTTTATGTTGCTACAGCAATAATGTTGTCCTGGAGGAGATGCTTTGGCCTTGAGCCAAGAAATGTGGAGAATGAAGAACCAAACTTCAAGAGGACTCTAAATAAGGTGAGGAAATCCTAAACAGGATTTTCCCGGAAATTCTTGCTAAACAGCCAAGAATGCTCAATGTCTGAATAGACATGAAATCATAAACATATGCATGAATGGTAATGGCTCTCCTCCTCTCCATATATAGAAAATGAAGGCTCTCCATGGGCCCTACTTCGAATTATGGTTTCCCTTCCTCTAGAAGCTTCCCTCCTACGTTTTCATGTAGTGCTTTCCACCTCATACCCTGCGTTGTTTGACTTTGTCAAACCTCTTTGCAAATATCCTCTTTCACACATGAGGGTGTGAAATCTGGTTCCATGGTTGATCCCTTTTCATACTAGAGGTATTTTATTTATGTTTTTATTGTCATTGGGCCTCCTTGCCCAATTATTCATCTCCTAAATGAATTTAGACAAAAATTAATGTTCCAATTTATTGAAGAAAAATTTGGAACATTACAGTCCTCCCCTCCCAAATGTTGCCTGTCCCCAAGCAACTACAAGGATAGAACTGAAGAATCTCCACTCAAGGCATGGAGTCTGAAATAGGTTGAGGAACATCTCCCTCATGTGGATCCTCCATCCCCAATCAATCATCCAAACAAAATGAGCCACCTCCCAACAAGGCAACTCCTGAAAATCCCCTTCCACCTCAAGCTCTGGAAATGAAGGTAGGCTGAAAATCTGAACTTGGCAAGCATCATAGCTTACCCCCCGTTTTCCTTCTCTCCACTCATGACAAGTGTAGAGTGTATTCTGATCCTAGGCTGCAAAATTATTGCCCTCAAATGGCAAAGTGAAGAACAATCCTCCAAAGAACGCTCCTCCAACAACGAAGAACAAGCTGGCCCAAAATAATCCATCCATGATGAGTAGGAAAATATCATCATAGAGTATCCCAATGAGAATTTTGCTGCAAGTTATACATGATAATTCCTAATACAAACAATGTCTCACAAGGATATAGCGCAGTTTCATCCACTGCAACTTCAGAAAATTACATGGCAAGCAATGTACAAGATTCATCACATCTACTAAAGGATAGTAAATGGCTGAATGTAACAAAAATACATGATCAAGCACTTTCCCATGGCTGTAAAATGGATGAATATAAATCTCATGGCCCACCTCAAAAGAGAACAAACATTTGGCTGTGGTGGCCATATCTCCTCCCATGCTCCCATTAGAACATGTAGTGCAGAAATTGTGAGAATTTTTCCCAGTCAAAGACACATCCAACTCATGTGTCTCCATCATAATAATGCTTCTCATACAAATCTGATCTATATCAGAAAATGAAGTCATGATCAGCAATAAAATTAAGAGAATGCCAAAGGTTTCATGTGGTGCAAGAAGGTACCGATAGCTTCCCAAACAAGTACAGCGCAGTTTTACAAGTTGCTGCTTGATGAAAGTACAAGGAAAAATGTTTCTTTTTACATGGTGAATCATGCATGTATTTATATGATACATGTTAAACTAAACAAGCTGAACATACATGTGATGGTAAAACATTTTCCCAAGGCCATATGACATATGGTTTCCTCCATCATGTAGATTGGCCCAATGAAACTCATGGAGGAATGTGACAAGCTTGCCCCCTTGCGAAGCAATGCACTGCATAAGAATGGTAAGAGTGTGAAAATCAATGAATGTATATACAAACTTCTCACCATATGCTGGAAGTAAGATGGTACATGGGTCCATGAATGAGTCATCCATAGTGTTTTGGCATGCTATGAAGAATAATGAACCATGTGCTGCAAGAATATGCTTGGGACCCCAAGTCAAGAAGAACATGCCATAGTAATAGATGGTTCTATCATCATTACCTCTTCTTTGCTCATCAAGTGCAAAAAATATAAAACGATCCTGGGACCTGTGGGTTATGGATCCACCACACTTCCTCTGGGCACATTTCATCCATAAATCTCTACTCCCAAGTGACAGCTGTGAGCTCATACAAATAAGCTCCTGTCAATACAAAGCTATGTTCTTTGACATGCTCCTTGTCAAAGACTCCTCTAATAATGCTACAACAAATATGGAATACTTCCCAAGTTGGAAGTGCTTCCAATTCATCATCAAAGATCAAGGATATAACACCATCTCCTCCTCTTACAACATCATGCAAAGTGTGAGAGAAAATCTGCTCTTGCTCTCCCAGAAACAAGCAAAGCAACAAGACATTTTGTTGCCTCCCAATACCTCCATCATACTGATCATGTGATGAAGACATAATGAATGATATGAGTATCATATCAACACCATGCATCCATACTCTATGCCACTCAATGATGCAATTATCCATCCTTTTACTCTTAAGAAGAGTGTTTGCCAAGTGATGGCCAAACTCTTTCAAGAGAAACCATCACAGCTAAGCCTACTGCTGCCCTGTATCATAAATCTGCAAGTAGCCTCCCAGCTCCTTGCTCATCAACCACATCCACTCAACCACTTGTGGATTCTTTCTTCTTCTCTTCACCCTGGTACTCTTCCCATGAGGGCTACCATCCTTCCAAATCATACTCCTGTCTTTGCACTTCATGGGATTTTGAAATGCAATTTTCTCAAGGATCAATGAGACCCTATCAAGACCCAAATAGGTGGTAGGCAAAAACCTCCCATCATGATGTGTATGGTTAAAGGTATGTCCAACATAAGCATGAGAGATGTTATCCATCCTAATATGTCCTCCATCTTCTATCTGCTCTTGTGAGAAAGGAAGAAAAACATTGCACTCCATGGTGTGTTGAAGTGCACCTCCAATGAGATCTCTCCATGAGACCTCCCTCTTATCAATAGTCTTCCAAAACCAATGAGCTCTTGGATCTGAAAGTAGAAGTTCCTCTTTGAGCTGAAAGGAGCTCATTGAGAAAATTTCATCTTGAAGGGAGAAAGGGTTTCTTACTCCAAGATGTCTACCATCAATCTTCAAGGCTTCAAACCCCAACCTCCAATGTGATGTACAACCCAACAATTTCTCATGAGAATGATGGTTTGATTCCTTCTTCAGTGTTTCCATGTTGCACAGTGCAGTGCAACGATGAAATATGCTCAAGAAAGATGCTCTGATACCACTGTAATGTTCCTTTTTCGGAAATATCACAAGTCTATTCCAGAGATAGACTATGGGGGCATTTTCCAGATATGTCACCTTTGAACAAAGGATGAGATCTAGAGGCTACCTGGCCCTTCACAGACTCTGTCTATAGATATGTGAAAATTCCTTCCTTAGAAATTTCCCAAAGAATGGGGCTACAAAAAATGTATGAACATACAATAGATCAACAGTGTTATTTTAATAGCTGTGAGACAAGAAGATATGTATAGCCCATGAATAATGTTATAGCAGAAAAATGAGTACAAGTTCTTGAGAAAACATCAACTCAAGAAAGGCATTGCAAGCCTCAACAAGACAAGTACATGAAAATAGAGAACACTGTTATTTCTGCATAAACCCAGGCTATGAGGACGTAGTCTATGATAGAATGCTGCTGCAAAATGATGTCAATACATGAATATGACAATGATATTGTTCAAATACATCAGGGGAGAAAAGCTCTAACCCTTAGAAAGAATAATACATCAATCCTCTAAAGGATTGGCTGAAATATACAAAATGGAAAAAATGCCAGAGTAGCTGGTCAGCTACTGCAACTCAAATCTGGAACTCAAATGAAGAAGGCTAAAGATGATGAAAGATCTGAAGTAAACCCTCTCCAATGGATCTCCAAAGTGGAAGGTTGATCCTTACACTTGAGATCTCACCCTCCAATCAATCTGCAAAACCCCGCAGCAAATGCACTATGAAAATATCGTAGTTATTGGAGCAAACGGCGCAGTAGGGGAAAGAATATGAGTTGTCCTAATGCCAAGATCTACAAATAAGCTCTCAAGATTCCAAAATAATACTCCAAATTCAAGAAATACTCTCCCTCTGAAAAACAAGCAATGGAAGAGGTGTTGTGGAGTCTCCACTGCAACACCCTATAACACAGTATTATGTAACTGCAACAATAACATTGTCCTGGAGGAGATGCTTTGGCCTTGAGCCAAGAAATGTGGAGAATTAAGAACCAACCTTCAAGAGGCCTCTCAAGAAGGTGAGGAAATCTTAAACATGAGTTTCCCAGCAATTCTTGCTAAACAGCCAAGAATGCTCAATGTCTGAATAGACATAAAATCATAAACATATGCATGAATGGCAATGGCTCTCCTCCTCTCCACATATAGCAAATGAAGGCTCTCCATGGGCCCTACTTCAAATTATGGTTTCCCTTCCTCTAGAAGCTTCCCTCCTACGTTTTCATGTAGTGCTTTCCACCTCATACCCTGCGCTGGTTGACTTGGTCAAACCTCTTTGCAAATATCCCCTTTCACACATGAGGGTGTGAAATCTGGTTCCATGGTTGATCCCTTTTCATACTAGAGGGATTTTATTTATTTTTTTATTGTCATTGGGCCTCCTTGCCCAATTATTCATCTCCTAAATGAATTTAGACAAATATTAATGTTCCAATTTATTGAAGAAAAATTTGGAACATTACATAGTGCTATTATAGCTTCGGGCCAATACAGCAGAGTGTGATTGTTTTTGTGTGTTAGGAACCTAAGTGAGATCTTAGACCTTTGTGTATGAGGGTGTCGCAAATGTGCTTGGATACAAACCTACCAAAAGAGAGCCTTAACATCAAGTCTTTTTTGTAAACTCCCCTTGTCTTTATCATAATAAAATGCAACCGATGTTTATCTTCCACTCGTTTTTACATTTATAATGAGATTTCTAGCATTCCTTGATCAGTTACATAGGTTTTAATTGTTTTATGTTTGTCTTGATTTTACGCTTATCATGGTGTCTTGGCTATCTGTACAAGTAACTGAACGTCGATATAAGAGTGTATCAAGCTTGGGAAGAGCGACGCATCAAGAAGCTTCGACGGAAGACAACAACATAGTATCAGAACAAGGTAGGTCATCTTCCTTGCTTTGAATTTCATTTACAATCTAGGAAGATAGATGTTAGTATGTTCCCGTAGTTTCTAGACCCACCCTAGGGCTAGAGGGATCGCCTCTATCCGCATAGGGGATTTTCCTGCACAACAAATTGGCGACTCCACTATGGAACGAACCCAGAATCTCTGGTTACTGAAAGTTTTCTTCGAGTCCTATCTTCCCATCAGTTACCAGAATTTTTCTTCGAGTCCTTAGATAGTTGATCAAGTCATTGATCAGGATTCATCTCCAATCAATTTCACTCTCTCTGAAATTCAGTCTCCCGAGTCCATTTCTGACCAATCATTGGTTGAGAAAAAGATTGACCTGGTTCCACCTACGATCCATCAAGTCTTTTCCATCGAGAGTGGGCCTCATCCTATTCAGGTTCTTTTTGTTTCCTCTGATTCCCCGGGATCGGAGGGTGATCCTCCTGTTTCCATGATCTAGGAGGGTGATCCTCCGACTCCTATCACCACAGTTCCCAAAAGTGATCCTCCTAATCTCGTTCTTGGAGCCCAAGAGGATGGTGTTTTTGCTCCTGTAACGCAAGGGGATAATCCTCCTATTCATATGGCACCTCCTCCATGTAGTTTGGTCACTTCCTTTGATTGGAGTCGATTTACAGGATACTTTCTTCCTTCTTACGTGGCCTTTGAGATCACTGTGCAGGTCTGCAATATGTTTGTACCAAGCATGATTATAGATGAAGGTGCCTCAATTAGTATTATGTCCTCAACTATCTGTAAATTTTTGGGTTCTTTGCAACTTGTGCTTGTTACTCAAAATCTGTTGGCTTTCAACAGAGGAACAAGTCAACCATTAGGGATCCTTCCGAACTTTTTTATTACTTTGGGAGGGAAAATTGTCTATATAGACGTGATGGTGGTCCAAGGCCCCTTAGATTTTAATTTACTCATAGGGCATGACTATGCTTATGCCATGGGCGCACTTGTCTCTTCCCTCTTTCGTGTGATCTGTTTTCCATATGAAGGTCGGTTCGTGACCATTGATCAGCTTTCATTCTTTAGTCCTTATGTGACATCTAGTCTACCGTCATCCCTTCCTGTTCCTTAGCTGCGGGTGATATCTTCTCTGACACAGGTCAATTACGTGGCCACTTGTTCCATGCTCGCATCCACTGATAATTCAGTTAGTGAGGTAGTGCCCAATGTACTGGGGGAATTGGGTCCTAATTCCCAGAGTGTTGTTCTCCCATCAGATGAGAAACTCTTGGAAGCTATTACTTCTTATTTGTCATAATAAGATCATCGAAGAAGAGTTCATTTTCTTGTGTCAAGCTCCTTAAAAAATGAAACAAGATCATTGGAGCAGAGTTAATTTTCTTGTGTCAAGCTCCTTAAAAAATGAAACAATATCGTCAGAGTAGAGTTCATTTTCTTGTGTCAAGCTCCTTAAAAAATGAAACAAGATCTTCAGAGCATAGTTCATTTTCTTGTGTCAAGATCCTTAAAAAATGAAACAAGGTCTTCGAAGCATAGTTCATTTTCTCATGTTAAGCTCCTTAAAAAAAAACAATATTTTCATAGCAGATTTATTTTCTTGTGTCAAGCTCCTTAAAAAATGAAAAAAGGTCTTCGGAGCATAGTTCATTTTCTTGTGTTAAGCTCCTTAAAAAATGAAACAAGATTTTCAAAGAAGAGTTATTTTCTTGTGTCAAGCTCTTTCAAAATAAAACAAAGTCTTATGAGGAATGTTCTTTTACTATGTCAACCTCATTAAAAATTGAATTAGATCTTGTGAGGATAGTTCTTTTAATGTATCAACCTCGTTAAAAAATGAAACATGTTTCCCGTTCAATTCAAGTCTTTGATTAGATCTTGTAAAATCCAAGTCAAGTCTTTCACTTGATCTCCTAATTGAACCTTTATTCCATCCACCTATTAGTAACCAGTAGTCTACTCAAGTGAATTCCATGAAGCTAGGGGTCATGCACTAAGACCCTCGAATTGAGCCATCATGTTGGGGGCATGCAAAATTATTTCAAGCATAGCTTGTTTCGGTTTCAAGCTTGTGTAAAAAAGAAACCGATTTCAAGCATAGTTTTCTAAAAAGTTTCAAGCTTGTGTAGAAATGAAACCAACTTCAAGCATAGTTTATCTTTGTTTCAAGCTTGTGTAAAAATGAAACTAATTCCAAGAAAAATTTCCCATGTTTTCAAGCTTGCGTAAAAATGAAACCATGCTCATTTTACCTCTCGTGATTTCCTTTTTATCAGCCTGTTTTCCCAGATGAGCCTTGATTTTCTCATTCCATTGTCACCATCTGCTCGATCGATCATACACCTTCACTTGGTTGTTTTACCCATTCCTGAGGAACCGCTGCAATGAGTGGTATTGTTAGCCAGACTCTTGACCTTTACTTGTTCTGAGTAGTTCCAGCATCACCGGAACCAGTTGCTACCCTTTATGCCACTCGTTCCTCCAGGAGGAGTCAACTTTCAGCTCTTTTCTTACTCTCAAAACATGAAACAATTGTCAAGATATTGTCGTTTTGAACTCGTTAAAGGTTGTGAAACATCATTTACCCATTATATGTCTACCCCTTTTTCGGGCTGGGATAAACTATTTATGAAAAAGGAATACCTTAGCCAATCACGACTAAGAGATTCTCTCATATTTTGTTTTCTACCTTTTCGAGTATGAGGGAATATTTACGAAAAGGGCCACCTGGAGTTTTCTTTTCACCTCTTTTTAAACTCTATAAATATGAAAATACGTCGAGCTTCACCTTTGTCAAGCTCGTTAAAATTTAACGACATTGGATCCATCATCATGACGACATCGAGTTCCTCCTTCCTAGGGCTCATAAAATGTACTGGGATGGATATGTCCGAAGGACAAATTTATATGACAAGCATATGTTATCCTCTTCAAGCTTGTGTAAAATTAAAGAGGTACTCGCTAGAAATTGAGGGGGGAAATGGAAGTTATTCATTAGTTTTGTCGGTAGTATGTCACTCTTGAACATGACACTTATCTCCAGTTCATGTCGGGTTGGGATATCTTCACTCTATCACTTTGCCTCCATGGGTTTGGAAAATTTGTTTGCCTCTCATTCGATTACCAATCTTGTCAACATGAACTCCGATCCTATTTGAGTCAAATGTTTCCAAATTCCAGAGTTGTGTCGCTGATATGTTCAAGAGAAATTCTTCTGCATTTTGTACATTCCCTGATCCTCTGTTTCAGTCATGATTAACAATAATATCACATCCTTTATTTCGTGTCAATGATGTGGGATTCATTATGACCCTCCTTTTACGGATCTCTTCTTGTCGACTTCAGCTCATTATCTGGGAAGTTGATCTAGAGACTCCTTTCTGGTACCTTAGTGCTTGCATGCCCTAATGGTAAGTTCTTCACATTCAATGACAGGTTCACATCATTGGCCTTCAATCGGGTGATTCCGTGAGCGTTTGATGCCAGCTCCTTATTCACATCTCGTGGATTTTACTGTTAGTACCTTGAGAGCCATTATCATCATTGGTGGTTCCTCTCATGCCTGTTAATAATTTACAACATTTACTGGTAATCAGGCGATTTTCCTGCATGTTCGACTTCAGCTCATTTATTTGAATACTTGAAATTGTACTTGGTCGAGTCGTGATGGAGCGCAAGACCCTGGATTTTATTCTCTAGAGTCTAGGTTGCGAGATGATATTATTTGTCCATGATTGGATACATGTTTCTTTCATATGGATGGCTGCGACCATACCATGAGTTTATATGTGATCCTTCTCAGATGGATGGTTGTGACCATACCATGGTCTCTTTTATGGATGGTTGCGCCCATACCTTGATTCAAAATTTTCATCAGAGATTGTAGTTATCTATATGTATCTATGCTTGATTTGCAGGTCTCTCAATGGCAGTGTCTAGTTCCTTGCAGGTACTCGTAAATAATTTCACCCCTCACTCGTGTTCGGACTCATGCTTTAGGGGGCATCTGTTACACAACAATTTGTCACTGTCCCTGTACTCCCTGTTCCTTGAGCTTGGAGAACCCATAAAGTGACCCTTGTGTACTTTCCAAGCATGGAATACATACCCCTGAACCACACTTTGTCTGCAAATTCATTTCCCTTTACAAATTTTTTGGAAGGTCCCTATAAAAATCCAGTTTTCAAGGTCGGTGCTTTGTCTCAGTGTCTGACCCGCGCCGATAGCAGAAATTTGCACTGAGGCCCGCATCGATCGGCGCTCTGTCTTAATGTTTGACCCGTGTCGATCCTCTTTTGGAAATTTTTTTAAATAGAAATGAATTTTCCACGACTAGAAGCTTCGCGAAGCAGAGAGATGGAAGTTTGTTTTAAGGATATGGCCAAGGAATTCCCCTTTGGGCTTCTTATTCCCATTAAATAGGAACTAGTCCAAAGGATAAGATTTTTTCCCATTATTTGAGGGCCCATATCCTCCTCCTCCATTCTTATATAAGGAGACCTCTTTCACCTCTACTACCCTAGTTAGAAGCAGAAATCATAGAGAGAAGAAGCGATTATAGTGTTATTATAGCTTCGGGAGAATAGAGCAGAGTGTGATTGTTTTTGTGTGTTAGGAACATAAGTGAGATCTTAGACCTTTGTGTATGAGGGTGCCGCAAATGTGCTTGGATAAAAACCTTCCGAAGGAGAGCCTCAACATCAAGGCTTGGTTGTAAACTCCCCTTGTCTTTATCATATTAAATGCAACTGATGTTTATCTTCCACTTGTGTTTACATTTATAATGGGATTTCTAGAATTCCTTGATCAATTAGATAGGTTCTAATTGTTTTATGTTGGTCATGATTTTACGCTTTTCGTGGTGTCTTGACTCTCTGTATAGGTAATCGAATGTTGTTAGAAGCGTGTATCAAGCTTTGGAAGAGCGACGCATCAAGGAGCTTCGACGGAAGATGACAACATAGCATCAGAACAAGGTAGGTCATCTTCCTTGCTTTGAATTTCATTTACAACATAGGAAGGTAGATGTTAGTATGTTCCCATAGTTTCTAGACCCACCCTAGGGCTAGAGGGATCGCCTTTGTCTGCAGAGGGGATTTTCCTGCACAAAAAACACAACAGATATGATAAAAACTATATTTAAAAATCTAAAATCTGGATAAACAACATCTTCAACTTCATGTCCATTTTTTCCCACAATGTAGTCCAAAATGCACTGATAAATCAAATGTCCCTCTTTGAAATGATGCTCCTTGGTATCCCAAAGTGCACCCAGACCTGTCCAAAGAAAAAAATTTCTACTTCTTTCCCACTTGTGCCATTTTTACATGACATTTGAACACACATTTTGTTGAAAGTATCAACTACCATGAACAGGTAGTCATGTCCCTTCCTGGTTGTTGGTAAACCCCCCACAAATTCCATCAAAAAATTTCTTAGGGATGAGTCGGTACAGGTAAAGGATGATATAAACCATGTTTCTTGTTACTAGTATTGTTGGTTCAAAGAAACATGCATTCTCTTATGAACCTAGCCACATGTTCTTACATCTTGAGCCAATACACCTAACTCTGCAAGTTGGCCATTCTCTTCCCTACAACAAAGTGCCCTGCAACATTGGAGGTGTGAGCCTCTTTGATCAGTGATAAATTCTCACCTTTAGGAACACATAACTTATCCAACCTATAGAGTAACTCATCCTGGAGATGGTATTCAATAGTGTTGTCGCCAATGTATA
The DNA here is from genome assembly GCA_034641835.2 of Pinus albicaulis. Taxonomy (NCBI): domain Eukaryota; kingdom Viridiplantae; phylum Streptophyta; class Pinopsida; order Pinales; family Pinaceae; genus Pinus; species Pinus albicaulis. Next base: position 705,551,929 of record CM076577.1, read on the forward strand.
CATGACTCTAACTCTGCAATTTTTGAAACAGCTCCTTGAAGTCCTCATCCCCTGAATATGCTTCTATGTATGCATCATGGGTGAATGGATCCATGTGCATCAAAATTCTCAAATATTCGATCTTTGATGTGGATTTCATTGAAATCATGTTGGCCAACTTGTTTGTGTTGCACTTCTTGTACTTCGTCACTAAATGAAACTCTTATAGAAATCCCATCCACTTATAATTATTGGTTTGTTGTAGCTTACTCTAGGACTGTAGGTACTATAGTGACTAGTTATTTGTGTGGATTAATGTCTCTTTTCCCATTAGATAGTTCTTCCGCTTCTTCACATCCTTCACTAGGGCATAGAGCTCCTTGTCGTAGGTAGGGTAGTTAAGAACTACCCCACGAAATACTTCAAAATGGTAACATGCATTCCTTACTCCCTACATCAATATAACTCCCATAGCATGCCCACTTGCATCTGTCTCTACTTCAAAAGGCTATTTAAAATTTGGTAATGTCTGAAATGGTGCTTATCTAATATTCTTGTTTAACTCTTCAACGGACCATTGTTGACCCTTTCCCCGCTAGAAAATATTACCACTTTTTATTATGGCGTGGAGTGGTGCATCTACCACTGAAAATGAGGCTATGAATTTCCTCAAGTACTTTTCTTCCACAACGAATCTCCTAACCTTAGAAACATTAGAAGGCACTAGACATTTCATGATGGCATCCATATTGGTAGGATCTATCTTCAACTCTCCTCCACCAATCACATACCCCATATACACCAAAAAATGTTGTTTAAACTCACACTTATTGATATTTTCTAGCATTTGGTGCTTCTTTAATGTCTCCAGCATTTGTGTCAAATATGAAATGTTCTCCTCCTAGGTAGCATTGTATACTAGTATCTCATCCAAATAGACAATAACAAATGAATCTATAAAATTGCATAGTATATCATTCATTAACCTCGTAAATGTAGTTGGTGCTTCACATAGGCCAAATGACATGACTAACCACTCATACAAACCTTGCCTTGTTTTGAAGGCATTCTTCTAGTTATCTTCTTCTCTGAATTGAACCTGGTTTATATACAAACTTTAAGTCCATCTTGTTGAAATATTATGCTTGTTGCAATTGATCTAGTAGTTCATTTATTCTGGGTAAGGGGTACATATTCTTGAGTGTGATTTTGTTCAATTCCATGTAATCATTACACATATTCCAAGTCCCATCCTTCTTTGGAACAATGATGTTGGGCGACCCACATGGTGATATACTCAATCAAATGACACCTTGTTCCAGTAGTTGCTACAATTATTTATTCACTTCATTTGCTTCTATAACAGAGTACCTCTACAACCCAATCTTTCACAATAGGAAGTCAAACAATAGCTAGATCTCACACTCCACTTCTATTTTGGGTGGTAACCCTTTAGGCTCCCAAAACACATGTGCCTGAAACAAATCTTCAAGTTGTTATTTATATTTCTTAATACACCCTTCTAAGGATTCCATACCCCTTACCGAATCTTATACATACTAATTTTCTCTTAAAAAATGAAACATACTTGTTTCTAGAACTAATCAATTTCATGGCTTGGTTGGCACTTACCAGCTAAATATTTGACTTACCTTTGTGTGTGTTGATGGTGAATATTTTCCATCCTTGATGAGTTGGTACTTTTTGTCTCTCTCCATGAATATTGCATCCCCCGTGTACATGTAGGGACTTCAAAATACCACTCCACATACATCAAGGGGAATTTCATCTTGTTCTACTTTATCAATAAAATAAACACTAATAAAAAAAATATAATTTTGCATTTTTTTTGTTACCTTTAACTCTAAATCCTTATTTACATATCCCAATGGGTATGGGCTTGGGTGATAACAAACTTTAAATCCCAATTTTTTTACCATTTATGTTGCAAATATATTCCCCTGCAATACTAAGTCAAACAGAGCAACAATATTTTTCTTCTTGACTTGTATCTTTATGTGGAAGAGTTTGGTCATTTCTTTCTCTTCTTGTTGTTGAAGGCTACTTAGATTCACTTCCTTTTGCACTGATATACAACCAATCTTCTCATCCACATACGAGCTACTTTTAACCTCATTGCTAGAATAGGTTACCATGATATTCTTATTTTTATTGTCTTTCTTTTTCTTCTTTGGGTTAAGCTTTGAATGAAACTTCCAACACTTCTCCTCTATATGACCTCAACTTTGTAGTGGTTGTAGTGGTTATTGGAATATTTTCACTAGTGTTTTTTGGTTGTCAGCTTTTTATATTTCCCACCTTTCCACTTCTTCTCCCATTATTTAGAAGCATCTTGATGCTCCTTCTACTTCAATCCACTCACCCAAATTCATGGCACTCAAATTGGTTTGATATCTTTCAGGTCCTTTCTTCAACGGGTTCTATTGGTTTGGATGATCATGAACTTACAATCTCAATTTTTTTACCAACTCTACTGCAATGAGATTTACCTACGATCCTAATTCAAATAGAGCATCAATCTTTGCCTTATTGACATGTATACTTCTGTGGAAGAGTTTGGTTATTTCTTTCTCTTCCTAATGTTGAAGGCTACTCAGATTCATCTCCTTCTGCACTAACATAGATACAATCTTCTTATCAACATCTAAATCGCTTTCAACCTGGTTGCTCTAATCGGTAGCCATGAGATTATTCTTCTTATTTTCTTTATTTTTTTTCTTTGGGTTAAGCTCTAGATGCAACTTCCAACACTTCTCCTTTGTATGACATTAAATGTTACAGTGAATGTCGTGGTTGCTGTGATATTTACATTGGTGTGTTATGGATTCCATATTTTTATCTTTTCCCCCTTTCCACTTCTTCTCCCTTCCTCAGAAGTGCCTTGGTGCTCCTTTTTCTTCAATCCACTTGGTTTTCCTTTCTTTAGGCCTATGTTCTCTAGTTAAGGTTCATCTACACAAGCCTCATCCACTAATATAGGATTGAAAAACATCATTTACTTCCACATATGGCTATTTATACCCCTGAGATACTTGAGAAGTACATATGGTTTCTTTCGGGAGATACTTCGCATTTTGAAAATATTTTTGAACTCTATGGTGTACTCCTGTACACTCTGCCCCTTCTTCTGTCTTAATTAGTGCCACCAAATCCACTAGCCTTCTACATACTCAATATGGTAAAATTGTAAATTTATGAGGGTTTTTAATTCCTCCCACTTAGTCATTTGAGTATCTCCTGCAACCTTAATGTCATAGTGTCGTTTTCCTACCAGGTCACGGCATGGCCCTTTAATTTTAGCTATGAAAATGAAATATTTTATTCTTCCTCAATATGATGAACATTGAAAATACACTTATAATTTCTACAACCAGTAATATATATTTAAAGCTTCTATATCACCTTGGTATGACTTGATATCAACATCCCCTTCCATTTTGAATAGATACTTTGAATGGTTCACAACACTCGAACTGGGTTGATCTATTTTGGATCCTTTCTTTGGCAAGTTCTTTGCTTATTCCATATCTCCTGATCTCTGCTCTAATCAGTCCTTCATGTTAGAACCCCCATATTCTATTAGTACCCCAAGCTTATTTTTAGGGGCCAACATGAGGAGATTCACATTACGACTTATATCTGCAACTTGTGCTTCTACTCGTGAAAATCTCTTCTTTGCAGGATCAGGATGGTTATTTATAGATTCGTTGACTGCGACTAAGGTTTTTTAGTTTTGTCTTAGTCAATATAAACCCCACACAAATATCCACAATTTACCCAAAAAAAACCTACTATAATGCCAATATAATCCATAAACTATCGTGGATATTCCATTGGACAATTCGGCACAACAGATCTGATAAAAATATATTTAAATTAATCTACAATATTAGGGTTTTATTTCCCTTTAGATTTGTGGATCTATAGATTATTATTAATTTCATATGCATGCAAATTAAAATTATGCAGAAAATAAAGAGAAAAAAAATAATAACTCACAGACCATGATTTGACACAATATATAACTTAGGACACCCTTTTTGGAGAAAACCTAGCTTGAAGGTGAGGCTACTCTGCTCTATTTCTCTGAATAGAAAATGGTTGTGAGTAAAAAGAAGTAAGGCTTGTGGCTCATGGGTTACTATAGTATATGGAACAAATCCACTTGAAAGGAATGTAACCCCCTTTCCTCTTAGTAGCCTGATTATAACACAACCTGATAGCCTACTAGTGGTTAGGTTTGACTACCTCAACTCTTAAACAAAGTTACAATATATTCTAGAGTCTTCTTAATCATATCATGTGGATATCCCCTTTTCAATGAATAATGGGGGTTAATGTGGCATCCTCTCAAATTATGGTGGCCAAAATTGGAAGGTCAAATTTCGAGTGGTATAAATTTTTCATACAGGCAGTGATTGAGGCAAGTCTTGTGCCATTGGAAAGGTCTTTTATGTATAATATGAAAAAAATGATGCAAAACAAAAGTTTCAAAGTTTTACCCCCAAAAAAAATGTTATTTTATGCCTCAAAATGCTCCTAGAAGGTTTCAAATACCAATTTTCCAAACTAGGTCCCACTAATAAAAATGGTCATATGCATTGATTACTCCACTTTTTCCACTCTAAAAGCATCGAGATTTATAAAAAACAATATAACGTTCCAATTCAAATCACAGCTTGCCAATTTGGGAGGATTTTGGTCCCAAAAATATTCTACTAAATGAGGTGAGGAAATTTTTCCTCCACCTTCTCTCTGGTGTATTGTAGGGTAATTTAATTGGCGATTAAATTGCTTCATTAATTTTCAACCTGGGTCTATGTAATTTTGAAGTGCATGTGCATAACATAGGCTAGGAGTACTATTTTTTATTAAAATATGAAACTGAAATGTAATTTTAGTTCTATTGAAGAAAAGTGTAACTAGATTAACTCATATCATTCATATGCACATGTTCTTTCCATCAAAAATGTTCCTTTGAAAGAAAACTAGTCTTAAAGGTGAAATCAATTGAAAGTTCTCTTCTACTGAGCTAAATTGAAAATTATTCTACTTGAAAAGAATTAAAATTTATTGTACTGGTCTGAATTGAAAATATTATTTTAATTAACAAAATTGAAAACTTATTCTACTGCAGTGAATTGAAATACTATTCTAATTGTTGGAAATTGAAATCTTTACTCTATTCAACAAAAAGAAATCTTTAATGTAAGTGCCTTATAATTTCACCAAATTCAAAATTGTATTAAGAAATAGAACTTGAAAGTGATTATTTGAAATACAATTCTAAGGAACTACTAGTGTGCATAGTTGTGACTAGACTCAATATGGTCACTAACTTGTAAATATAAAACTAAAAAAATTGATTAAATGAGCAAAGTAAGAAAGGAAAAAAAAAAATATAATATTTTTATCATATGTGAGCGTTAGACCTATGCAAACTAATCAATCTCAAATCACGAAAAGCAAAGTCTTGAAAGAGAGAATCTAATTATTTTTAATGGAGAAGAGACAACTCATTAAACAAATAAAAAACTAAACTAACTTACAACTCTTTAGGGGGGGCTCCTGTTGAGCATAAGCATGAAAGGACTTCAATCAACGGGTTATTCACCCACACATTTAATCCCCAAAGGAACATAGTAATTGCATTAAAAGCAGAAGTATTCAATATAAAATTATTACATAACTTAAATATGTCCATTGTCTCACTCCAAGGCTATTTATAATCCCCTTTTGAATAAAAGATTCAAGAGTTATAAGCCGAGAAGCTAGTTTATATTTGATAACTAAGTAATTAAATTAGAATAGGAATCATGCTTTTCATTATTTTATAAGATCAGAGAAAATCGTGAGAATATTTCATTTTGGCATATTGTATAATCTTTGATTCGAAACTTTTCTTGTTCAATCCCATGCTTGCTTGACGATGCGATGATCTTCCTTCAAATTATATGGAAGGCTGAAGTATTATAACCAAAGTTGAATTTTGGTTTGAGCATCAGATTTCTCAAACCCTGTGAGTTTCCATATAAGTGTAATAGGTGGATGTCCATATTTCAAAAAATTTGCGTCTACCTATATCTTTATAATATATGTATCATAAACATTTGATGAGCTTATAAATCTAATGTTCTTTAAACAAAATATAATATCACATCCTATTTGCATAACTTGGCACATACCTCTTTGATATTTGATGTATTTTTCTTTGTTGCAGATCTGGAGTGCTCTGGAGTGAAATAGATTTGACGTGAGTTGCAGAATTTAAAGTATGCTACAAAATGTCACTGATTCAACAGTTGTTTCCTTTAAAATGTTTAAAAATTTTTATGGAATGGAATTGTATTATTTTTTTTTGTCTCATGATGATGCTTAAAGAAAAATAGGTCTCAAAAATGTTTATTTAGACCTGGAAATTTATTAGAAGAAAAGGGGAAATAAAAAGGAAGTGGGATAAGACAAGTAATGTGAAAATCTAAATCACCAAGAATTCTTGGTTTTCAGTTAATATTTTCTATATATACATGCCAACATTGTTGGTTTTCATGTCTATACATATTATTATTTTTCTTTTCTTTTCTTTTTTAATTGAGGAAAAAAAATTACAGTTTGGTTGGGCGATGAGGAGAAAATATCCTTTCTCAACCAACTTGAAATCGGAATTATTTTGCAAATATTTGACAAATCCTTGTCTTGTCAAAGTTTTAGTCTATGGCCATTAACAAGGAAGATAATATTTTATTCATCAATAGGCTTAATTCTAATTGTTCCATTATCAAATACAATATAAATATCATAATGACCAATCTAGTGTGTGTGAAATTTTCCTTGAAAACTTTTGAATTTAGAGAAAAAAAAGAAGAGGTTAGTCAGAGGCTTGAATTTCTTAATTCTAATGAATTTTTCATGCCATATTGATCTTTGTTGCTGGACTATGTTGGTTCTTTAGATAGTATCTTTCCATATTTCATCTAACTAATTCAATTGTGATAACCTTTGTTTTTGAGCTTCAAATAGATCAAGGCCCAATTTTGTTGTTGTTCTGAAAGTATCCACTTGGAATTAAATTGGAAGCAAGACTTGCTTCCCGTAGACAAGCTCATAAAAATTGTGTCCAATAGTATTCCTCCATGTGGTACGGTATGCCTAAAGTGCCTCTAGAAGCCTTTATGCCTAATACATTCTATGATAGTGTATAGTATTGATCAGAATTGCTTCAAGTACTTTATTCATAGATTCCACTTACCCAATTTTTTGGTGGATGATATGGAGTAGACTTATGATGTTTGATATTGTATTTCTCCATTATTTTCTACACCAAATTGGATGTGAATTGAGTGCCTTGATTTGTCACAATTTCCCTTGGGACACCAAAACAAATAAAAATATCATCAAAAATGAATGTAACTACAACATTTTCAGTAGCAAAAGGAATTGTTTTCGGTTCTACCCATTTTGTAACATAATTTCTACAAACAAGTATATACATTTTCTGCTTATATGGAAGATTGATTGAACCAACAAAATATACAGCCCATTTTTCAAAATGCTCTACAATTACCTAAGGTTGTAGAGGAATCTGGTATAATGGAGTGGGTTTTCCCATTCTTTGGAAGTTATCACATATTTTTACATATCCCTTGGCATCTTTAAAAATAAAAGACCAATAATATCCCAAAAGAAGGAATTTATAAGCGGTTCTTTTATTAGTAAAGTGTCCTCCACATGGTTCATCATGGCAAGCTTTCAATATCTCTAGTACCTCATCTTCTCAAATACATATTTGAATGATTAAGTTAGGTCTAGTCTGGTAAAATAATCCCTTTATCTAAGAGTAAGGTCACTTGATTTGATAACTTTCTGCTTTTCTTTGGCTGATAATTGTGGGGGGAACTTTCTTGTAGCCAAATAGTTAGCAATATCTGCAAACCAAGGAAGTTAGTAGACACTAACAAAAAGATATTCGTTAGGAAAATTATATTTTATAGGAGTATCATTGTTATCATTTTGCATTCTAGAAAGGAAATCAACAATTGTATTTTCTTTTCTTGGCCTGTCCAGAATAGTGATACTGAATTCCTGTAACAACAACAACCATCTAGTAATACCGCCATTAATAATTGATTTATTCATTACATATCTAATAGGAGAGTGATTTGTATGAATGAAAGTTTCATAACCAATGATATAGTGTCAAAACTTATTAATGGCATGCACAACAACTAAAAACTAATTTTCTGTTACAATGTAATTTAACTCCGTAGGAGTCAAATTTTTACTTCTGCAATAAACAACATAATGAGTTAGATATTTTTGTCCCAAAACAACTCCTAAATTTGTATCTGAAGCATCAATTGAAATATGAAAAGGAAGAGACCAACTAGGTCCTCTTAAGATTGGAACTTTAGTGATCTTTACTTCAATAATTCAAATGCTTTCTGGCAGTCAAAATTCAAAACAAAATCAAAAAAATTTGTAAGAAGTTTAAAAAGTGGAGAGACTATTTAAAACATAGTAATTTGTTACCATGCATATTTTCCGTCCCTGATCCTAAAATGCCCCGTGACAGACCCTGTGCAATGTTTCCACCATAAAGAAATATGTTAAGACATCCTATGTGCAATGTTTCCACCATGAAGAAATATGTTAATACATTCCCTGAAGATTCAAAAAAAACTAGCTTGGAAGATTATTGAAGAAACTTGGTCAAAATCCTAGTCTCCTGGGTCAGTGTGTATCCTAGTTTCATGCTCGTGCTGATGTCAGATTAGCAGTTCTGGCTTAGCGCTGCCAGCACCCTTATTTCTTGGAAAACCACTTTGATCCCTTTTTGGCAATGTTTCCTCAAATGGAGGAGAAGATTCGGCCTCTAGAAGTTCCAATGTGGCCAGTTGTTTGTTAAACAGTGGTGATAGAGTCCAACTCTCTGATTTTAGAGCTTTGATCTCATCTATGGGGGTTTATCCCTTAGAAATTGGACCTTCCTCCTCCTTTCATGGTCTCCCAAACTCCTCCTCCCTTCCTATAAATTCATGCTCCTCCTTCCACTATTGTTCGGTCATTATTGGGCTAGTTTGAACTCTCGTTCCCTTTACATTCTTGCACTGTGATAATGCCTAAGTTGTTTGGGAGAAGGCATGATTTAGAGCTTTGGTGAAGGACTCAGATTTTCACTAAAGGGAGGCCTCCAACATCAATGCCTGGGTTGTAAGATCTTCCTTTCATATTTATCAATAAAACATCTGATATTTTCTTTCTATATTTGTCTAATATTTTATGCAAATATTCTAGTACTCCTTGATCTGCTAGTTAACTAATTTTTATGATTATTATGTATTGGATTACATTTGTTGTTGCCTCTTGATCATCTACAGGTATTCATGTGCCATTAGTATTAAGGAGCAAGCCTAAAAGGATCATGGATCATGGTCATCATCAATGGATTTAAATTTAGAGTTGGGAAAAAGGTACTTATATCTATCTTCATGTCGCATTCTGAATATTAGTTAAGAAAGCTTTACATTAGAAATTATCTTAAGTTGTTAGACCCACTCTAGGGCTAGATAGATCGCCTTTGTCTTCAGAGGGGATTTATCTTGACAACAGAATTGGTGACTCCACTGGGGAGCTTAGCCTCTTACCCTTCCTTTCCTTAACTGATCTTGGATCAGTTTGACCAATCATTGAGATATGAGTCTATTTAGGTCTCTATAGGTATGCATAGTGCTTGATTTTTTCTATAGAGTATCAGATCTAGGTTCATACTTCGGTTTGGATTGATTTTCCTAATCATTCCTCGACCAACGCGTCTTTTCCAGACACAGTAGCGCTGCCAGTGCGGATTTGGGGGTCTAAAATAGCATTGAATACCCTGTCAGCACGGTTTTTTCTATGGAAAGTTGTGTTGATCCTTAAATTTGAGAATTTGTGGGCTTTTTGCTAAAATTCCTAGTGTGTCATGGTCTCTGAAGTCATCCTCCTGCTCTATGTACATCAAATTTTGTCTTTTTGGTGTTAGTTTCTTTGTGGTGTGAAAAAATCCATCCTATACTTGAAGTGCTAAAAGTGGATTTTGGTTGAGTCTTTGATTCTCTGAGTCAATTAAAATTATTGTTTGTTGCTCGTGTGTTTAGAAGGAACATTGATTTATTGTTGATTGAGTATTATTAGCTCTTTTGAGACCATAAAAGAAATTTATTTTGCATTCATTTAGTTTTCATCTCAAATTTTACTTTTCGTTAAAATGAATTAGATCAGATTGCATTGAAAAGTCATTTTGAGATCTATCATTGAACTCAGATTACATTGTTTAATGATTGAAAGCTAAAAGGTCCATTGAGTGTTATCCCATTCATTGGAAGGTGCATTAAGTAGATTCTCATTCCATCGAAAAGTGCATTGAATGAATTCTTATTCATCAAAAAGAAAAAAGGAAATTGTGCATAGATTGCACTTGCATAGTTTTCAGAAAAGAAAAGAAAAATTAAAAATAAATAAAAATAAAAAATAGCAAATTAAAAAATAAATGAATTAAAAAAAATAAAAATAAAAATAAATAAACCAAAAAATTACATTGCATCGTTGAATGCTTTGACTTGAATTGGGATAGTGAAAGTGATCTAGATAGGAAAAGCTTCGTTTTTTGCATTATTATTTATTAAATCATTGATTGAAACTCTTCCCTAAACTAGATAGCATTCATTGAATTAAAAGAATCATTTTCTCATGTTAGTTGCATTATAAGTATTCAGGTGACATCGTTTTGAGCCTTAAAATTGAAACTTTAATCAAGATCAACTTAAAATTAACCTCAATTAACCTAAGAAGTATTTGGAATTAACACAAACACTTATAGGTCAAGGCTAGAAACATGTTCCAACGTTGTTAAATGTAGGAGTTGTCGCTAACAGTATGTGTTACAATTCGAGGGTGATATCCCGTCCCACGTATGGAAGTATATTGATGTATGATAAGTATATTTGGGGCGCTCTCATCGAATAGTTATTCATTAGACAACACTACTACGGAATGGACTCCCACGTACCGTCATGTATATTTGGGGAGACACCATTAGGTTGCAAGCCTAGCATAGGTAACTGAGTCGGCCGCCTTGTAAACGTGATACACCGAACACAGCATTCAGGGAGATTGGATGTAGTACATTAAGTCCTTGTTCATTTTTTATATCATTTATCACCAAGATGTATATTACAGTTCACAAATACTTGTTAAACAATTCTTCCTAAATTACCTCTTTTTGGTTTATTTTGTTTAATTTCTAAAATTTACTGCCCACATAATAACATATTGCCTGTGCACAACTCCTTAGCAGATCTTAGGTTGAGACTAATGGCAATAGTTACCGAGTTTATTAATCGAGGAATCCCCTCAGATGGGAATCCTGGTCCTTTTCCTTCTTTTGGAAATGTTGGTACTCCCTATATGGAAACGTTGTCTCTCCCAATATTAACCATTGGTTTTCCAATTTGGTTATTTTCAACCCCTCATGGTTCCAAATGTCCAAGATGCTTCTCAACCAATTTTGCCTCCTCATGTTGATCCTAAATTTGACCCCTCGCCTTCTTTGTCTATTTCTTTGGCCTGTTCTTCCTCTTCGCCTCGTGAAAGTTTGAATTCTAGTAACCAGGAAGCTAAGAAGAAGAAGAAGAAGAAGAAGACGAAGAAGAAGGAGCAAAATAAGAAAAGGGGCAACCCAGAAACCATTGCTACCAATGCAAATGATGTTGAAAAATCTTCCATTCATCCCCGTAAATTCAAATTCCATTGCATGTTATGTAAGTGTGACCACCTTCTTAAAGATTGTCCTGGCATTCCTAGGGTGTTAGAAATGTGGTCTACGGACTCCAATCGGCCATTGTCATCAGCCTCTGGAGATCATGCTGGTAACAAACCCTCGACTAGTGATAATAAGGCTCATGGGGAAAAGGGTAAAGTTAAATTTCCCTGTAGGTTATGTGAAGGGAATCATCACATTCACCTTTTTCCTTATATGGATGAAGCCTCGAAAGTGTTGGATAACCTTACTGCTTCTCAGCCTCGTCTTCTTGTTGGCTACCGAAAGCTTTCCTTTGATCCTCCGCTAGTTAATCAAGTGATTGATCAGAATTAATCTATGGTCAATCCCACTCTCTCCGATAGTGAATCCCATGATTTCTTTCCCGACCAACCATTGGTTGAGAAGACGGTCGACCTGATTCCACCTTCAATGCATCATACTTTTCCCATAGAGAGTGAACCTCATAACACTCATGTTATTTTTTATTTCTTCATATTCCCATGAATTGGAGGGTAATCCTCCTATTCCCTCGGTACAGGAGGGTTATCCTCCCGTTCCCGTAGCACAAGGGGGCAGTTCACTCGTTCTCGTGACACCCCCTCCAAGTAGTCTGGTCGATTCCTTTGATTGGAGTCGGCTGACAGGATATCGTCTTCCTTCTTAAGTGTCATTTGAGATCATAGTACAGGCCTATAATGTGGTCATACCTAGAACAATAATATATGAAGGTGCATCTATTAGTATTTTTTCTCAACTACTTAGCAAGCTTGCATTTCTCCGCAGCTTGTGTCTGTTACCCAGAATTTGTTGGCATTTAACATAGGAACCATTCAATCGTTAGGGATCCTTCCAAATTTTCCTAATAATTTAGGAGGAAATGATGCCTATATCAACGTGATGGTTTTCCAAGGCCATTTGGACTTTAACTTACTCCTTGGGCGTGACTATACTTATGTCGTGGGAGCTCTTATATCTTCTCTCTTTCGTGTGGTGTGTTTCCCATGTGAAGGAAGAATTGTGACCATTGATCAACTTTCATTCATTGGTCCTAATTTTCCTCCCATTAAACCATCGTCCCTACATGATCCTTACATGCTAGTGGTATCTTCCTCACCACAGGATAATTATGTGGCAACCTGTTCCATGCATGTGTCTACTAATGATCCATTTAGTGATATAGTGCACCATGTATTGGGGGTATTGGATCCTGATCTACATAGCATTGCTCTCTCATCTGATGAGAACCTCTTGGATGCCATGACCTTTTATGGGCCATGATCAAGTGTCGGAGCAGAGTTCCTTTTCTTGTGTCAAGCTTCTTAAAAAATGAATCAAGCTCTTCGGAGAAAATTTCCTTGTCTTGTGTCTAGCTCGTTAAAAAATGAAACAAAGTGTCATGAGTATAGTTATTTTACTGTGTCAACCTCATTAAAAAATGAAACAAATCCCCTTTCAATTCGAGTCTTTAATTAGATCTCGTATATTCCTAGTCGAGTCTTTCACTTGATCTCGTAAATGAACCTTCATCCCATCCACTTGTTAGTAACCAGTAGTCTACTTAGATGAATGAGATGAAGCTTAGGGGGCATGTACCTTGAATTTAGTCACCATATCGAGGGCATGCAAACTTATTTCAAGCATAGTTTGTCTATGTTACAATCTTGTGTAAAAATGAAACCAATTTCAAGAAGAGTTTCTCGTGTTTCAAGATTGTGTAAAAATGAAACCATCCCTATTGCACCTCTCGTGATTTCCATTTTATCAGCTTGTTTTTTGCTATATGTGCATTGGTTTTCTCATTCCATCGCCACTATCGTCCTGGTCAATCATACGCTTTCACTTGGTTTTACCTTTTCCTGAGGAACATCTGCGATGAGTGGTCTTGCTAACCACCCTCTTGACCTTTACGTGTTTTGAGAAGTTCCACCATTACCAGAACTAGTTTCTGCCCTTTATACCACTCGTTCCTCCAGGAGGAGTTCTCTTTCAGCTCTTTACAAACTCCCAAAATATAAAAATATCGTTGAGTACTTGTCATTTCGAACTCATTAAAGTGAATGAATTGGCATGGTATAAGTATACGTTTACCCCTTTTTCAGGTTGATATTTACTATTTACGAAAAAGGAATACCTTGATCGAACATTTTCAAGAGGTTCTCTCAAATATTGTTTTCTACCTTTTTGGATTCAAGAGATGATTTACAAAAAGGGACATGATGGAGTTTCCTTTTTGTTTCTTTTCAAACTCCCTAAACATGGAAAGTTACTGAGTTACCCTTTCGTTGGACTCGTTAAAAATTAAATGACGAAAGACTTATCACCATGACTAGACCAAGTTCAGACTACCCTGAACTAGTAATAGGGAGAGGTTTTTTTTCATGCTCATGTTGATGTCAGAATGAAATTTCTAGCTTAGCGCTACCAGCGCCCTTATTCCTTGGAAAACCGTGTTGATCAATTTCTGGCAGTGTTTCCTCAAATGGAGGAGAAGCTTCAACCTCTAGAAGTTCCAAGGCAATGACTTGGCTATTAAACGGTGGTGATAGAGTTGAGCACTAGAATTTTAGAGCTTTGATCTATCCCATGGGGGTGTATACCATAGAAAGTAGGCCTTCCTCCTCCACTCATGGGCTCCCAACCTCTTCTCCCTTACTATAAATTCATGCGCCTCCTTCCACTATTGGTTGGTCATTATTGGGCTAGTCTGAACTCTCATTCCCTTTACCTTCTTGCACTGTGATAACGCCTAAGTTGTTCGGGAGAAGGAATTCTTTAGAGCTTCGGTGAAGGACTCAGATTTTCACCAAAGGGAACCCTCCAACATGAAGGCTTGGTTTGTAAGCTCTTCATTTCATATTTATCAATAAAACATCTAATGTTTGAATCAGTACACTGTGTGCCTGACAAAATGGGAAAATCTGGATCTCCTCTGAAGTCGATAACTTCATATGAAAAATCCTCAACCACGATGAGTTGACGACACAGCCAGTTGAAAAACACTACAGGGAAATGCATATGTTGGCCCCCACCCTGGCAGGGCATGATCTTGCACCACCTTATCAATCTCGGGTCCCTCGAGGCTGGATCATGGATCTCCAACCGCTGATACTGGAACAATGATACTCTCTCTAAAAAAAGGTCACCAGAATGGACCCGTACCCAAATTTTTTCAGCCGCCCTATCTTACACTTGGTTAATTGGCTCTTCATGTTAACCAATAACCCCTTGCACTAGTTGAACATCGTAGGGGCCAAACAGTCAATAGTGTATTGGAATTGGGATTTCATTGCCTCATGCAACTCCTGGGCTCCTACCACTCTAGTGATGCAATGAAGGATTGTGCGCAAGGGAAGCACTCTGATAGAGGATATATCTATCTTACCACTCTTAGTTTTTTGAGACCCAGGATAGTTTATTTGGATGAGTATATTGGTACTCTCACCTCATGCGCGAGCACCGGAGAGTTGGATTCTTTCCCCTCTCATGGACAAACCTGTAATGAAATAGATTTCCATGACATCTAATTCTAGTTCCTAGTCCCCGATGATGAATATTTTTTGATCCACATCCCACAGTCCAATCAGATACTGGAGCAGCTCCAGCTGAGCTCTCAGCCCTGATGTCTAAAATAATTTTAGTAATCCACAATTTCGCAATGCATTTATGCAAATTTGGTCTTGCAGTTATTGGTGGTCTTCCATCTCGTGGCCTAGTTCTTTCCATTCGATGACCATCTCTACTGAAAATAACTACAAAAAAATTTCAAAATACATTTTAGGAGTTTTCAACGAAGTATGTTTGGAAATAATCCATGGAAATGGGTGGATTTATTGTTTCAAAATCTTCACCGTGGCTAGCGCGATAATCTGAATTAATTCGGTGTTGGTGGTGCGCTGCCCTAACAGGCTAAATGCAACTAGCGCGGGTCCAATAGCTCGAACCTGCACTGACTGTAGGCGATTTTGAGGTTTGAAATATGCCCCCCATCTCTCTATTTATAAAACCAAATGATAAGATAATGGAATGAAAATAAAGAGGAGGCTTACGGCTCTTCCCTAGCGCTGACGGATCGATGAATGATGTCCTGGATCGGCCGCACCACTATTCTGAAGTTCGGAGGGAAAATAGGTAAAATGCACTTCTCCAAATAGAAAGGTTAAAAATTAATTTACTTTTTATTCTATTTATAGATTTCTGAAATATTTTCGCCATTATTTTATTCTTTTTCCTCGATATCAGCAATTTTTGTCATTTTTGTGTAGTGACAAGACCTTTACACCATTGGTGATTATTTCTGATGTAAAAGAGTTGTATTTTATCCCTTTTTTGGGCTCAGTAAACATTTATGAAAGATGAATCCCCATGGAGTCAACTTTCAACTCTTTTCTGACTCTCGAAAAATGAAAAGATTGCCGAGTACTTGTCATTTAAAACTCGTTAAAGTGAATGAATTGGCATGGTCTCGGTATACGTTTACCCCTTTTTCGAGTTGAGATTTACTATTTACGAAAAAGGACTACCTTGATCGAACATGGTCAAGAGGTTATCTAATATATTGTTTTCTACCTTTTCGGATTTGTAATATTAGAAATTTAGCATGCAGCTAATTGGAATATTGATTTTTGTTGTTTACACCTAGGAGATAAATAAATGGGTAAGGAGGCCCATAAATTTCAGAAATAGGAATAAAATCCCTCATAATGTGAAAATGGATCATTATAGGAGTTGGATTTCACACCCTCATGTGTGAAAAGGAACATTTTCATGTGGACAAGGTCAATTTTGACCAAGTCAACAATGTCGGGATAAGAGGTGGAGATCATCTATGGAGACAGTGCAGTGATAGTGGGAGGAAGATTCCTTGGTGGAGGAAACCCTAATGAGTGGGACCCAAGGAGAGAGGGCTTCCATTTGTATAAAAGGAGGGCAAGGTAGCCATAACAAGACATGATATGGATTATTGATGTTGTGGTATGCATGACTATTGTGCTTTCTTCAACTGTTTTGTTGAGATTGCTGTGTTGCTTAGCACAAGGAATTCTTGTTTAGGAATTCCTTCTCCTTTCAAGAGAGGCCACTTGAGGGATCTTGTAGTTCATTTCTCCACATCCATGCTTAAGGCCAAGCCACCTCCTTTAGATACAGCGTTATTTCTGCAGAAGTATAACATTGTGTTGCAGGGTGTTATAGTGGAGGTTTCACAACACCACTTCCGGAGCTTGTTTTTCAGAGGAGGGAGCTTCCATTCCTCTGGGAAGTCAGTGAGGAAGATTCTGGAGTAGATTTCATATATTGGCACTTGGCCAATACATTTTCTATCTCCTACAGCACAGTCCCTCTCCTTGACTGCGTTATTTCAGTGTGTAATTGCAGTGAGGGTTTGCAGTGGTTGTTTGTGTTAGAAATTACGGCAGAAATAATAAACAATTTTTGTGAGAGAAATAAACATAAAGAACCCAGCAACAAATCATAAACATTAACACAAATATTTAACTGAGAAAACCCCAAATTCCGGGGAAAAACCCAACCAATGAAATTTCATTAACCATTGGCCAAAACCCTGGCCAATCCGGCCAAGTGAGCCTTCACCACTCACCTCCAGGCCTGCATTACAATGAAGTATTCCCAGTCTCTTATAGGCTCCATTACATGAAATACCATGGGCCAAAAAACCATGGGTGCCAAAAACATGTGCCCCAAAACCACTACTATTTACCCTAGTCAACATTGACTCTCCCCCGAGTCATGTTTACCTAACAATTCCCCCCTTAAACTTGACTTGGGAATTATTGACTAAATCCAGCCAAACCTACTAAGTGAGACAACCCCACTGACTCTAGCTCTTCCCCCCTCAAATTTTTACCCAAGGTAATTGTTAACTTGACATCCCCCCTATCACCTAGGTCTAACCCAGACTTTACCAGTGATTATCTAGGGGTACGCATGCCATACCAGGTCTTACAACAGTATGCCGATTTACATGTAAAATTAACTCCATTATAATAATATATATATATATATATATATATTGTTTCATTGTTGCTATTCTTTGTATGACCATTCTCTACATTCATTCATGATGTCCTCTCTAAAGAGGACATTATAGTTGTACATAGTTGTACATATGACATCAATGTCCATATAAAAAGAACCCATCTACCAAATTACATGGGTCACCAGCCTCTGTAACCGCCAGTCCTCTAGGAATTCTCTTCAGATACATGGTTCATCAATTAATTAATCCACGTGCTCGTATCCTCTCTCATTTTCTACATTCATTCATGATGTCCTCTCCAAAGAGGACATCATAGTTGTACATGAATCTGCCCTCTATGCTTTTGCTAGTCCATTCTATTATCTACTTGGTTGCTTGGTGAGGCTGCTCTTTTCCACCATCAACCACGATTTTGACATGGCCTATGCTCTGCATATTTTTAGCGCTATGATCTACGATTTCTGACACCACGATGACTCATTCGCATTCTTTGTCATCGCCATTGATCCTTCTTCATTTCTTATCGCAATGAGATTTGTAAGGAGACTTGGATCGAGACCAAGACTTTTATTTCTTCCTCTCATCGTAGGGTGACCTTGATCCATACCTTGGCAACCACCAGCACGACCACACCACGAAGCCCAACCAGAACAGATTTTGTTCGATTATTTCCAGTCACCATGACTTTCGTATGCCTTGGAAACACTGTGACCTCTTCCTCCCCACTCTCTTCGCCACATGGAGAGCCAACTCCAAGCGGAAAACCTGTAGACTCCATCATTTTCATCTAGCCTCATTCATGTGACAAAATAGCATAACCCATCTACAAACTGAGATCCACTATCCGCATTCAGGCATATGAATTTATTGATCCATGGCATGCCCTAGAGTCATTATAATAGCTCGTGAATTATGCACAGTCTCGTGGCTTCTAGCTTGGCATTGTCGTTTTAACTTCTCCCTTGCATCCACCACAACAATTCTTTAGCATCACTCCTACTACTTACTAGACGCATCTAGAGTGCTACACCTTTGATCTCATCACCTTCATGAGAGTGCAGTGGTATCGTTGTTCTCCCATACACGAGCAACTCTTCTCCTCCACGTAGCTTGCTACCAGGTTATACACGGAGTTTTAAATCCATGTTTGTTATTCGCAGCTTGGATATAATCTAAACAACTAAACTACAACTTGGATGTCAATACGCATTAAAAATGCATTATAAAAATAAGCATTACAAACATATTATAACAATACGCATTATAAACATGACTACACTTGGATCTATGCTCACATGTCCATGGTCCACATAGAACACGGCTCTGGTCTGCGCTCACTGATCTAGGCAGGCCACGATTTTGGGAGCTCACAGCCCTCGACACTCACAGATCTAGGTAGTCCATGGTGTGGGATCTCACAGCCCTCAGTATTCACAGATCTGCACTCACAGCTTCTCGGGACTTACTACTCCAGCTCATGGGGCTACTTTATCATTCAACCCATGGTGCTGCTTAACAGTCTTCCACGCACCACTTGAACTGTTTGCCTCACGGCCTCTCGGCATTCACAACTCATGGCTCTACACGTAATTAAATCCCACGACTCCACTTTGCTTGCATGGGATCCTCATCGGTCCAGCACTGATGCAAACACATTCATTTAACCATCGTCCAAACAATGGTATTTACGAATCTGCAGCACGTAGCTTCTTATCTGGCCATCCCACTGCATACACATATTTTCACCAATCGTGCCACATTCAGCCATGATCACAGCAAACCCAATAAACAACAGCCTTCAACCGGCCGACCACGCAGTTCAACAGCCACGTCTCTGCTGCTTGCTCTCACACGTTTGGAGGGTGATATCTTCAGTGTTAGGATCAGCCTTTCACTTGGGATATTCATTAGAGGAGGTCTATTCATCTTGTACAGCATATTCAGCCATCTCCATCTAGTCCTTGAGTTGTAGCTGTTATTCATTCCTAGGACTGTAACTCCGGAATTTTGGTACTTTTGCATATTTCAGGAAATCCTTCCGGGATTGTCTTGAGATTGAGTTTGGGAGCTTAGATCTTCACTCCCAACATTGTATGACCCATATATTTGCATATCTATGTTATTGTACATTTCCAGTAGCAGTATACTATATATGACTGCGTTGTACTTGTTCTTGGGCATTCTGCTATGTAGCAGCATTTCACTTTTGGCATATGTATTCATGGGAGGCTTGTTTGCCTTGATTATTTGAGTTGTGCCCGCTTCTATTGTACTTATTTGTTACTGATTTACATAGTAAAATGGCTCCATGGTTTTCATACATTTTGGTTTAATATTATTCACTACTATTCCCAGTTTTGTGTTCATGTATTTCTGCATCCCCATTTTGGGATATTACAGTGGTATCAGAGCATAATCTTGGCTCAACCTGTGGATCTCAGCGTTTATGCTATCAAAAGAATAAGAAGACAAAGAGGAAGATCAAAATGATGGAGAGAATGAGCTTTATCTCATCTCTTTTTAGATCTAGAAAGGACCTCAACAAGGAGGTCAAGAAAAGAAGAGAAGAAAGAAGCAGCGGGACTATGCCCTTTCCTTTTGAAAAAGAGGACAAATTGCAGAAATGTAGAGGACACTTGGATCACAAGATTCTAAGTGAATACCTTGTTGAGTACAAATCTCAACCTAGAGCCTTCAAGGAGACTCTATCTTTCCACAGTACATTCAGTTAGAGGAGGAAAGGAGACCTTCCAGAACAAGGAGAATCAAGGGCAATAGGTTTCTATTGTCTAATTTTGATGGGTCATCTACAGCAAGGGCTTGGGAAAGGAAACTAGATGCATTCTTCCTACTACATCCAGTGGTAGAAAGATAGGTTGTAGATATTGCAGTGCTGCACCTTGTTGGTGAAGCACACATTTGGTGGTTCAGCCATTTGATTCATGCAAGAGTGACTACTTTCGCTGAGTTTACTCAGAGGTTGATTGGAAAATTTGGCAAGGAGAAATCAGAGGAGGAGAAGCCCTCACCAACTTTGGAGGAGCAGCCATCAACATCAGTAGTTGGGGGAGCCAACACATTGGATGAAGGAACTCTTGCAATCATACAAGATGTTCCCAAATTTCACCAAGGTATACCTAAGTTTCCAACTCCTATTCTTTCTGCAAATCTTATGGAGGAATGTACACCTTTTCATACTGATAATGTAGAGCAACAGAATTGCACTGTGTTGTGCAACCTTGAATTGTTCAAGGAAGGGATGAACCATCATCCTCATGTGCCTTTGTTGATTTTCACACAACACTTGAGGTTGGGGTGTGAAATTTTGGAGGATAATATGAACCTTGTCCAAAACACTCCTATACAAAACCATATGTTCATCTTTGAGTTGGAGTATGAGACAACCACTACATCACTGGAGAGATTAACAGCACTGTCATTAAGCAGCAGTGAGGAAGTTTTTCCTCCAACACACTTGGATCCTTATGGATTCAAGAGGGTCATTGGTGTGATATCTTCTCTAAGAGATCTCCAGGGAGTTGCATTTCAACATCCCATGAAATGCAAGAAGAAAAATATAATTTGGGAGGATGGTAATCTTCATTGGAAGAGTACCAAGGTAGAGCATTATGGGAGGCACCCACATTTGGATGAATTGGTGTGGATGGTGAGAAAGAGGCTGGAAAGCTACTTGCAAATCTATGACACTGGGTAGTAGGAAGCTTGGTTGTGTTGGCTACTCTTGAAGGATTTTGGCCATCATGTGACATATCCTCTTTCAAAGGGTATGTGGGAGGAGAAATTTTGGTAGGATACTTGCATCATAGGGCAGCAAGGAGTATGGATGCATTGTATTGATATGACATTATTAATATCAATCATTATGTCTTCACCACATGATTTGTATGATGAAGGTGTGAGGAGGAAGAAAAATTTATTGTTGCTTTGGTGGCTCTTGGGAGAGCATGGGCAGATTTGCTCCCATATTTGGCATGATGTTGCCGGAGTAGGAGATGGCACTGTCATGGTGAAAAGGGGCTACTCCTTAGCCTTGGATGATCAGGAGGTTCTTCCACCTTGGAAGGAATTTACTATGTATAGCAGCATTGTGGGAGATGACTTCGACAATGAAAATGTCAAAGAATGGAGCTATGAGTTGGCAGGAACCTATTTACATATGCCAACAACGTTTTTACTTGGGAGCTTGGGATTATTGATGAGTGTCCCCAGGATCAATTCACATTTGATGCACTTGGTAGACAAGGAGGACGTGAGAGTGATGGAGTAGTGGATGGAAACATCTATTACAGAGATATGATCTTCTTAACTTGGATTTCCAAGCATAAGAAGGAGGATCTTCATGCAGCACATGGTTCATTCATCTTCATGGGAGTATGTCATACCAATATGGAGGACTTATTCATGGATCCATGTATCATCTTACTTCCAGTACATGGTAAGAACTTTGTTTTTTCATTTATTTATTATCTAACATAGTATTTGCATACTCTTACTATTCCTATACAGTGCATTTCGCCACAAGAGGGCATGCTTTTCATTAGGCTCCATGGTCAATTTTAGGCCAAATTATATGATGGAGACAGCCATCTTTTATGTGGCCTTGGGAAAGTGTTTCATTATTCTTCTGTGTTCTCATTTGATTCGCCAAGCCATGTACTATTCACTAGTAGATGTGATGACAGACACAACTAGCCATTTGTCAAGAAACAACTTGCCATGTTATTTTCTGAAACAACAGTTAGGAAAACTACGCTATGACCACTTGGGAAATTGTTGGTACCTTTCAGCACTATATGAAACCTTCAGTATCTTTCTCATTTGGATGCCATATGGTGATCATGTCCTATTCATCATATATGGGATGGTTTGGGCCAGCTTAATTCACAACGTTGGAGAGGAGATCTTTGGAGGTATAGTCTTCTTCTTGCCACGTGAGGGAAACATTATTGCAGCCCAAGATCAGTAGATACTCTACACTTATCATAAGTGGAGAGAAGGACAGTGTGGGGTAGGTTATTTTGTCTACCATGTTCAGATATTCAGCCCACCTACATTGTAGGAGCCAAAGGCGAGGGATAATTTTCAAGAGTTGTCGTGTTGAGAGGTAACTCATTTTGTATGGATGATAGCTTGGGGATGGAGGATCCACATGGGAATGATGATTCCCAATACATTTCAGATCCCATGCCTCAAAAGGCCCTCTAGATAGCACCTTATCGCCTCCTTGAGTACTCTACTTATTCATGATGATAGCTATTTAGCTAGCTTGCATGCTTGGGAGGGGCAATACGAAGACTTATTGATGAGACAACATCTCATTTCTTGGAGGAGTTTATCATATGAGGATGCTACAGTAGGAGGAGGCTAGACTTCTCAGTTCTATCCTTGCAGTTGCTTGAGGACAAGCAACATTTGGGAGGGGAGGACTGTAATATTCCAAATTTAGCATGCAGCTAATTGGAATATTGTTTTTTGTTGTTTACACCTAGGAGATGAATAAATGGGTGAGGAGGCCCATACATTTCAGAAATAGGAATAAAATCCCTCATAATGCGAAAATGGATCATCATAGGAGTTGTATTTCACACCCTCATGTGTGAAAATGGACATTTTCATGTGGACAAGGTCAAGTTTGACCAAGTCAACAACACTGGGATAAGAGGTGGAGATCATCTATGGAGACAGCACAGTGATAATGGGAGGAAGATTCCTTGGTGGAGGAAACCCTAATGAGTGGGACCCAAGGAGAGAGGGCTTCCATTTTTATAAAAGGAGGGCAAGGCAGCCATAGCAAGACATGATATGGATTATTGATTTTGTGGTCTACATGACTATTGTGCTTTCTTCAACTATTTAGTTGAGATTGTTGTGCTGCTTAGCACAAGGCATTCTTGTTTAGGAATTCCTTCTCCTTTCAAGAGAGGCCTCTTGAGGGATCTTTCACTTCATTTCTTCACATCTAGGCTTAAGGCCAAGCCACCTCCTTCAAATACAGTGTTATTTCTGCAGAAGTATAACGTTGTGTTGCAAGGTGTTACAGTCGCAGTTTCACAACACCACTTTCAGAGCTTGTTTTTCAAAGGAAGGAGCTTCCATTCCTCTGGGAGGTTAGTGAGGAAGATTCTGGAGTAGATTTCATATCTTGGCACTTGGCCAATACATTTTCTATCTCCTACAGCACAGTCCCTCTCCTTGACTACGTTATTTCAGTGTGTAATTGTAGTGAGGGTTTGCAGTGGTTTTTTGGAGGGTGATATCTTCAGTGTTAGGAGCATCCTTTCACTTGGGAGATTCATTGGAGGAGGTATATTCATCTTGTACAACATCTTCAGCCATCTCCATCTAGTTCTTGAGTTGTAGCTTCTATTCATTCCTAGGACTGCAACTCCAAAATTTTGGTACTTTTGCATATTTCAGGAAATCCTTCCAAGATTGTATTGAGATTGAGTTTGGGAGCTTAGATCTTCACTCCCAACATTTTATGACCCATATATTTGCATATCTATGTTATTGTTCATTTCTAGTAGCAGTGTACCATCTATGAATGCGTTGTACTTGTTCTTGGGCATTCTACTATGTAGCAGCATTTCACTTTTGGCATATGTATTCATGGGAGGCTTGTTTGCCTTGATTATTTGAGTTGTGCCCGCTTCTATTGTACTTATTTACTGTTGATTTACATAATAAAATGGCTCCATGGTTTTCATACATTTTGGTGTAATTTTATTCACTGCTATTTCCAGTTTTGTGTTCATGTATTGTTGCATCCCCATTTTGGGATGTTACAGGATTCGAGAGATGATTTACAAAAAGGGACATGATGGAGTTTCCTTTTTATTTCTTTTCAAACTCCCTAAACATGAAAAGTTACCGAGATACCCTTTCATTGGACTCGTTAAAGATTAAACCCCCATGGATGAGATCAAAGCTCTAAAATGAGAGGTCTCGACTCTATCACCATTGTTTAACAACCAACTTGTCGCCCTAGAACTTCTAGAGGTAGAAGCTTCTCCTCCATTGTTTTTTACGTTTACCCCTTTTTCGGGCTGGGATTCACTATTTACGAAAAATGAATACCTTGATCGAACATGGTCAAGAGGTTCTCTCGGGTACTGTTTTCTACCTTTTCGAATTCGAGAGATGATTTACGAAAAGGGACATGACGAAGTTTTCTTTTACATTTATATTCAAACTCCTTAAACATGAAAATTTATCTAGTTACCCTTTCATTGGACTCGTTAAAGATTAAACGACGAAAGATTTTTCACCATGACGAGACCGTCTAGCCTAAACTCAGTCTCCGAGTTCCTCCTTCCTAGGGCTCGTTAAACTTACTAGGATGGATTCATTCAAAAGAATGAACTTACATGCTCAACATATGGTATCCTCTTCATGATGGCTATAAAAAATAAAGAGGTACTCGTTAGAAATAATGGGGGAAAATTGAAAGTGAACGTCATATGTGTATTTTGGGCAGCTTGTCGCTCTTGAACATGACACTTAGTTGTAGTTCGTGTCGAGTTGGGGACATCCTACATCGTCACTTTTCCTCCATGGGTTTGGGAAATCCGTTTTCCTCTCATTTGATTACCAAATTTTGTCAACATGACCTCTGATCCTATTTGATTCAAATTTTTCAATACTTCAAAGTTGTGTCTCCAATATGTTCAAGAGAAATAATTTTTGTCAAACATCCTTTGCTTATCTGACCTCCTCTGTTACAATCCTGAATAACTCCTATGATATTGATATATATGTTGTTTCGTGTTGATGATGTGGGAATCATTATGGCCCTCCTTCGATGAATCACTTCCTGTCAACTTCAGCTTATTATCCAGGAAGGTGGTTTAGAAACTTATTTTCAGTACCTTGGATATTGCATGCCTCAATTGCAAGTTCTTCGTGTTCGATGATAGGCTCACATTATTGGCCTTCGTTCGAATAATTCTCCAAGTGTTCGACTTCAACACATTCTTTCACACTTGTAGATTGTGTTGTTATACCTTGAAGTCCATTGTCATTATTGGTGGTCTCTCTTGTGCCTGTTAACAATTTTCATCATTGACCGGTAATCAGGTGGTTTCTACCATGTTTGACACCAACACATCTATTCACATGGCTAGATTCGTACATTGGGTTGATTGAGATCATGGTGAAGGCCCTGGGTCACATCTGATTTTGATATAATCTACGAGGATTTATTGATTATTCATGATTATATACATGATATTATCTATACGAATGGTTGTGTCCATACTGTGGATCCATTTCTAAGATCTCTTTAGATGGGTGGCTACAACCATGTCATGGGTTCATGTGTTATTTGATGCCTAGTGCAGAGTTATATGGTTAGGCATATTCATACCAGAAATGTCATATATTGTAAAATTTATGACTTGGCAGGTTTCCTGGCAGTGATCTAAGTTCTTTGCCTTGGTTCATAAATCATTTCAGTTGTCACTCCTCGTTTTGCCTTCACTCTTTAGGGGGCATATGTTACACAGTAATTTTTCACCATACTCATTTCCCATCCCTCATCCTGAAATTCCCCATGACAGACCCTATGCAATGTTTCCACCATGAAGAAATATTTTAACACATCCCCTAAAGATTCAAAGAAAACTACCTTGGAAGATTACAGCAGAAACTTGGTCAAAATCCTAGTCTCTCGGGTCAGCGTGTTTCCTGGTTTCATGCTCATGTTGATGTCATATTGATAGTTCTGGATTAGCACTGCCCACGCCCTTATTTCTTGGAAAATCATGTTGATCCCTTTCTAGCAGTGTTTCCTCAAATGGAGGAGAAGCTTCGACCTCTAGAAGTTCTAGGGTGGCTTGTTGGTTGTTAAACAGTGGTGATAGAGTCCAGCTCTCTGATTTTAGAGCCTTGATCTCATCCATAGGGGTTTATCCCTTAGAAATTGGACCTTCATCCTCCTTTCATGGGCTCCCAACCTATTCTCCCTTCCTATAAATTCATGCCCCTCCTTCCACCACTAGTTGGTCATTGTTGGGCTAGTTTGAACTCTCGTTCCCTTTACATTATTGCACTGTGATAACGCCTTAGTTGTTTTGGAGAAGTAATGATTTAGAGCTTCAGTGAAGGACTCATATTTTCACCAAGGGGAGGCCTCCAACATCAAGGTCTGGGTTGTAAGATATTCCTTTCATATTTATTGATAAAACATCTGATGTTTTCTTTCTATATTTGTCTAATATTTTATGCAAATATTCTAATACTCCTTGATCTACTAGATATCTAATGTTTATGATTAGTATTTATTGGATTACGTTTTTTGTTGACTTTTGATCGTTCACAGGTATTCCTGTGCCATCAGTAGTAAGGAGCAAGCCTAAAAGGATCATGGATCAAGGTCATCATCAATGGATTCAAACTTAGTGTTGGGAAAAAGGTACTTCTATCTCTTTTATTGTCGCATTATGAATATTAGTTAAGAAAGCTTTGCATTAGAAAGTATCTCAAGTTTCTAGACCCACTCTAAGGCTAGAGAGATCGTCTCTGTCCACAGAGGGGATTTATCTTGACAACACTATTTTTGTGAAGTTTTCTATGAATCTTGTATAATATCTTGTAAAACCAAGAAAACTTCTAACATCTCTTTGACAAGTAGGAACTGAAATTTTAGAAATTATTTCTACCTTAGATGTATCCACCTTAATTCTATCATCTAAAATATGGTGGCCTAAAATAATTCCCTCATTAAACATCATAAAAAAAATTTCATGACTTAATGAAATATTTTCTTCCTTACACATAACGATAACTTTTTCTAGTTTTTCAAGGGCTTCTTCAAAAGTATTTCCATAGACAGTGAAATCATCCATGTAAACTTCTATACAATCATAAATTAGATCAGAAAATATACCTAAGACTTCTCTTTGATATGTTGTAGGTGAATTACATAACCCAAAAGGAAGTACCATATAAGCCTATGTACCCCATGGACATGTAAAGGTTGTTTTATCTTGATCTTTTGGTTCCAATTGAATTTGGTTATATCCACTACAACCCTCAAAAATGAAAAATATTTCTTCCCTGCTAAGGTATCTAGTACTTGATCTATGAAGGGTAGAGGAAAATGATATTTTAAAGTATCCTTATGCAGTTCCATATAATCAATGCACAGTCTCCATTTTCCATTATTCATTGGAACAATCACTAGTGGGGAAACCCATTGGCTATCTAATATCGGATAAATGAAATTCAGATTAAGCACTTTTTGTAATTCCTCCTTAACAATTACTCTCAGATTGGGATTCATCATCTAAGGTTGTCTAACTAGTTTGAAATTTTCTTGAATGTGAATGTGATGCATACATGTGTTCGAATAAATTCCTTTCATATCAGTATATTTCGTGCATATGCAGAAGAATGCTTTTGTAGCATCTTTATCAATTGTCTCTTTTGAATTTATTCCATGTTACTATTAATGCCTAATCGTTTTCCTGGAAAATTTTATACTAAGGAGTTGTCAAACTATCCATAGAATGTAAATCCATTTGATGAGATGATAAATATTCAATATTACATTGACCTTGAAAACTTCGATCTTACTCACAATATGAAGAATAATCATTATTATTCATCAAATTTATCAAATGGTCTTCCTCATCTATTTGTGAAAGAGTAAATACTATTTGAATGTCATCAAAGTCTTCATTATCATCATCTATCCAAACTTCACTTTATACTTCATTTATTGTTTTTTCAAGTGGGTATATTGTGAAATTCTTAGTAGAGATACCATCAGAAATGTGCATATCACTAGATCTACAACTTATGAATGCATTAGTTATAGCTGGCCAAGGTCTACCAAGGATTAATGGATGGCCTCCTAAATTATTCTTGGGATTTGAAATCATAAAATGAATAAGGTATTCCCATGAATCTAAAAACACAAACACATCTTCTAATATACCATATAGTTTGATAACATATCTATCTGCTAATTGTAGTAAAGTTGGGGTATATTGAAGATTAGGAAGCTTTAATTGATCCTTAGTTTGTTTTCTCATAATATTAATGGGTACTCCTAAATAACTAAAGGTGTTTGATCAGGACCTTGGGGGGAGACCCCTAATATCTAAAAAATTGAAATGGATCTTACAAGATCTGCAAAATTAGAATGTCAGAAAAAAGAGAGAACACACTGCAAATAAAACCACAAAGAAACTTGCTTTATTAAAACAGAGAATAACTGTAGAAGCTACATTGTGGTGGACAATCTGTCCTTTTACAAACTGAGGCTTGTTATTTATAGCATTTTTTGAGTTACAATACCATGCATAGATACCATAGGTGGATACCATGGGTCAAAACCATGGGCCAATACCATGGGTAGATACCACTTACAATACCATGGGTAAATTCCATGTGTGGATATATACCATGGGTGGAGACATACCATGGGTGGATGAATATCATGCATAGATGTCACTTACAATACCATGGGTGAATAAATACAATGGGTGGATGAATACCATGGGTCAATGGCATTTACAATACCATGCGTAAATTCCATGGGTGGATGGATAACATGGGTAGATGAATACCATGGGTGGATGCCATTTTCCATTTGGATCATTCCTCCCTCCTTAAGAAGAAATGGTCCCCATTGCATGAATTTCCCTCCTAAGAAGCCTTTTTTGAATATGAAGAGCCAGTACTGAAGAGAAGGGTTTTGTGTATTTAACCCATAACCGTGATGAATGAAGATTTGAGGATAGAGATACCCTGTAATGCTTGTCACCAACTGTGATATTGACAGTGTGCGGCCTAGCAAATGGACTTTGATGAAGTGTGGGTTTGTGGATGAACCAAAACCATGACAAACGAATATCTGAGGATAGAGATACCCTGTAATGCTTGTGACCAACTGTGTTACTAATAGTGTGCACCCTAGCAAATGGACTTCGATGAGAAGGATTTTGTGCGGTTGACCCATAATCGTGATGTTGATTGTTGATGAAGTAGCAAGTGCCTACATAGCTTGAGGTGGGAGGGCACGTCTCCAAATAACCCAAGACGAATGTTGCTATGCTGAAACTGATGAATGTGAAGCAGGTGCCTACTAAAGCGGGGTGGGAGGGCACGTCTCTAAAGGGAACCTACTCTAAATGCTGCTCCAAATTTAAAATGAGCATAACTCGGTCATTATAACTTAGAATATTTATTATAACCTATTTTTGGAAATGGAATGATCATTCTGCATCTTCTCATGTGTTTGAAATTAATATTTGGAGACCCTAGACTCTCAGATGCACGCTGGAAATATCTCGCCATCATAAAATTTCAGGAAAAAAAAAAAGCTGATTTTAAATCAGGGATAAATTCCTTGTCCGGACTTCGATTCGACCGATTTTTTTTTTTAAATCGGATGGTTTTTCAAGGGGAGCACAGATCTATAACCATTTCTCTAAAACTTCCCACTTCAGACTGCAATAAATGATATGAGATCCGCCATCCATGAATTATCATCAGAAAAATTGCTGCAACATTATTGATTTTGAATGAGCAATATCTCTCTCATCCGAACTCCAATTCGGCCGATTGTTTTTTTGAATTTGAGTATTTTCTCGCAAGGAATCCAGATCTGGTCTTTGTTTTTGTAATTTTTTCACTAAAAGTTTCAGATCTGAACTACAAACTCGCTACCCAAAAAAAAAAATTTCATGGAGTTTGCTGAAGATTACTGCAAAACATTGAAACTGAAATATGTTTCAAACCCTCATTCCCATGGAGGCGTAACCTGAATTTGATGCCACTTACAATACCATGGGTAAATTCCATGTGTGGATGAATACCATGGGTGGATACATACAATGGGTGGATGAATATCATGCATAGATGTCACTTACAATACCATGGGTGAATAAATACAATGGGTGGATGAATATCATGGATCGATGACATTTACAATACCATGGGTAAATTCCATGTGTGGATTGATAACATGGGTAGATGAATACCATGGGTCGATGCCATTTTCCATTTGGATCATTCCTCCCTCCTTAAGAAGCAATGGTCCCCATTGCGTGAAGGTCCCTCCTGAGAAGCCTTTGTTGAATACGAAGAGCCACTGAAGAGAAGGGTTTTGTGCATTTAACCCATAACCATGATGAACGAAGATCCGAGGATGGAGATACCCTGTAATGCTTGTGACCAACTGTGATATTGACAGTGTTTGGCCTAGAAAATGGACTTCGATGAAGTGTGGGTTTGTGGATGAACCAAAACCATGACAAACGAAGATCCGAGGATAGAGATACCCTGTAATTCTTGTGACCAACTGTGTTACTAAAAGTGTGTGGCCTAGCAAATGGACTTCAATGAGAAGGATTTTGTGCGGTTGACCCATAACTGTGATGTTGATTGTTGATGAAGTAGTAGGTGCCTACATATCTTGGGGTGGGAGGGCACATCTCCAAATAACCCAAGCCTAATGCTTCTATGCTGAAACTGATGAATGTGAAGTAGGTGCCTACTAAAGCGGGGTGGGAGGGCACGTCTCCAAAGGGAACCTGCTCTGAATGCTACTCCAAATTTAAAATGAGCATAACTCAGTCAATATAACTCAGAATATTTATTATAACCTATCTTTGGAAATGGAATGATCATTTTGCATCTTCTCATATGTTTGAAATTGATATTTGGAGACCCTAGACTCTGAGATCCGCGCTGGAATTGTCCCGCTGTCATAAAAATTTTGAAAAAAAATAGCTGATTATAAATCAACGATAAATCCCTCGTCCGAACTCCGATTCGACCGATATTTTTTTTTGAAATAGGGTGATTTTTCAAGGGCAGCACAGATCTATAACCATTTATCTGAAACTTCCTACTTAAAATTGAAAGAAATGATATGAAATCCGTCGTCCATGAATTATCTTCAGAAAAATTGCTGCAACATTGTTGATTTTGAATGAGCGATATCTCTCTCATTCGAACTCCAATTCGGCTAATTTTTTTTTTGAATTTGAGTATTTTCTCGCATGGAATCCAGAGCTAGTATTTTTTTTTGTAATTTTTTCACCAAAATTTTCATATCTGATCTGCAAACTCACCGCCCAAAAAAAATAGTTCATGGAGTTTGCTGAAGATTACTGCAAAACATTGAAACTGAAATATGTTTCAAACCCTCATTCCCATGGAGGCATAACCTGAATCTGATACCACTTACAATACCATGGGTAAATTCCATGTGTGGATGAATACCATGGGTGGATACATACCATGGGTGGATGAATATCATGCATAGATGTCACTTACAATACCATGGGTGAATAAATACAATGGGTGGATGAATACCATGGGTCGATGACATTTACAATACCATGGGTGGGTGGATAACATGGGTAGATGAATACCATGGGTGGATGCCATTTTCCATTCAGATCAATGTTTGGGATTTCAATACCATTAATGTGGATTTTTAGAAGAGAGCTACCAGGATCTAGATAATTTTGTACTATTGGTTTCCCTATCATAATATCTGCAATCTTTCCTACCAATTGAATTTTATTGACATCTTTTCTTTTTCTTCTTGGTTTTTTAACGCACAACTCCTTGATTGTTTTTGCAAATATAGGTATTTCCTTTATAGCTTGAAGTAAAGGAATATTGATGTAAATATTTTTCAATGTCTAACATATCATATTTAGGTAAAACAATTTTCCTTTCTATTCCCTTATCGATTTTGAGTCTTTTAGGAAAAGGAGGAATTTTTAGGGAAAAAAAAGGTTGTTCTAATAGGGGAATTGTAGAATTTGGATTTATTTGGTTGTCATATAATTGTATAGGAACATATTCCTTTGTAGGAGTCTTTTATTGATTATGAAGTGTCTCTTTTTCAGGAACCTTATCCTATTTAAATTATTGGATGAAAAATGGTGGTGATTTATTTTTCAAAACCCTATTAGATCTAAGTTGGAAATCATTTATACCTAATGGGGCTATCATACAGGATCGAAAATTTTGACCCTCATCATTATAGATGGGTTGTTTATTTTTTGTATTTAGGTTTGGAAGTGGTTGAGCAGGTAGTTGATTGGATTTCTGAAGAAATGGAGTGGATGGTAATGAAGTGGTTGATTTGACTGTTGTGTTTGAAATTATGGTTGAGTCAGTTGAGGAGGGTAGTACTGAGGTTGGTATTGTAGAAATTTGAATAATAGATGAGTTATTCACCGAGATTATCCTGATTACACACTATTTGAGCTTCATGCATAATACATAACCTCTTCTACCATTGATCATTAATTTTTGGAATTAGAAGCAGTCACATGCACACATTAAAACATAATCAAGCACACATATAACACAGTATGTAATCGGGAAAGCTTACAGCTAAAAACCCCCAACTATCTGTATATTATAATGATAGAGAACATGTAACAATACATAACACAAACTCCTCACAAGCTCTCAGCACTATCTCCAATTGTTACACACTAACTAGCTCAGATATGAACAAGTCACAAGTTCAAATCTCCTCCACCTGTTAGCCTGCCTCTACTGCGCAATCCAAGATGGTTAATTGTGAGATCCAAGTTCGAATCCCACTGGCTTGTACTACGCAATCCTCATTGGCAATCTCAATCAATGTGTGTGCAAATCTCATGCACAGCTATAGTCACAACTGATAGTAGACTAACCCTTTCACCCACCTCTAACACTGGTCTCCACTGAACTGTCCATGCACTGCAGTTAACTGATGTATTCTTTAGTTGATTTATGAGTTAATAATTAGTGAATTAATTAATAATTAATTCACACCACTCATCACTAGTGTATTTATCAGCTAGACTAAATACAACTAGTTCAACTAAGTTAAACCGAACACAACTCCACCAACTGTCTCATCAACTCCACCAAACTCTGCCACATGAGTTCTAACTGAAGTCAACCATGAAATAGCTCAACTAACCCCTAGGAATAGCGTAATTCCTTCTGTCAGCTGCATGTGCCACATCCGTAGCTTGAACTGAAGTGCTCCAAGAGGATAAGATAATGTTTATAGTCCAAATATTATTAAGGGCTAATAATATTTGACTGATCTATTTTTAGACTGGCAGTCTAAAAATAGACTTCGCCCAATGTCTAAAAATAGAGGTCCATCTATTTTTACCAACTTTACCAACCATCCATAAATAGCATCCTGCAACTCATAGACCATGATCCATATGTCTAAAAATAGACATAGTCTAAAAATAGACTTTGCGCCAAAAATAGCCTGCGGGCCCACTTAGTGAAGGCGACTTCATTTCACTAAGCTCCATCATCTTGTTGCATTTTCAACACTCCCTCTCAATAAGATATGGATTATCTGCAACCCCTATCCTGCCTCTGTGGAATTCGAATTTTCTCCTGGTGAGCACCTTCGTCAAGATGTCAGCATCCTGATCCTCCGTGGGAATATATGAAAGTAACATGATTCTCCGCTGCACACAATCTCTGATATGATGGTACCCGATGTCGATGTGTTTGGATCTATCATGAAATACTGGATTAGCCGAGAGTTTAATGCAACTCTGGTTATCACAATAAATCACAGTAGGCTCCAAGTGTGACCCGAACAACCCGACCAGGATCTTTCTCATCCATATGGCCTCGCATGCAGCCAAGCTTGCTGCCATATACTCAGCCTCTGCTGAACTGAGTGCCACCCCGATCTCCGCTTCCCCGCCGTACTCAAGAACCGATGTCGACTCCGATACCGAAGATCCCTCCGCATGTGCTCTTCTCGTCTACGGCCCCCTCGCCCACCCGCATCCGTGAAGCAACACAACTTTCACCTCATCCTCCTGTCTGTACCACAGACCATATCCCGATGTGCCTCTAAGATAACGCAATACATGCTTTCCTGCCTTCCAGAAGAGCTTGGTAGGCTTAACCATAGCTTGCGAAAGCTGGTTAACATCATAGCATATATCGTGTCGTGTATTGACCAGATACATAAGTGACCCCACCAACTGTCGATAAACAGTGGCATCCACTACCTCCGCTGAAGTAGCATCCTCCTTCCTCCAACCTCCAGGAAGAGGAGTATCAACAGGCTTGCAGCCATGCATGTTGAACTTCTCTAGTATCTCCTGGGCATACTTACCCTGAGAAACAAACAGTCCATCACTGTGCTGCCAAATTTCCAATCCCAGGAAATAATGAAGGAGGCCCAAGTCCTTCATCTCAAACTCTTTTGCAAGATCCTCCTTGCATGAGAGTATCAACAGCTCATCACCTGTCAAAATCAAATCATCTACACAAAGTACAATGATCAGCAACTTACCCTCCACCACAATCTGGTATAGGTTCGGATCCGCCTCACTCTTGGAGAATCCAAGTCTGGTGAAATAACTGCCTATCCGTGTGTACCAAGCACGAGGTGCTTGTTTCAACCCATACAACGCTCTTTTGAGCCTGCACACATGCAACTCGCTGTTGAAGATCTCGAAACCTTCGAGCTGCTCTATGTACACCTCCTCCTCAATCACTCCGTTGAGGAACGCAGTCTTCACATCCATCTGATGAATGTGCCACCCCATCTGCGCTGAGAGAGAAAGAATCGTCCGTATGGAAGAATACCTTGCGACAGGTGCAAAGGTCTCCTCATAATCGATCCCCTCTATCTGTGAGAAGCCTCAAGCAACAAATCTTGCCTTGTACTTCTCCACACTCCCGTCAGCTGCCTGCTTCACTTTGTAGATCCATCTCGAACCCACCACTGATTTCCCTTCCGGCCTTGGGACAATTTCCCATGCACTATTTCTGACAATCGAATCATACTCTTCCACCATGGCATCTACCCATGCGGGGTCCCTACGCTTCCTCTCGAAAGAGGATGGCTCTGTCATGACACATTTTCTCACAAGAGCCATGTATCCAATGTACCAGTCCGGTGACTGTCTCTGTCTGCGTTGTGCTGTAGGTGGTCCTACAACCTTCTCTGCATCTTGAGCCAGTCGCTCAGCTTCTGTAGTGTGCTTCCACCTCTGATGGTTGGCACTGCATGAGTGGTCTCTTCCATTCCATGCACCTCCTCTTGTGGCTGATTCACATCCTGAAGCTCATCCTTAGGAACTAATATCTCCTCCTCTACATTGAAGTGTGGCTCCCTCTCGAGCGAACACTTCATGGCTTTCTCCTTCTGAAATTGTATATCCCGTCGCACAACAGTCTTGAGACTGTCTGGAAAATACACACGATAGTTGTGGGGCGTATCAGTGTACCCCACAAATATCCCAACCTCTGCAGTCGGCTCCAGCTTCTTCCTGGCATCCTTCGTCACATGAATGTAAACAGGTGAACCAAAATCCTCAAATGGGAAATATCAGGCTTCTTACCAGAAAACGCCTCCTCGGGTGTACTCATGCCAAGTATCTTGTGAGGACAACGGTTCTGCACATATACTGCAGTATTTCATGCCTCCGCCCACAAGTGAATGGGTAGGCCCTGATCATGCAACATCGCCCGTGCAGCACCCACGATCGTTCTGTTCTTCCGCTCAGCAACCCCGTTCTGCTGTGGGTTATGAGGTGCTATGAGCTCTCTTCGAATTCCTTCTGTGCTACAAAAGTCCTTGAATTCGCCAGAGATGAATTCACCACCATTGTCTCTCCTAAGAGCCTTCACCTGCTTCCCCGATTCCTTCTCAACCAGCGCCTTGAACTCACAGAAATTTGAGTATGTCTCGCTCTTCTTCTGCATGAAGAAGATCCAGCACTTCTGAGAATAATCATCAACAAAGATCACATAGTACCTGTGCTTTGCTGTCGAAGCTACTGAGAAAGGTCCACACACGTCTGTGTGAATTCTCTCAAGGATCGTCGTGGCACGACTATCCTTCTCGGGAAAGGTGGCTTTCACAAATTTTCCCAAGGTACATCCCTTGCACTGATCTGACTGCGCAAGAGTACCCTTAGGAAGCCCAGTAGAAATCTGCTGCAGTATCTTCAAAGATCCATGGTGAAGGTGGCCCAATCTCTGGTGCCACAGCTCGCCATCATCCCGGCTCACCACTCCTTCTGCCTTGCATGCCATTGCTGTGCAGCCATCTACCTGTAATTGATAAAGGTTCTTGACTCGAACCCCTATCTTCCGGGTCTCTCCAGTTGTCTTACTTCACAAGAAAGCCTTTCCTTTGCTGAAGACAACATCATATCCCTTGTCTTCTAACATCGCCACAGAGATAAGATTCTTCTTCAGTCCTGGAACATGCATCACTTCCTTCAATACGAAGGGTTTACCAGACTCTCTCTCAAAGGAAATGGTACCGATACCGGTCGCACTGTATCTACCATCATCTCCCATCTCGATGTGCACTCCAAGATCTTTCTCATCCAGATCAGAAAACAAATCTCGATCTCCTGTCATGTGAAAAGACGCACCACTTTCCAAGAACCAAACTGAACCCATCACACTTGATACCAAGCATGCGATCAGCGAAAAATCTAGCTCAAACTGCGAGGCTAAGGCCTCTCCCACTGCAGATCCAGCAGCCTGCTTATTTTTCTTCTTCTGCGGACAATTTGTGGCATAATTTCCGTGTTGGTGACAGTGAAAGCACTTCACCTTGGACATGTCCTGCTTCTTTCCTTTCACACCGGATTGAGAAGCTTTCTTGCTCTTCCCCTTCTTTGCTTTGGCAGCCAAAGCGCAATTCTCTTCATCATATGCCTTTGATGAAGATCCATCCCTGGTACTCCGCCTTATCTCCTCTTGCACAAGATCCGACCAAAGTCGCTCCCATCCTCGCAATTTCTCCCGACCATTGACAGAGTCCTGATAGGAGTGCCAACTCTTCGATAGCCCAAGGAGAGCCAAGCTCACCAAGTCTTCTTCATCCACACTAACTCCTACACTCCCAAGCTCATCCCTGCAGTGGACAAACTTTGTCAAGTATACCGGAATAGTGTCATTCTTCTCCATCTTTATTTTCCTGAGTTTATCCTTGAGCGCCAACTTCCTCTGGTCGCTCTTGCTTTGGAATAAATCTTTCAACGCTTTCCACATCAAGTATGGAGAAGCTTTACCATGCAGGCTGGATACTATGTGATCCTTCACGCCCTCCAACAGAATCCTTCGACACTTTGCTGTCTTCTTTTGCCAAGCCTCAACTTGAGCAGCATCAGTAGGCTTTGGGACTTCAGCATCTATGAACTCCTTCAACCCGTTGTCATCTAACACCACCTCCATCCTATCTCTCCATGCAATATAATTCGAGCTGCCTTCAAGAGCATACTCTAATCGCAATCCGTTGAAAGACATTTTGACTTCGACACCAAGAAAACACTGCTGCAAATTCGAATTCCACCAGCTCAAAACTCAACCGCTTCTGATCTGTGAGAACAAAGTATTTCTAGCACAGAGATCGAATGTAGGGGCATTTACTGGATTTTTCACCTTTCAAAGAAAGGATGAATCCAGAGGCTACCTGGCCCTCTTACAGACTCTGTCTACCGAAATAAAATGTAATCACTGTAATAGATCCGATGATCAACTTCGCTCTGATACCATGTAGAAATTTGAATAATAGATGAGTTATTCACCGATATTATCCTGATTACACACTATTTGAGCTTCATGCATAATACATAACCTCTTCTACCATTGATCATCAATTTGCGGAATTAAAAACAATCGCATGCGCACATTGAAACATTAATCAATCGCACATATCAACACAGTATGTAATGGGGAAAGCTTACAGCTGAAAACCCCCAACTATCTGTATATTATAATGATAGAGAACATGTAACAATACATAGCACAAACTCCAAATCCCACTGGCTTGTACTGCGCAATACTCATTGGCAATCTCAATCAATGTGTGTGCAAATCTCATGCACAGCTATAGTCACAATTGATAGTAGACTAACCCTTTCACCCACCTCTAACATTGGTCTCCACTGAACTGTCCATGCACTGCAGTTAACTGATGTATTCTTTAGTTGATTTATGATTTAATAATTAGTGAATTAATTAATAATTAATTCACACCACTCATCACTAGTGTATTTATCAGTTAGACTAAATACAACTAGTTCAACTAAGTTAAACCGAACACAACTCCATCAACTGTCTCATCAACTCCACCAAACTCTGCCACATGAGTTCTCACTGAAGTCAACCATGCAATAGCTCAACTAACCCCTAGGAATAGCGTAATTCCTTCTCTCAGCTGCATGTGCCACATCCGTAGCTCGAACTGAAGTGCTGCAAGAGGATAAGATAATGTTTATAGTCCAAATATTATTAAGAGCTAATAATATTCGACTGATCTATTTTTAGACTGGCAGTCTAAAAATAGACTCCGCCCAGTATGTCTAAAAATATAGGTCCATCTATTTTTACCAACTTGACCAAACATCCACAAATAGCATCCTGCAACTCATAGACCATGATCCATATGTCTAAAAATAGACATAGTCTAAAAATAGACTTTGCGCCAAAAATATCCTGCGGGCCCACTTAGTGAAGGCGACTTCTTTTCACTAAGCTCCATCAGCTTGTTGCATTCTCAACAGGTATGGGGGATATGGTTGTTGGAATTGAGGATACTAGATATTTATACCATAATAATTATTCCAACCTTTCTCCCATGATGGATTTTGAGGTTGGGGTGGCCAAGGTTTCCATGGCATAGGTGCATTCCAATTTCTCTATGGTTGTGCATATTATTGATATTGAGTATTGGGACTTTGTGACATACATGTTTGTTGAGACTGCCATGGTATTTTGGCAATAAAACAAATTTATTTAGCTTGACTTGGTCCAAATTTGTCCTGGAAGACAACCTTGATCCCAGGTATTGAAGGACATTCTTTTGTATCATGATTTTCAACGCATATGACACAAAGTTCCACATTATCAAGAGTACATTCTCTTAGAGCATGAGTTTTCCTACACCTAGGATAGAAAATAGATAATGAAACATTCGCAACCTTTTTCTTGTTTTGTATCTTTAGAGTATCTAGTTTTTCACTAAGATTTCCAAGGATATTTGTTTAAAAATTATCAAGCAAATTGCCTAATTCTGCTCTACTTATTATTTCAAATACATATTTTCTAAATCTTGGCATGGTTGGATCTCTTGGATTCTTTCCATATCTAGCCTTGCCTCTTCGAATATGCTTGCACAACTCACAAATTTCATTAAATTATAATTGGGAAACATCTTATTTTCCCATTAAATTGAGAATATCAATCCACTCATTTCTTATAGTTTATAGCAAAATATTTTTCAATGTTTCCTCATCTAAATTGTGTATCTTATCCCTTTTGATATTGTAGGAAAATATTTCCACTAGGTCTTCAAGGATTTCATCCTCCTTTTGCATCATCTTAAAGACTTCATCCTTAAGGTTACGGTGCATACAATAATCTTTATATTTTTCTACGAATACTCTCTTCATTTCATCCCATAAACCCATTTAAGGGCTCCATATTTTAGAGTAGTTGGAAATAAATTCAATTTTTTAGTTTTAATTAAATAGTCATAGGATCTACATAATACTTGAAACTCAAAAATAAATGTCTTGGGATCCTCAATTTTTAAGCCATGAAAATTGGGAAGAATAGAAGGTGAAATATTTTTCATTGTAGTTGTGGTATCTTCATCAAAGATAGGGAATCCATAAGGGTCTTGTTCTCCCCTTCCTCCTCTACCATCTCATCCACTTCCTCTATTTCCTCCTCTACCTCTTCCCCCACCAATCCTAAGTTTACCATATACATTGTGTACTTCTCCTTCCCCTTCTCTATCCATTGTAGATTCCTCATAGCTAATATATGTTTTAACAATAGGATTGCCTGCTTCTTCCTCTAGTTCTTATACTAATGGTATCACAGAAAAATTTTCTTCCTCTTCCTGACTAGGCACTTCTAACTCTTTTCCTAAGATTTGTTCTCTTATTGAAGAGAGAAATATAACTCCTTCAGTAGGGGATGTACGTTCTTCAACTGCAACTTACGTGGAAGAAGTTGGTGAGTCCCTAGATTCAATTTCAGATTTTTGTACCTCGGGAATTCTATATCTACCTGGTATGGATGGAATGTGAGTGTCAGTGGATGGTGCGGCACTACATGGTCTAGTGGAGTGTTTGGTGATGTTGGTATTGAAATACATCCTCTACTCTTACTTATAAATCTACCCCTAGAACTTGTTCTCTATACATGCACCCTAAATGATTTTAATATGATTTTAACTATGCATCTAAAGGATGAACACATCTAATATGATGTGCAAACCAAGACTAAATTCATATATACACTTCCCAACGACACCAAAATGTTTGGTAATTTAATTGGTGGTTAAATTACTTCATTAATTATCAACCTAGGTTCGTCTACTTGTGAAGTGCATGTGCACAATATATTCTAAGAGTTCTTATTTTTTATTAAAATATGAAACTAAAATGTAATTTGAGTTCTATTGAAGCAAAGTGTAACTAGATTAACTTGTATCATTCCTACGCAAATTGCTTTCCACCAAAAATGTTCTTTCGAAAGCAAACTAGTTTTAAAGGTCAAATCAATTGAAAGTTATCTGCTACTAAGTTGAATTGAAAATTATTCTACTTGACAAGAATTAAAATTTACTCTACTGATCTGAATTGAAAATATTCTTCTAATGAATAAAATTTAAACCTTATTCTACTGTTGAAAAATTGAAATGTTATTCTAATTGCTGGA
Organism: Pinus albicaulis; assembly: GCA_034641835.2. Classification (NCBI taxonomy): domain Eukaryota; kingdom Viridiplantae; phylum Streptophyta; class Pinopsida; order Pinales; family Pinaceae; genus Pinus; species Pinus albicaulis. Next base: position 705,593,454 of record CM076577.1, read on the forward strand.
AATTGAAGTCTATACTCTATTCAACATAAAGAAAGATTTAATCTAAGTTCCTTATAATTTCACTTCAGAATTTTATTCAAAAACAAAACTTGAAAGTGATGATATGAAATACAACTCTAAGGAAATACTAGTGTGTGTGGTTTTGAATGGAATCAAGTTGGTCATTAACTTGTAAATCTAAAACTAAACAAAATGGTTGAAATGAACAAATTAAGAAAGGAAATGTTTTTTTATCTTTTTATCATTTGTGACTGCTCGACCTATGAAAACCAATCAATTTCAATTCAAAAAAATCATAGTACTAATAGAGAGCTTCTAAATATTTGTAATGGAAAATAGACTACTCATGAAAAGAATCAACAACTAAAATAACTTACAACTCTTCAAGGGGCCCTCATATTGAGCATAAGCATGAAAGGACTTCAATTGACGAGTTATTCACCCATGAATTTAATCACCAAAGGAACAAAGTACTTACATTAAAAGAAGAAGTATTCGATATGAAATGATTAAAAAACTTAAATATTTCCATTTTCCCGCTCCAAGGCTATTTATAATCCCATTTTGAATAAAAGTTTGAAGAGTTATAATTTGAGAAGCTAGTTTATATTTGAAAACTAAGTAATTAAATCAAAATAGGAACCATGCTTCTCATGATTTTCTACAAGAAGAGAAAATCATGAGAATATTTCGATTTGACATATCGTAATCTTTGATTCCAAACTTTTCCTATTCAATCCAAAACTCACTTGATGATGCCACGATATAACCATAGTTGACTTTTGGTTTGACCATCAGATATCTTGAACCCTGTGAGTTTCCAAATCAGTGTAACAAGTGGATGTGCATATGTCAAACATTTTCCATCTATCTGTATCCTTTATTCCTCCTGAAACATGTTGGAACTTGTCTAACCATGGATGTAGTTGCAAAGTCTTTAGTTAGTTGCAGAATGAGTGCATTTCGGTAGCTATAGAGATGTTTTGATTAAAGTTCATAAAGAAACAATAGAATGTAAACCATGAATCAATGATACTATTTATTATGTTTGAGCATATCTGACGTGTCCTTTCAACTTGAAAATGTGGAAAAAATTATGACCAAAAGGATGAAAATGAAGGTAAAAGGGCATCAAAAAGAAGATAATTCAGGACTTCAACATGTACCATTTAGCTTTACCTGGAAGTTATCCTTTCGACCATATTTTTCAAAGGTCATGCTACACTTCTCTTGTAGTTCTAGACCTTTTCTGCAAAATTATATCTTATGTTAACTTTGTTTGAGATTTCGATGCCAAATATTCTACAGAGGTAGGACTTATTCCTCTTCCTGGTCTACCATGGAAGGCTCATAGAGCTTTTGATTATCCACATTCACAACTAGGTAAATGTGCATGTATGGGGATATACTGAGTCTATATGCATTATCTCCCACCTTTTTGAGTATCTCAAAGGGCCCATATTGCAGGGCCTTTATTTTCTTACCAAGACCCTGTAGCCTCTCCTTGTTCAAGTGTAACCATACTCTATCTCCCACCTTGAATTACTTCTTAGTTTTGTGTTGATCTTTCCTGGCCTTATATTTTTCCAATGACATTTTCAATGTCTCCAATACATGTATATGGATTTGCTTAATTTTTTCTACATTTTGTTTGACCCTCACGACATCCCTTGTAAGATCCTCTCTTAATCTTCCTTGTTTTCCATAAGCAATATCCAAAAGTGAAGGTGTAAGATATCTAAAACAAGTTTGAAATGGGGAATTACCATTAGAAGTGTAGACTACTTGGTTATAAGAGTTTTGTCTATATAACATGTTTTCATCCCAGTTCTTTGGATGCTTCTAATTGTAACCCTTCAAAATTTGCACCAAATTCTTATTGACTATTTCTATCTACCCATCTATCTGAGGATTGAATGTTGTAGACCTCTTCAAATTTGTGTCTAAATTCTCGCATAATTTAGTCCAAACTGCACTAAGAAATCTTGTGTCCCTATCTGAAATGATGCTCCTTGGTATCCCAAATTTCACCTAGACCTGTCCAAAGGACAAGTTTGTTGCTTATTTCCCACTGATGGTATTTTTAGAGGGAATCAAAACACACATATTATTGAACCTATCAACTACCACAAACAACTAGCCATGTCCCTTCCTATTTTTTGGTAAGCCTCCCACAAATTCCATGGAAATGCTTTACCAAGGACAAGTGGGTATAGGTAAGGGATGATATAGACCCTATTTTTTGTTACTAGGCTTGTTGGTACAACAAAGCATGCTTCATATTATGAACCTAAGTACTAGTTCTTGCATCTTGGGAAAATGCACATGCCTCTGCAAGTTATCCTTTGTCTTTCCTACACCAAAATTCCCTACAACCTTGGAGTTATGAGCCTCTTCAATCAACTACAAAAACTCACCTTTAGGAACACATAACTTATCCAACTTATAGACAACTTTTCTTAGAGATGTTAGTCAATGATGTTGTTGCCATCATGCACATGACTTTGACTCTACAACTACTAAAACATCTCTTGAATTCCTCACCCTCTGAACATGCCTCTCTATATGCATCGTGGGTGAATGGCTCTATGTGCATCAAAGTTACCAAAGTTTTGATCATTGATGTGGGTGGCCTTGAAAGCATGTCAGCTAATTTGTTTGTGTTTCCCTTCTTGTACTTGATCACTAAATAAATTTGTTGTCGAAACCCCATCCACTTGTAATGCCTAGTTTGTTGTAGCTTACTTTGGGCCTGCAAGCATTATAGTGGCTTGTGATCTGTGTGGACTACTACTCCTTTCCCATCAGATAGTGCTTTCACTTCTTCACAACTTACATAAGGGCATATAGCTCCTTATTATAGGTAGTATAATTAAGAATTTTCCCATTAAATACTTCAAAATGGCAGCATACAGTCCCTCCTCCTTGTGTCATTACCACTCCCATAATATACCCACTCACTTCTATCTCCACTTTAAAATTTTGTTGTGTGTTTGGTAATTCCAGAACTGGTGCTTGACTAATCTTATTTTTTAACTCCTCAAAGGCCCGTTGTTGACCATTTCCCTACTAGAAACTCTTGCCACTTATTGTTATGGCATCCACTGGTGTTGCTACCACTTCAAATGTGGCTATGAATTTCCTCAAGTATTTTTCTATCCCAACAAAAATTCCAACCTCAAGAACATTAGTAGTAAATGACCATTTCATGATGGCATCCATCTTGGCAGGATCTATCTTCAACTCTCCTCCGCCTGTCACATATCCCAAATACACGAAATATTGTTTTGAAAAAAAACACTTATTGGGATTTTGTAGCAACTAATTCTTCTTTAATGTCTCCAGAATCTATGTCAAATGTGTGATGTAATCCTCCCAGATAGCATTGTATACTAGTATATCATTCAAATTTACAATAATAAATGAATCTATAAAAGGTCATATTATATCATTCATTAACCTCATAAAAGTAGCTAGTACATTACATAGGTTTAATGGGATGACTAACCACTGATACAGGCCTTGCATGGTTTTGAAGGTGATCTTCCAAGTATCTTGTTCTTTGACATGAACTTGGTGATATCTAGTCTTTAAGTCCACCTTGGTGAAGTATTTCACTTGTTGTAACTAAATTATTTCACTTGTTTCAAGTAAGTCGAGAAAATCATATATTTTTGGGAAGAGGTACTCGTTCTTATGTGTGATTTTTTTTTAATGCCTTGTAATCAATACACATCCACCAAGTCCCATCCTTATTTTTTACAATGATGATGAGTGACCCAAATGGTGATGTACTTAGTCAAATGACACCTTGTTCCAGTATTTTTGTTTAAATGTTTCTTCACCTCACTTGCTTCTATAACATACTACTTGTATATCATGATGTTTAGCAATGAGGATTCTATAAATACCTGGATATTGTGCTCCATGTCCTTCTTAGGTGGTAACCCTTTAGGATCCCATAACACATATTCTTGCGGAAACTCTTCCAATAGTTGTTTTTGTTTCTTAGTGCACCCTTATAGGGATGCCTTACCTCTTATCGACTCTTCTACAGATTGATTTTCTCTTAAAAAAATTAAAACATACTTCTTACTGAAGTCGATAAATTTCTTGGCTTAGTTGGCACTTACCAGCGAAATTTTTGACTTGCCTTTGTGTGCGTTGATGGTGAATAATTTTCCATCCTTGACGAGCCTATATGGGGTGGCTCTTTGAATGAATATTGCATCTCACATGTACATGTAGGGACTTCCAAACACCACTCCACATACATCAAGTTCTACTTCATCAGTAAAATCATCACTGATAGCAAATCTAATATTGCACTATTTTTTTACCTTTAACTTTGCATCTATATTTACCCATCCCAATGGGTATGGGCTCGGATGATCATGAAATTCTAATCCCAAATTTTGGACCAGCTCTATTGCATTGAGATTCACCTGTGATACTGGGTCAGAAAGAGCATCAATATTTATGTTCTTGACTTGTATCTTTATGGGGAATATTTTGGTCATTTCTTTCTCTTCCTATTGCTTAAGGCTACTCAGATTCACCTCCTTCTGCACTGATGTACATATGATATTCTCATCCACATCTAAGTTTATTTCAACCCGATTTCTCAAATTAGTGTCCATGAGATTAATATTCTTATTGTCTTTCTTTTTGTTCTTTGAGTTAAGCTCTGGATGAAACTTCAAACACTTCTCCTCTGTATCATCGTCAATGTTGTAGTGGTGATAGTCGTTACTAGGATCTTTACACTGATATGTTGTGGATATCATATTTTTATCTTTTCCCTCTTTCCACTTTTTCTTCCCTCCCTTAGAAGCATCTTGGTTCTCCTTTTTCTTCGATCCACTTGATTTCCATTTCTCCAAGCCTATGTTCTCCAAGAACTATGCATGTACACATGCCTCATCCATTGATCTAGCCCTTAAAAACATCACTTGCTTCTGCATATGATATGTACACCCCCAAAATACTTGAGAAGTACATTTGGGTTCTTTGGGGAGATACCCATCATTATGGCCATCTTTCTGAACTTTGTAGTGTACTCATGTGCACTCTTCCCTTGCTTCTGCCTAAAGTAGTGCCATCGGATCCACTGGTATTTTAAATACAAAATAGGGTAAAATTATGAATTTATGAGGGTTTTGAAGTCCTCCAACATAGTCACTGGAGGGTATCTCTTCAACCTCAAGGTCTTTGTGTCACTTTTCCACCAAGTCAAGGAATTCCTCTCTAATATCAACCACACAAATTAAATCTTATGTTCTTCCTCGATATAATGAACATTTTAATACACTTCTAATTGTTGAAACTAACGATTTAGCTTTAGAGCATCGATATCACCTTGGTATGGCTTGATATCAACCTTCACTTACATTTTGAACAGGGACTATTAATGGATCACGACACTCGAACTAGGTCAATATATTTTGAGTCTTGTCTTCTATTGGTTCTTTATTTCTTCTCAATCTCTTGATTTACCCTTTGATCAATCCTCTATGTTAGAACCCTCATCTTCTCTAAGTATCCCAAGATTAATTTTCCATTATCTTCCCTATAGTAAAGAGCCTTACAACCTTGGAGGTGTGAGCCTCTCTGATCAACTATAAACACTCACCTTTTGAACCAACTAACTTATAGAGCCTGTAGAGTAATCTGTCCTAGAGATAGTAGTCAACGATGTTTCTACCATTGTTCCCATGACTCTAAATTTGCAACTGTTGAAACACCTCCTTGAAGTCCGCATCATCTAAATATGTCTCTCTGTATGCATCATGGTTGAATGGCTCCACATGCATCATAGTTCTCAAAGTTTTGATCTTTGATGTGGATGGCCTTGAAACCATGTCATCGAACTTGTTCGTGCTTCCCTTAATCTACTTGATAACTAAATGAAACTATTGTAGAATCCTCATCCACTTGCAATTCATGGTTTGTTATAACTTACTTTGGACCTATAGGTACTTTAGTGACTGGTGATATGTGTGGATTATTGTCTCCTTTACCATCAGATAGTGCTTCCACTTCTTCACAGCTTGCACCAGGGCATAGAGCTCCTTGTCATAGGTAGGGTATTTTATAATTACCACATGAAATACTTCATAATGTAGCATACAAGCCTTCCTCCTTGCATCAATCCCACTCCCATAACATACCCACTTGCATCTATCTCCACTTCAAAATTTTATTCCAAGTTTGGTAATGCCAAAATAGGTGCTTGACTGGTCTTCTTCTTTAACTCCTCAAAGGACAGTTGTTGACCCTTTCCCCACTGGAAACTCTTACCACTTGTTTTTATGGCATGGAGTGGTGTTGTAACCACTGCAAATGAGGCTATGAATTTACTCATGTACTGTGTTTCCCCAATGAAACTGCAAACCTCATAAAAATCACTAGGAACTGGCCATTTCATGATGGAATCCATCTTGGAAAGATATATCTTCAACTCTCCTCCACCTATCATATACCCCAGATACACCAATATTGTTGTGAAAACTCACACTTCTTGATATTTTCTAGCATTTTGTGCTTCTTTAGTGTCTCCAACATCTAGGTCAAATGTTAGATGTGCTCCTCCCATGTAACATTGTATAATAATATGTCGTCCAAATATACAATAACAAAGAACCTATAAAAGGGTGTCGTATATCATCATTATCCTCATAAATGTAGTTGGTGCATTGAAAAGTTTGAATGGCATGACTAACCAATCATACAAACATTTCTTGGTTTTAAAGGTGGTGTTATCACTCAGGTTTTCCTAGAAGTTGTGTAAGAGGAAAGTATACCCGAGGTAACCACAAACCAACCTTTTAGATGCAGAATCTAGCCAATCTGCATCCAGAGAGGGCTCTCTCTTTATAATTTATCTTTGTTCTTGGAAGGTTTTAGGCTAGTTATAGATTCAAGAGTTTGTTTTGGAAAATGGTGGAATCGACAACTTAAGGGCAAGGTTGAGAGCTTTCAATCCATTGGGCTATGGAGTCAAAGGATGGCTTTAATGGATTTCTATTCTAAGCACAAGATGGTATTACAGGGCAAGATAGCTAGACAGAGAACAATCCTTAAAATTTAAAGTGGATGGGATGATCTTGAAGGGATGAAAGGCAGCTAAGAATCTTTCACCATGTTCAAAAGAAAGAAGTGAAATGACTACAAACAAAGAGAAATGAAGAATTCTTTATCATAGTAATCAACAATGTTTAAATTAGCAAAGCAAGAGCATTTAAGAATTCATGCTTATAACTAATTTAGAGAAAAACATTAAGAACAACCACATTTGAAATCAGAGTACAATTAAGCAAATTCTGATTCAATCCTTTATGTAAATTATTCAGAAATGGATATGATGATATTATAAACTAATATAGAATTTCAGACAAAGGGTAGAAAAACTTATTGAACTGTAGTCCAACACATGAATCCTGCAACAAGTCCAGTGCTTTAAATCGTCATCCAGTAAGCCACGAAAAATTTCTCCAAAATGCTTTTATTCCGAAAATCTCAATGTTACAGCAGAGTAATAGAATCCACCCTCAATACTCTCTTCGAGGGTTTATTTATACACTAAATAATTGAAAATATCTCACACTATCCTAGCCCATATTTTGGGGTGACTAAGGATTAATTTACAAGTAAACAGGAGACAAATGGTCTCGTAGATAGCATAATAAGTAACTGCTGATGTGTTGTTTCCTTTCTTTGTGGATGTGCTGGAGGTAAGTGCTGAAAAAGGGCTTGTTGCTGTCTTTTGGAGTAATTTCTTTGCTTCTTTGATACTCTTTGTCTTTTACGGATACTCTTTAACCTGTGTAACTGATACTCTTTCATCTGTACTCATTTTTAGCATTTGCTTGATAGTAAAGATAAATTCTCATCCTGAAAATAACTTCTATAGAATTTCCAACATTTCATTCCACCATCGATTATCTGGTATCATGGTCCTTTTGAGTTTTCTCAATGTTTCATCTGCTTCTGTGAGTTTGTAGAAGGTGGGCTCATTAGGAAACAGATACCTTATTTCATGTTCCAAATGAAATAAATTCCTCACTCTATCATAGATGTTTCTCCCTGTTGGTAGTGTTGATTGTGGTAAACTAGGAGAACAAGCAGTTGTATTTTGAGCATGAGCCTTTATTTTCTTTATATAAGTTTCTAAGTCCATTATTTGATCCTCTGAGAGCATAGGACTTGGTAACCCACTGTCCAACAAAGCTTGGAATTTCTCTCTGAAAATATTGATATCAACCAAAATATCTGTGCACTTCCTTTCTAAATTCTGCATGAAAGTTCTCTTGATGAAAACTCTCTTTATTTCTAAAACTGCGCCGGTCCTGTCCTCAATCCCTAATACTGCAAGCTGTTGTTTTTTCCTGGTGTTCAAAAATTGAATGAGCTGATTGGCCTGCTCAGGCCTGCCTCTTAATTCATTTCTGGTTCTGTTTATTTCTTCTTGGGCTATTTTAACCAACTCATTTTGTTCAAAAATAGCTTGAATAGAAGGCCAAATGTCTTTTATTAACTCAATGATATCACCCCAAAGAATGTCATTAATCTCCTTTAAAGGCTTTTCCAATGAAAGATCTTTCTCCAAAGCCTGAACCAATTTTTCTAATCTTTTTATTTCCCTGGTGTGATCAGCAACTGTCTTTTTAGATGTATCATATTTTTCCTCCAATTTTACTAATTGCAATTTCGTTTCTTGGAGTTCTGTGACCCTGAGTTGTAGACTTTCCATCTGCTTTATTAATTCATCAGAATTCAAACCAGAAGTGTTCACCTGGGATGGCTGTATCTGCTGCCCTGTTATTGTAGTACCTGTTGTTGATGTCTGCCTGATAGTTTCCTGTTCCTGCAAAGCTTTTTCCAATTCCTTCTCCGTTTCACTTAGTCGCTCAGTCATGTTTAGGAGTAACTCCATTATTTCTTCTTGTGAATTCCCCTTTATAACTTCTTGGGTCTGAGGGTGTCTTGAAGCTGGCAATTTTAGCTGCTTTCTGAGTGCAGCTATGTCATCATCTTTCTTCTTTATCAATGCCTCAATACTTTTAATGTCTTTGGGGTTATGACCCAAGCCAATGATTATGTCTTCTAAAGACTTTATTCTATTATCTTTGGCCTGTGAAGAGGCCTTCTCAATTTTCAATTGTGCAGTAGTGTTATTCAAAGAATCCTGCAGCGTTATAGCTGCCATGGCCTTGTTGGTAAGAGTGGAATAGACCATTTCCCCAGTTTGTCTGTGTAGCTCTATTTGGTCCAGAGGATGGATATCCTTTGCCAAAACTTCAAAATTTGCTCTGATGTAATCAGCTGCTGAAGTGGGCTTTGGCACCTTTGCTTTGAAGTGGCTCATCAGCATTTTACCTTGTGAAAGGTCGAATGCTGACATTAGCCTTTCTTGATTATGGGGAGCCATCTTCATATACTGATCATATACCTTCATTTTCAATGGATCATTCTTTGCTTTAATGTTAATGAAGGTTCTTTTAATATCCCCTGTGTCTGTCTTTGGTGGTCTGAAAGAGGATACCTCAGTGCTTAATTGCTTTTGTAAAGCTTTCCCTTTCTGGCTTATGTTTGTTTCACTTGTTGTGCCAGTTTGCTGACTATCTTCCCTTCCATCATCAAATACTTCATCTATAATTTCCACATCTGGAGGTGGATTTGGTTTCTGTTTCTTGACCTGATGTATCTGTGAGGTTTCTTTTGGAGGAGTGGTGTCTGAAACCAGCCTTTTCTTTCCTATTTCCACATTTAATGGAGTCTGCAACTCTGGAATTTGTGTGTGCTTTTCCTGTGTGGGAGAAACCTGTGATTGTTCAGGTGCTTTAGAAGTTTGTGGTTTCTCCGCCATGACCAAAGTTTCAATGACCTGGATTACAGGTTCCTTTCCTTTACCCTTGGGTTCTGCTGCAACTGATGAACTGCTTTCCTGTAATGCTTGTTGTAGAGTTGCTGCTGAAGAAGTGCCAATGTAGGGTACCTACACTTGACCATAAGATTCTAGGTCAAAGTTCTTCTCAACATCTTTCATAATTTTATTCATTTTGTCAGCTTCACTTTCTTCCTCAACAAGTGTTCCTTCAATCCATTCATCTCGATTGGCATACTGTTCTAGATCAGGAATCTTGTGATGTATATAAGGGGATGATTTATTCTTTAATCTCTTTTCACAAATAAAACCAACTGGGTCATAAGGAACCCAACGGAAAGATGTTTGGAACTTTTTCTCTAATATATTTTCTGCCTCTCTCTCGGCCTCCCTAGAGTTGCAGATGAAAGGACCTAATTGACTTTTGATCCTTAATTGAGCTTTCTTCTTTACATTACAAAAATGGATCACATCTAAATTGTTCATTTTCCTGAAGTATTCCAAGGCAAAAATCCTCATAGGCACATATCTGGGTAACTTGAATGGACGTAATTCACATCCATAAATTCTGATGACTGTATGGTTTTGATACAAATACCAATCCCCAACTTTATAACTCTTTGACAGTTGCAAGGTCTTTCTAATTTCATTACTGAGTCTTGGGGGAGGAATTCCTGTTAACAAAGTTGTTGCAGGATATACAAACTGGTCAATGAATTCAGTGTAGGAATAGGGAGAATTAGAGGAAAAATGAATTATGGGGGACCAAAATATGACTGACCTGGGGTTACCCTTGGCATCAAGTTTTTGAACAGGGAAAGGGAACCTTTCTGACTGGTAGTAGATAATGAGATGATAGATGACTGAGGAGTACTTAAAAACTTTTTCAGTATCTAGCCTTATGAATTGATCATGGATCTTGTTGGCTATGAAGGAAGAAAAGTCATATTTAATCTCAGGAGGTTGCCCAGGAGTAAAAATGGATAGCAAAGCCAAGGTTATCTCATCCACATATTCACTGGTGTTGAATCCCAAGACAAAAGATATTATATTTACAATGAGCCTTCCCAATGTATTGAAATAGTAAAAACCATAGGGAGGAGACCCTTTTGGCTGATGCTTAGGTAACATGAAAGTCTGACACATGAATTTTAGCTTTTCTGGGGTTAATTGCCTGGTTTTCTCAATCAATCCTTCCATGGACAATGGTGCTAATTCTTGGTCTGGCTCAAAGTGTAACATGGCATTGATAGCCTGGGGAGTGATGGGAAACAGAACACTTTGATCAGGAGCTATTACAGCCCTCCGTGTGGGATCATAGTTTGAATGGCAGTAATGGATGATTTCTGGGAAAATAAGGACTGAGGGGATGAGATACCTTGGGAGATTGGATTCCCACAAACCTATAAGATCTTTCCCCTTTGAGTATTCTTCTCTGCAGCGACAATAACTCAATAGGGGACTTTCATCGAAATGCAGGTCTTTAATTTGGAAATCTTCATCTATCAAAGGTAAATATTCCAATTCACGGTGAGGAGCATTCAATGGAGTGATATTCAGAGCTGCCGGGACCTCCATTTTGGTTCTTGTGGATTCAAAATGGAGGTTTTTGGTATTCCTCACAGGCCGGGCGGGATTTCTAAAATGGAGGAAATTGGCACAACTTGTTGGTTCAGGGAGAAATTACACAATTTTAAAACCTCTAGGGAAGACTCAGTGATGATTTTTAATCACTATTTCAGCGAAAAATAAAGAGAACTGAGTTCTACTTGTAGTCGGGGCGGAAAAGGATAAATACCTGTTTTTAGAAGGAGGCTGGTTCTTTAACAGGTAACAGGTGATGGCAGGACTGTACTTGAACACGGGAGCAGCGGAATCTTGGAGTGAATCAGTCAATTACAGTGGAAATTCGAAAATCGTAGCAGGGAGCACTGTCGTTTTCAAATAACGAAAATAACAGAAAAACACGGAAAAATGGCTTTATTTACAAGTTAAAAGGGTTTTTTATTTTTCCGAGGAGTGACGTCATCGACGTACGGGCTGACGTATGCAAGGTCGGGCGGTAAGCAGTAAGCGGTAAGTTCCCGCACCGCTTTTGGTCGAGGGTGGTATTAGTCGGGAGGGCAGCGATTCCACAAAACGTTGGCCACGTGGATGGTGGACTTTTCAAATACCACCCATTCCCCGCTGGTTAATGTTCTCACAAAGGATGGGTAGCGGGGTTCACGTGGATCATTGATCTGCGGATGGTTGATCCGACGGTTGAAGCGATGGGGGAAAAAGCGGAGGTTTCAGATGTGGGCCCGTCGGACTTTTAACACTTTTTAACGTTATTTAATCACTCCGGGGGATATCTAATAGGCGGATAAAAGGTTATTAATTAGTCCTGATGACTAATTAATCCCGTACGCGTAAAGAAAGGGGTTGCAGCGGGGTTTGGTTAAGTGGAACGCCAGGTGGACAATCCACGGTGGCACGAGACTTTTCCGAAGTTTTATTCATATTTTTGTGTTTAAACATACATATCGCATGTTTAAAGTTTTTGTATATATATTTTTATTATATGGTAACCAATAAACATTATTTAATTACCATAAGGGCGGGATTAGAATATAAAGATATATTTAACCAAAGGGCTTGTAAAGCGGGGTTTTTAATGAATTTTTGGGAAAATAATTACTTTGGTTAAACTATATAATATAAGGGTTTTTTGGGATATTTATAAAAAGGGAGTTATATACTTAGGATAAGGCATTTTATTAGGGATTTAGTACAATAGAGTTAAATGTAAATATGGCAAAGGACAAGGAAACTCAAAATATTTTTGCACATCTAAGAAAGTGATAACTTCTGAAGTAAATTGCAATATCTTATCTTCAACACTTAAACTTAGAATAGCAAGTTATCTTGAGGGATTTTTATGGAATTTTGCATGATTTCCCTAAGTAAAATAGGATTTTACTTAGGACAAGGTTAAAGGTGAATGATTATAATGATAAATTATCTCAAGTACTTAGGTCTTTTTGATCATTAGGCCGAGGATCCGGTCCCTCCAAAAGTCAAGGAAATGCCTTGAGCCCTTTTGATCTCCAAATACCTTAGTATTTTGGGGGAAATTAGTAAAACTTTTGAGGGGAAAGTGATGAGGGAAGTTAATGAGTTTGACTTTGCTTGCTATGATTTTCCAGTGTATTTCCTGCTTTAGTATTTGTGATGAAAGTAAAGGATCAAAAACATGTAGCAACATCATTCATCAGATAACACTTTGCAGCACCATCTACCTACCCTATCTACTTAACACTACCATTTTCTCTTCTTTATTAGGGTGCATTTAGACTTGCAAACCCTTATCAATCTTTTTCTTTTTTTACAAGGCAAATCCTATCTAATTCTACCCTTATTACATCCAAGGGCTCAGATTAAGCTGTTGAGCACCCTTTATTCACTCTACCTATCTACTTATCTGCCAAGATTAAACTGTTTGGTCATATATTTATTCTCTATTCTATAACATGAAATTGAAATATGAATAAGTCAAGTTTAAACAGTTTGACTATTCATGAATTGTGGCAAAAGTTTGACAAGCTGCACACAATTGCTTTATTACAAAATGAAATAGTAGTGGCATTTGGATTTGCACACTTTCCTTGGTCTATTTTTTGTTTGGGGTTCATTTCTTTCACTTTTTTGACCATTTTATTTTTCTTACCCTTTGATTTTTCTTTTAGGGTATACCCTCTTTACATTTTTTTTAAATTTTTTGATTTTTTGGTTTTTCAAGAATATGGAACACCTTTGCTCAAGAAAAAGGTTTGAACATATTCCATAGTTCAATCAAGACAATCATGAAAAATGACACTTATTGGTATAGGAGACTAACAGGTGGTCTTTAGGTATCCTCTTCTCTGACTCAAACCTGGTGATATCCAAACTTTAAGTCTAGCTTGGTGAAGTATTTCACTTGTTGCAATTGGTCTAGGAGATCATCTATTCTGGGTAGGGGGTACCCGTTCTTGAGCGTGATTTTTTTCAATGCCCTATAATTAATAGACATCTACCAAGTCCCATCCTTCTTTGGCATAATAATCATGGGCGACCCACATGGTGATGTACTCGGTCGAATGACACCTTATTCTAGTTGTTGCAATTTTTTCTTCACCTTACTTGCTTCTATAATAGACTTACTATACAACCCAATTTTTGGAATTTGGAAGCCCATAAATAGTTGAATCTCATGCTCCATTTACCTCTTGGGTGGTAAGCCTTTAGGCTCCCAGAACACATATGACTGCAACAACTTTTCTAGTTGTTGTTTTTGTTTATTGTTACACCCTTTCAATGATTCCCCACCTCTTACCAACTCTTTTAAAGATTAATTTTATATTACAATAAAGCATACTTCTTGTTGGACTGATCAATTCCTTGGTTTAGTTGGCACTTATCAATGGAAATTTTTACTTTCCCTTATGCACATTGATGGAATGATTTTTCATCCTTGATGAGATGGTATTGGTTGGTTCCCTACATGAATATTTCATCTTGCATGTACATGTATAGATACTCCATTGGAAAATTCATCACAAAAAATATGATAAAAAGATATTTAAAAATATGAAATCTACATTATTATGGTTTTATTTCTCTTTAGATTTATGTATTTGTAGACTATTGTTAATTGCATATCCATGCAAATTAAAATTATGCATAAAATGGATAATGGTGAAATAAAAACTCACAAACCATGATTTGACACAAGATTTAACCTGGGAAACCCTTTCGAGAGAAAACCTAGCTGGAGGGTGAGGTCTCTTTGCTCTCTTTCTCTAAATAGAAAATGGCTACAAGTACAACGAAGTAATGTCTATGGCCCATGGGGTACTATAGTGAAAAAATACTCTTTTTGTGCTCTCTCTCTATCCCTCTCAACTATTTTTCTCTAATGAATAAATGCACTGGAAAATAATGGAACCCCTTTTCCTCACAGTGGCCCGGTTATAACACAAACTGATAGCCTAATGGTGGTTAGTTTTGACTACCTCAACTCTTAACCAGAGTTACACTATAGTCTCTTGTAGAGTCTTATCCATCATAATCATATGTCTAGGACGTTTTCCATGAATAATTGGGACATCCTCTTGAATTATGATGGTCGAAATAGGAAGACCAACTTCCAAGTGGCATAACTTTTTCATACAAAGTCCTATTGAGGTGATTCTTGCACCATTGGAAACATATCTGTGTAGAATATGAAAAATACATGTAGTGCTAAAGAATAAAATTTGTATCCCAAAAAAGTGTCATTTGATGCCTCAAAATGCTCTCGGAAGGTTTCAGACCCCAATTTGCAGAACTAGTCTGGCAGGTAAAAATGGCCATGTGAGTTAGTTCCTCCACTTTTTCCACTATGAAGCATTGAGATGATGAAAAAAAATATAATGATCCAATTATGATCACCCCATATCATTCAGGAGTACTTTTCGGTTCTTTGGGGAGATAACCAACATTATTTCCAACTTACTAAATTTCATAGTGTACTCATATACACTTTGCCCCTGTCTCTGGCCTGAAGTAATGCTACTAGGTCCATTAGCTCTCTACATACCAGATAAGGTAGAACTAATTTATAAGAGCTTTTAAAGATTCTCACTTAGTCATTGGAGGATCTCCATGTAGTCTCAAGGTGTTTGTGTGGATTTCCCACTAGATCAAGGCATGGCCCTCTAATTTCAAACAATAAAATACAAATTGATGTTCTTCCTCTTTCTGGTGAACACTAAAATAAACATCTGGTTGTTGCAACAAGTGATTTAACTTCAAAGCATCAATCACATATTGATATGGATTGATTTCTAACTTTTCTTCCATATAGAACAAGAACTACGAATGGTTCATGACACTTGAACTAGGTTATTCATTTTTGTGTTGTTTCTTAAACTCCCTCTCTAATTCTTCATAATCCCCTAATTTCCACTTTGATATAATCTCTGATTTGGAACCTTCATCTTCTATCATTCCCAATTAGTTCACCAGAGACATCATAAGGAGATTCATGTTATATTTGATATCTCTGACCTAATATTATTCTAGCCTCGAGGACCTTTCCTTTGTTGAATCTCAAGGGTTATTAATAGATTTGTTGGCCATGGTTTGAGTTTTAAAACTTTCTCCTTAAGTTGATCTAGATCCCTTGTAACTTCCCACAAAATATCAAAATACACTTGATCTAATACCAATATGATAGGTAGGCTTTCATGGATATCTCACTAGACAATTGGTCATAGTATATCTACTAAAATGTATTTGAAAATATGAAATATACGCTACAAAGGTTATTTTTTTATTAGAATTTTGGAATCATTGATTATTGTATTGTGTTTATGCATACAATAGATAAAATATGGAAAAATTATAAGAACAAAATAAAAATCACAAACCATCATGTACGCAAGATACGATTTGGGAAACCCTTATCGAAAAAAACCTACGTGGAAGGTGAAGTTGTTATGCTTTCTCTTTCTCTGAATGGAAATGGACACAATTGCAAAGGAGTGAGACATGTGTCCCATAGGTTGTAATAATACACAAATCCTATATATTTTCCCTCTCTTTATCCACTCTTCACAACTTTGCTCATATATGGAATAAAATGCACTCCAATCAAATAAAACACCTTTTCCTTCTAGTGGCCCAATTATAACATAGTTTGATAGCCTATTAGTGGTTAATTTTGAGTCGTTCCATTGTTAACTAGAGTTAAAATACTCACTCATATAGAGTCTTATTCATCATGATCATGTGGCTATCCATTTTCCATTAATAATGGGGGTTGACGTGGCATCCTCTTGAATCACGGTGATCAAAATAGGAAGGTAAACTTCCGACTGGAATAACTTTTGCATGCAAGTTCTGTTGAAAATGGCACCAAGAAAGATTCTAATTTAATTTTCCCTTGAATTAAATTAGAAGAAAATTGTAATTCCACATCTCATGACAACTTGTACGAGTTAAATAAGTTAGTTTGAATTAGTTGGTTAAGTCAATTCAAGGTGAGGGTCTAACTTGATTCATGTAGAGTGGTTCCTAATTTTTAGGAGTCTTGGTTGAGTATATTTTGAGTTGTAATTAATTAATTCAGTTAAACTGAGTTAAAGTCAATTAAACTAGTTCCAATTGTTGGAGGAACTAGTGGGAGGTCTGGTAATGATTTTTTTACTTCATGATCAACCAGTTAACTGATAAATCAGCCATAAATAACTCATGCACATGTGAACTGAGAGTTACTCAGTTGATATTGGTGTTCAAGGGTAGTGTACTATTAGTTATATAATTATCCGGGCTGTACAGATGGTGCATGTATTCAAAGGAAGAGCCTAAAGGAATGGTGCAATCCAATGGAGTAAAATTCCTATTAAATAGGGGCCTAAGTACTCATTGAAAGACACAAGGAAATAGGATATTGGAAGGAAACAGAATTGGCTAAGTGTTGGCTAGAGTCAACTTGTGAGGTTGTGAGATAGATAGAGGTAGTGTTGAAATTTGCAACAAGAAACAGTGAAATTGGCATCCAGAAACAACATGACAGCACACACACTAGTGTGGGATCACAGGTCATGTAGTGATGGGTCCTAGTGATACATTAGTGTGCAATTCAATTTATTTAATAAATTGGAAATGTGTTTGATTTAATTATCCCTTAATTAAATTGGACAATAAAATGTAATCTTATCTCATAAACACTTGTAATAGTTAACTGAGTGTGATAGACTCAGTTAGCTCGTGAATTTTGAGTTGAGGGTGGTTGGTGAGGTATGCAGAGTGATTCTATGTGTTTTAGGGTTCAAGTTGCAGTTATTTTATTATTTTAATGCATGAGAAATCAGTTAACTCAATTAAGTGAGTTAAAGTCAATCTAACTAGTTGTAACTCATTGTTGAACTAGTGAGAGGTCAAGTGAATTAAATCAGATTTAATTCACATGAAATGATATGTCAAGTGACTAATGATTTACTATTAATAGTTGCATGAATTTCAGTTCTGATGAAGACCCAGTTGAGACAAAGGTTAAAGGGACGTTAACTATCAGTTGTATTTTTAGCAAACTGCCCAAATGCAGTTAAAACACCACAGGATTTCCCATGATACTTGCGCAGTTGAGAAAGGATGAAATTCCTAAGGAATATGGATTGCATTCTTCATAAATTGCGTGAGTAAGGAAAGTTGAAGACGGTCTGAGAATTGGCTAAATGTTGGCCCGATTTTGTCTGGATCAGTGTGAGACAATTAGCAGAGTGCAGGAGACTCTTGTGAGAAGAGTGCATTGTAATTGTTTCATGATTCCTTGGTTCATTATACAATAGAGATAGAGGGGTTTTGAGCATCAATATTTCCCCAAGAAAAATATCTGTGTTGTGGATTGATTTGCTTCTTTCTTTTACTTGGTGTGATTGTGCAATCATGTTTATTTTCCGTAATTGATTTGTAGAATGATTCAGTATCTAGATTTACTACATTGCTTGATCATATTGAATCCATTGATATACATATGTCTGTATAATTTCTACAGATAGTGTCAAGGTTTCCCGGGCATGAGAAAATCATTGTAATCTTATCATAGTTTATGAATAATGAAATATATAGGTAGCAGGGTTTTCAGTTTTTTCTTTCCCCAGGAAATCATTGTGTAATGTGTTGATTTAATTATTTCTCTTATATGCTTCATGATTTCATGATCGTTTAAATTGGTTTCTGTAATTGGTAGAGTAGATCCAATTATGTTTTCTTAGAAAATTACAATTAGTTGTTTGAATCTACAAGGAATTTATACATGGTATCAGAGATGAAATCACTATAGAAGAGAAGAATACGAGTCTGTTATGTGCAAGTGAAACGAATTTGCAGATCTATTCTCCAGGACTAGCAACATGATCAGGATGTCATTCTATGGATTGAGACGTGAGTATTCCCTTAAGGGAAACTTAAATTACACATCTTGGCTAGACAATATGGAAGAAGTGTTGCAAGATAAAGGGATGAAGGAGTTCATAGACAATGATATTGCTAAGCCTCCACCAACTAGTGCTCAAGACATGGCAACCTAGAAGAAAATGTAGCAAAAGTGAGAAGGATCCTACTGGAAGATGTTCGAGATAATATTGTCTCGAACCTCCATGGAAAGGAAACTTTACATGCAATGTGGAAGGCCTTGACAGACTTGCTTCAAAAGATCAGTGACCACGGGAAGCTGGTGTTGAGTCTCAAAAGTGTTTTCCATATTCATACATATTTCCATTATGTCATAACCATTCAGCTCTCATTTCATAGCCATATGACCTAAAACCCTACATCAAGTAACCATTTTCATAAATATATGGGTTGGGATCCTTGTCTTCCAAAGTTATTTATTTTATGTGTTTAAAGTGAATTTATGATTAGAAACTAGAAAATTAACATAGTTTCATATATCTATATATATGTTATGAGTTTTGTGACATGTGTAGGTCAAAAGGAAGCTTCTAAAAGACCTTTATGTGGCCTCCCAAAACCAAATTCGAATTTGAGTGGAGAAGATTATGGGATCATGAGGATATGTGTCTCATTTCCTTTTTGTATTGAAACTCTAAGAAGATATGTGTCTCATTTCTTATTTTGTATTGAAACTCTAAAAATACATGTGTCTTATCATTTTCTATTTTGATTGTAACTCTAGAGATAGAGGGAGAGATTCATGGACTCTCATTAATGAGATAACTTCTCATATTTTGTATAAATAGGAGAAGCTTTCTCCTATCATGGGGGTAGAAAAATAGGAGAAGAAGAGAAAGGATTATAGAGTGTCTTGTAACAAAGCTTAAGATGGAATGGGATGTATATTTGTGAGTTTATCAATAAAGAAGTTTAGTTCTTTGATGTTGTTTTGATCACATTTTCAAGGAGCTAAGAATTACACCGAATTGGTAGCAGAGGGCCCCTGCTATTCGAGGAGGTTTTGCATGTTTTCTAGATAAGTCATTTTCAATTATGTTTTTTCATATTTCCTTACTTAGATTTCTTTCTGAAATCATAGCTTTTAGCATTATGTTTCATGTCATTTGCTTAGATAAAGGATCCTCATGATATTACAGTTAGTCTCTTTCTCAAGCTCTTCCAATAAATCTCTATTAAATGAATGGGATTCAATTTTGATATTCTGAGTTATTAGCATTTCATTTTTTGTTATTTAGTTAAAAAGAAGATCCTCATTATACTGCAGTTAGTCTCTTTCAAAAGCTTTTCCAATAAACCTCTAATTCATGAATGAGACTAAATTGTAATATTGTGATTTATTGATTGTTTTGCTTCATAGAAGATCCTTATCACATTATGATTAATCTCTTTCAAAAGCTATTCCAATAAAACTCTAACTCATGAATGAGATTTAGTTGTAATGTTATAAGTTGTTTCAGCATTTCATAGGAGATCCTTATTACATTATAGTAATCTTTTTCTCAAGCTCTTCCAATAAACTTCTATCAAATGAATGAGATTTCACTGTAATGTTCTAAGTTACTGTTTGTTTCAACATTTCCTTTTATGTTTTAGGAGATCCTCATTGCATTAGAATTAATCTTTTTCACAAGCTCTTCCAACAAATCTCTAACTAAATGAATCAGATTAATTTGTAGTGTTTTTAGTTACTTGTCATTTCATGAATGTTCATTTAGAAGTTGTAATATCCATGGATTAGGACTCTCTGTTTTCATCATTTCCTAGTTATGAACAGAACTTGCAAATAAAACTCTGCTTTAATTCATTTGACAACATTTCCTTTTCCTTCCTATTAATTATATTTAATCTCATCTTTATAGTTTAGAGTAGAACACTAAGAATCAAAACATAAAACCCCAAAAACAACAATAAAACATCAAAACAACGAAGTAAGAAGTAGGTTTCTTAAGCACATATAGTGCACCACACTTCATCAGTTTACTAGCCCTGGTCAATAATTTATGTTAGCAATTTAGGACGCTAAATTGACTAAACAGCTGGCACTAAAGGAAAAGCTCAAGAAAATCAAGATGGAGAAGGGCGACACAATACCAAATTACTTGACCAAGTTCACCCAATGTTGAGATGAGCTTGGAAGTGTTGGTGTTATAGTTGCTAAAGATGATTTGGTCAGTCTAGAACTTCTAGGCCTTCCTAAGAGCTGGAACAACTATTAGGATTTGGTAAATGGGACGGAGAAGCTACCAAAGTGGGAGTGTTTATGGTTTTACTTTTTGTAAGAAGAGATTCAGCAGAACACCAGAGATGGGACCTCATCCAAAGAAGTGCAAGAGGATTTTGCATTAGTCAGCAAAGAAAATAAAGCCAAGGGAAAAAATTCCCAAGGTGAGGAGGTCAAGAAGAAAGACTTGTACAACATCAAGTGCTTTCACTATCATGAATTTTGGCACTATGCCATGAAATTTCCAAATAATAAGGCAAGTAAGAAGGAGGTTGCAGTAGCAGGAACAGGTGAAGCTCTAGCTTTAAAATTCGAGCTTGATTTCACTCTCATTACATGGATGGAAAGCACTGTAATGGGAAGCATGTGGTATCTCAACAATGGTGCCTCGTTCCATATGACAGAGAATAAAGATCTCTTTAGTGACTTGGAGGAGAAAGACCTCAAGAAAAACATAGAGTTTGGAGATAATGGGAGGTATAGTGTGACCGATATCAGTACAATTACTTTTTAGAGGGAGTCTATCTCCCCTCTTAGACTCACAGATGTGATGTTTGTTCCAGGACTAAAGAAGAATCTTGTTTCCATTGTGGTATTGAAAGATCGTGGCTAAAATGTGATATTTAGCAAAGGGAAGGTTTTCCTTAGACACATCACCACGGGACGGGTGAAGCAGATCAGTGTGCGAGTCAAGAACTTGTATGCACTTGAAGTAAAAGATGCATGCAAAGCCTTAAGGAGCAAGGAAAAGGTTAGAGACTTGGTGGTTGACATCGAGCGTGAATTACCTCTCAACATGCAGCCTAAGAAAAGGCCTCAACAAGTTGTGGAGCAGCCAAAAATGGTGAAGAAGCGAGGAGATCGAGTAGAGACATCCACTCAAGCAGAGACCTCCATTAGGGGGGGATTTTGAGCCAAGTGGGCAGAGGGAGTGCATGCAACCATACCTCCAGGAGAGAGGTGGGGCAATGTGAAGAAATAGTACCAAGAGTGCAGAAATTTGGGTAGGGTCCATTGAGATTTCTTTTGTCTCATGGATCATTACTTTGCTATGGGGGGCCATAGTATATAGTAGCAGGATGTATCAGTGATATTTGATGTATTCAAATGCCAAAGTGACAGATGCAGAGACTAGCAATAGTCAGATACTGGGGAGCGTAGTGAAAATTTGGCAGCAATGCAGATGGAACAGTGCAGAGTCAATAGCAGCGCTGATTTTTCAATAGATATTGCAGTAGCTAGTAGCAGTCGATACTTGAGTGACAGATGCATTACACAGATCACAGTTGATTCAATTTTTTTTGGATACTTTTCAATAACAAAAACAACAGTGAGAAGTGTTCCATGCAGAACATTCCAAAGGTATTGGATCAGGATAGAGTTGAATCCCTTTCTTGTTGAGAGGGAGTGTTGAAAATGGCACCAAGAAATATTCTAAATTAATTTTCCCTTGAATAAAATTAAAGAAAATTGTAATTCCACATCTCATGACAACTTGTACGAGTTAACTAAGTTAGTTTGACTTAGTTGGTTTAGTTAATTCGAGTTGAGGGTCTAACTTGAGTCATGTAGAGTGGTTCCTACTTTTTAGCAGCCCTGGTTGAGTTTATTTTGAGTTGTAACTAATTAATTCAGTTAAATTAGTTCCAACTATTGGAGGAATGAGTGGGAGGTCTAGTAGTGATTTGTCTACTTCATGATCAATCAGTTAACTGATAAATCATCCATAAATAACTCATGCATGTGTGAACTGAGAGTTACCCAGTTGATATTGGAGTTCAAGGGAAGTGTACTATCAGTTGTATAATTAGCTGATTTGTACAAATGGTGCATGCAATTAGAGGAAGAGCCTAAAGGAACTGTACAATCCCATGGATTAAAATTCCTATTAAATAGGGGCCTTATTCCTCATTGAAAAACGCAAGGAAATAAGAGCTTGGAAGGAAACAAAATTGGTTAAGTGTTGGCCAAATTTAGCGTATGAGGTAGTGATATAAATAGAGATAGTGCAGAGGTTGCTCAAGCATGAGAAAAGCATTGTAATATTCTCATAATTTATTAATAATGCAATATACAGATAGCAGGGTTTTTAGTTATGGCTTTCCCTAGGAAATCATTGTGTAACGTGTTGATTGAATTCTTTCTATGTTACTCTTCATGATTTCACGATCGTTTAAATTGGTTTCTACAATTGGTAGAGTAAATTCAAGTATATTGTTTTAGCAAATTACGATTAGCAGTTTGAGTCTACAAGGAATTTCTACAAGTTCTATTTGAGATATTTCTTGCACAATTGGAAAGGTATATACGTGTAGAATAAAACTAGGGGGTGCCAGGCTTAAGTAGAAAATTTTCACCGCCAAAAAAATCCATCTAATTTCTCAAACTTCTTCTAGAATGTTTCATACCCTAAATCTCCAAACTTGGACCCGTCAATAACGATGGTCCCCTGAGCTGACAACTCTAATTTTTCCACTATGAAATCATTAGGATGGATGAAAAATAATATATTTATCCAATCTGGATCACTAAATCTAAGTAAATGTTTGCTTAATGAATTCATCATTAACTATAGATATCTAAATGGACCCAACAATTGAATTATGAAAAAGTTTCCCACTATCTTAAGAGGCAAGCATTTATTAGAAACCAACTCAAGAAGAATCACTCTAGTAGGGAGAAGGAAAATATCCATCTTCTCTAAAAGGAAATATGAGTTGATTCTAAGTGCGACTCATCATAAGAAGTATAATCTATATATTTCAAATCCAAAGGGCCATAACCCATCAAATCAAATCTTATTAGACCACCTAGTGGTCAAACCTACTAAATGTGGACGAAGATAATAGTAAGCAATATCCAACCTTTACTGCATTTGCAAGGTAATGACTTCCTTGCATTAAGGTCCAAATAAAAATATTTTGATCTGTAAAGCTATATATAAATGAAATTTGGGGAAATTAGACAAAGTGTTTCTTATCATGGAATATTTAGAATGGTAGGTGTATATATTTTCATGTGGAAAATAAAATTCGCTTTTCAATTTGACTCATGAATTCAGGGTTCAGCCACTAATAAAAGGGAAATCTAAGGACATCAAAAGCTATTAAGGATAATTGCAAGAAAATGGAAGTTATGTTATTATCCCTCACATTCATAAGCTTTTTAATATGGTAACTAAGCAACGTTTCCCTAAACCATGGACTCAAAGAGTCATTGTTCTTATTTTAATAGTGGTGACAAAATTTACCCCTTGGATTATAGGACCACAATGATAAACCCCCTTCTAGCCAAATTATATGGAATTATTATAAAAATAAGTTATTTTATAGTTATAAAGTTAGCCTAGGAAAATGGCTAAAATCTAAGCTAGTTTTATAAGTTATAATTCCACTATGGAACACTTAGTTACTGCAACATGTTTTATAAAGGAATTCCAAAATAATAAAATCAATCTTCCACATTGATTCATTGACTTTAGGAAATATTTTGATACAATGCCCATAAATAACCTTTGTAATTGATTAGAAGAGTTAAAGGTTCCTTTTGAGTTTAGAGTTGTTGTGATAACACTATATTAGAAAGTTATAATTAAGTCCAAGAATAAGGAGGGTTAGTTATGTTGAAAATCCAATGCAATAGAGAATTTATGAACATGATAATTACTTCTGACATTTAATTATTTTTCTTTTTAACATTTGCTTCATTTCCTTATGTCATCAAGAAATTATACATTCAAAGATATAAAGAAGTGCACAAGAGACAAGAGACACCACATATTAGGCCAGAGGTCAAGGCAAAACCAACAAGGGAAAAACCCAGCAATCCTTTACTTATAGGTTCTTCATCAGCAAGAGAAATCCAAGTCAAACTAACCAGTGATCCAAGTTCCAATTCCGCCCCCCAAATTTTTCCATGTTTTGACCATAAAGCAGTCAACCAATCTGCCGTATGCCTATCCTTAAATGCCTCTAAAACACCCATCAACATGTACCTCTAGAACTTGCATTTCATAGTAGAATAAGCCTCTGAAACTCGCAGTATCACAATAGAATGTGCCTCTGAAACTCACATCATCTACACTTAAACTCACATCTTTTACCACATAAACTCACATTATTATAGAGAGAGGTGCCTCAAAAAAAAAAATCTCTCATAATTTGATAAAGGAATCGCACATTTATTCCTCATACCTTCTTCATATATTAACCTCATAAACCTCCATATTTCTACCTCAAGGCCTTCATATTTCTACCTCAAGATCTTCGTATTTCTGCCTCGATTCATTCATCCAAATTGTGTGTTTAATAGAGATGAATTGGCTTCATTTATAGTTGTCTGTTCATGCGAAGGGACACATATTTTGGGAAAGTCTACTTGTCTTCTAGAGGGTTGACTTGGCATCTTGGTAATGTTGAAAATCAATAAGAAAATGTGTGTCTAATTTATTTTTCCCTTAAATAAATTGGACAATAAATTGTAATTTCATCTCATAACAACTTGTATCAGTTAACTAAGTCAGAAAGACTGAGTTAGCTCAAGAATTTCGAGTTGAGTGTCAAAGGTGAGGCATGTAGAGTGATTCTATTATTTTTGGGGTCCAGTTGAAGTTAATGCACTAGTGTGGTGTGAGTGTAATCAATTAACTCAAATTAACTGAGTTAAAATTAGTTTAACTAGTTCTAACTGAGTGATGAGCTAGTGATAAGTCCAGTGAATTAAATTAGATTTAATTCACAAGTAGTGATCAATCAGATAAATGATGATTCGCTATTATTAGTTGCATGCATGTCAATTATGATGAAGACCCAGTTGAGACAAAGGTTAAAGGGAAGATAAATATTACTTGTATTATTAGAAAATTTCCCAAATGCAGTTATAAAGCCATAGGAAGCCCATGATGGATTGTGTAATAAAGGAAGGTTGGAATTCCTATTTAATAGGGATTTATTTCTCTAGGAATTGTGTGAGCAAGGCAGGCTAGAGGAAGGCAAGGAAATTGCTAAGTGCTTGTCCAATTTTTCCTAGATCAGTGTGAGACGATTGGTAGAGTGCAACAAATTCTTGTGAGCAAGAATGCAATGTATTGTTTCAGAATTCCTTGGCTTATTATACAATAGAGATAGAGGGGTTTTGAGAAGTTGATTTCCCCAGGAATATCTTGTTTTTTGCGATTGATTACTTCTTTCTCTTACTTGCATGTGATTGAGAAATCGTGTTTTATATTCTGCAAATATTATAGAAGGATTCAGTATCTTGTTTTACTACATTACATGATCGGATTGAATCCATTGGTATAATTTTTACATGGTATCAGAGCGCTAAGAATCACAATACAAGAGAATAAATTTAGTTTGTGTTGAACAATATTCAAATTTTCATATTCATTCTTTGGATTTAGTAGCTAACTAGGATGTATTTCACTGGCTTGAGAATCGAATATGCACTCGAGGGAAATTCGAACTATATTGCATGAAAGGATAGGATGGAGGCAGTATTGGAGGATAATGGGCTGAAGGAGACAATTGAAACTGATATTCCTAAATGCAATCAGGTAGATGTTGCGCAGCATGAAGCATGGAGGAAGAATGTTGCAAATGCGAGGAGGATCTTATTAGAGGGAGTTTGAGATCATATTGTCTCGAGTCTCCATGGCGAGGCAACTCCATATGATATCTGGAAGGCCTTGACAGATCTGTTTTAAAGCAATAGTGACCATAGGAAATTTTCACTTGTTGACACCTAATCCTAAGGGATTGGGAGGAATTGTATATTAGTGTAAATTAGGAAATAAGGAAGTCTAAGAGACACTGGTAAATTAATCCCAACAGTCTCACCTCCATCTATATATTCATGAGAACCCTCTATCAAATTCATCGTTCAATTTGAGGAGTTACCTCCTGATATGACATGGTATCCGAGCTAGCTCCTTTTTTGGCATTCTGACCCCTGTTGTAACTCCCTCCTAGCAGACCTGCCTCTCTGTCTGTTCCTAGTAGAACTGTCCCTCCTGCTCCTGGCAGTCCATATTCCAATTTTTTTTAGCCTTCAGCTCATTCCCAGGCTTCTTGGCATCGAATTTTTTTTGAGCTCTACTCCTTCCTCCATCGCAGCCAGTGATGCATGTAAGCTTTGCTCCTGGAGATCACAAAAAAAAAAAAACTCTCCTCTTGTCGCAGCATAGTCTGCATCTCATTCCGCAACATAGTGTGCAGCTCACGGCCCTCCTTTGCGCAGCTGCTACCTCTTGCTCCACACATCTCCCACCTCCCATAGTTGCTTCCCCCTCCGCTCCCTTCTCCTGCTCATCCATGCACTGCTCCCTCTGAACTTCTCCCCTCCTGCTTCCCTCCTTCCTTCCATGCTCCCCTCCATCGGCTCCCCTCCCTCCGCTCCCTCCTCCCCTCTCCCCCTACTCTCTCCTCCACCCCTCCTCCACCCTCCTCCCTCTGCCCTCCCTCCGCCCTCACCTTCCCCTATTCCACCTCCCTAAGTCAACCTCTTCCAGGTCCGACCTTCCCGAGGTTTGACCTCCCACAGGTCCCACCTCCCCTCTACAAAAAAAAAAAATCCAGAACTGAGTTTTGACAGCATAGTACATATTTATTACCAGAATTTATTTTTTACAGCAAAGTGCATTTTTCCACCAGAATTGATTTTTTGCAACAAAATACATTTTTTACACTAGAATTGAGTTTTTTCCAACAAACTACATTTTTTCTACAGTACATATTTACAATGCATTCTCTCATATCTATTGTGGGAGTAGTTCTCTCTAGAAAGGAGAACTATCCTGAGTGGTCTCGCAAAATCAAGCACACTCTCATTTTTAATGAGTTGTGGAGAGGAATTTGTGAAGGAGAAGGAGACAATCCACTAACAAAGCCCGCGTAAGACAAGGAGATCACCATTTGGCAAAACAAGAATTGCAAGGCCTATGCCTTGATTTTAGCTTTTGTAAATGAAGAGGTGAGTCGCCAAATTACACCATTTTAAAATAATATGAATCCTTGAGGAAATTAAAAGAAATCTATGACTCACATTTAGAACTTTAAATAGTTCAATTAATGATTAAGTTGTTCAGCCTTGAATTGAAAAATGATGACCCTCTTGCTTTAGCATCAAAAGTAATATCTATCATGCATGACATTAAAAATATTGGTGTAGAATTTGACATACCTCTCATAGCCTATGTTCAGGCATTGTATCCCACCTACTAACATTACCCTGAGTCACTGCAAGCAAGTGGAAACCTGATGAAGATCACCTTTGATTCCCTTGAGAAAAAGTTTGCAGAACGAGAGAAGGCTTTTGGAAAGAAGACAACCCCTCTATCTTCTGAAGAAGTTGTATGTTTCGTACATAGAGAGAAGAATCATGCTCAAAATTCTTCCAGAGTAAGAGGAAGAAGAAATTTTAGAGGAAAGGGGGGCAGACAAGCTCAAAGTAAAAATTTTGATCTTCATTGCATACGCTGCAATAAAGATTGGCATGATGCATCTACATGTAGGCTGCCTTGGGACATAATTGAGCAGAAAAGAAATCAAGAAGAAGGTAAAACTCATGACAGAGACAAAGGTAAAGCACCTGAATCCGCTCATTACGTTGTATCACATTGTAACATTGGAGTAATAGAAGACTTGTTTGATGCTTCACTTACTTCTTGAAGAAATGATTGGTTGCTAGATTCAGGAGAAACATGTCACATGACTTTTAGAAAATATTTTTTTAAAGAATTTACTGACAAGGTTGATGAAGAAGTATACTTTGCAGACAAATCTAAACTCGAGCCATCAAGCCTTGAAAAAATCGGGCTTAAGTTGCCTGATCTTCCAGATCATCTTCTACATGAGGTTTTATACATCCCTGAGTTGAGGATAAACTTGTTGTCCTTGGTCCACATCTGCCATCAAGGACACTCCTTTCACATGTTTGATGGCAAGGTTGAGGTCAGAAAAGCATCAGATCGCTTACTTGTCATGAAGGGAATATAAGAAGGAAGACTTCTAAAGTTGCAAGGTACCTCTGCTCATGCACAAAAATTTGCATTCAGTTCTCATCACAATGAAGGTACATTCCCATCAAGTCTTTTATGACATGCCAGATTTGGACACTTAAACTATGACAACCTTCGATTGTTGAAGAAAAATGGTGTTACTGGATTGCCTACAATTCCTAGGAAACTTAAGCAATGTGATGCTTGTATTCTAGGAAAGCATAGCAAATAATCCTTTCATGATTCACATTCTAGAGCACATAGAAAACTTGAGCTTATTCATTCAGATTTATGTGGCCTCGTGCCTATTGCTTCTGCAAATGGAAATAAATATATGATGACATTTATTGATGATTACACCAGAATATATTGGGCTTACTTATTAAAGAAAAAATCTGATGCTTTTTAAACATTCAATAATTTCCATGCATGGATTGAAAATGATGCACAAACTCATATTGGATCTTTGCGCACTGATAATGGAAAAGAATACACTTCAAAAGAAATTGAAAATTATCTTCGCCAACATGGGATCAAACATCAAACAATTGTTCCATATAATCCCCAACAGAACGGTGTAGTTGAAAGAATGAATAGAA
This sequence comes from Pinus albicaulis, assembly GCA_034641835.2. Classification (NCBI taxonomy): domain Eukaryota; kingdom Viridiplantae; phylum Streptophyta; class Pinopsida; order Pinales; family Pinaceae; genus Pinus; species Pinus albicaulis. Next base: position 705,623,141 of record CM076577.1, read on the forward strand.
CAATTTTAAATATGGTTCGCTCCATGATGTTTTTCAAGAATGTAAAATTGATGTTTTGGGTTGATGCAGTTCTATGTGTTGTGTACATAAAGAATAGGTGTCCTTCTAATACAATCATAAATAAAACTCCTTACTAAATGTTGCATGCCACATTCCTTCGGTAAAGCATTTCAGGGTCTTTGGTTCCACCTGTTATGCTTTGATACCTAAGGTACAAAGAAATAAACTTGGTGCTAGAAGTCAAAAATGTATTTTTTTGGGGTATTCCAATACCTCCAAAGGATATCGTCTCTATGATGAAGTCAATAAGAAATTTGTAGTATCTATAGATGTCATATTCCTTGAATCCTCCAAGATTGACGATGTTGTTGAGTAGATAATTGATCACTTGGATAGATTCACACATGCAAAGTCATTTCAAGAATTTGATAATTAGATTCCACATCTTGAAAGGTGGATTCCTATTCTGAATCAATCCGTGGAATCGTCTTCCGAAGCACTCTCTCCCCCACATGAAGAACCAACCATGAATGACACTTTGAATGATGTGATTGACATAATTAGAAGAATGAATCTTGATTCAATCTCAACTCGGTCAAATGAGAAGCCTGGGCCATCTCAGAAAGGTCCCCCAAAATGGCTTACAAAGACACTAGAAAATGTTTCTCCCGATGAGGTTGGAAAGACGGGAACAAGAAGTTCCACCAGGAAAAATGTGTTGGAAATATGATGCAGAGTGTTGTCCTTGATGGCAACCCACTTAATGAAGATGAAGACACGCGACTGTTGACATGTGTTGTCCTTGATGGAAAACCACCTGATGAAGTTATTCTTGACATGATGGACTTGGTAAATGATGTTTGTTAGCAATATAATGCTGAGTGTTGTCTTTGAACGGCAACTTACTTGATGAAGATGATGGCAACTTACTTGATGAAGTTGTGCTTGATAGAATATGGTTTGATGAACTAAATATGATGTATCTACAGTGTGTACAGAAGGCAATGAAGAAAGGAATTCAGCATGTGCTAATTCTATGATGAAAAAGAGTATGTCTCTTGGTATACGCGGATTGGCCTAGGGAAAGTCGCGTATGAACGCGGGAAGGAACGTTCCAAGTCGCGTATGGGAAAAAGCGCTCAAAAAGTGCAAAACCAGGGGTAACCACCATGGTATTGACCCATTGTATTGGGTAATGATTTTCCTAATTAACCCCGTCCAGGAATACCATCGGATGGAATGTGGTTTTGGCTCATGGTATTGAAAAAGGGGCTCATGGTATTGAAAAGGATAAACCTATGGGAAAATTCATTGTGCAAAATATAGGTAGGTGAGTGCAAGATGTCGAGGCTGGGGCAGATACTTCTTTGTGAAGTATATCTGTATGGAAAGGGTAAAGGTTTGATGATAGATCTGAATCTATGATGCACCTATGAAGAAATGATGAAGCGGGATATCTAGATCTGAAATGTATCTGTATTTGCTAGATCTGTTTATGGAGTGATTATATCTGTGATGAGGCGAACATCTGTCTGAAGTAAAGGGTTGAATCTGAACTGAATATCTGATCTGAAAATTATCTTTGCTCATAATGATTGAATATCTATCAGCTACTTTCTTGCAAATTTAGCTGACGTATATACGCGGCTTCGTTGAATAAAAAGCGTGTATGCGCAATGAAATTGGATCTGTAATATGTACAGAAGTATACGCTAGTTTATGTGAACGGAAGCGTGTATATACGCGACATCAGTGAAAGGGAAGCGCGTATGAAAACTAGGGTTTCTTTGAAATGAGGTATGAAATATTGATGCGTTCTCTTGTGTTTTACGCTGTCTATCGTATTTGATAAGTATCACATTTGAGTGATGTATGGTTGTGTCTTAAAAGAATGGAAAGTCCGGTTGAAAATATGATGAAATGTGGCACGCAAGTGTTGTTTATTGAAGTTGTTGGATCCGGTGTGAAAATTGATGAAACGTGGTCCAGAAGATTGGTCTTTGAAGGTTGTAGCCTTCGGTCGGGGGTGTAAGCTCCTTCAGTCAGAAATTTGTTAAGCGATACAGGGGGTCGTAAGCTCCCTTCCAGGAGAGAATTTGATAAGCGAGTCGGGAAATTCGTAGCTCCCTTCAGAGAAATTTGGTAAGCAGCGCTGAGTGGAGTGCACAACGTCTTTGGTGAGAATGCTTTAGCCCGGCTATGTTGTAAGATGTTTTCTCTATAATAAAATATTGAAGGCTGAGCAACTGCAGCGGTGGTTTTCTCCCAACTTGGGTTTCCACCTAAAAATCTTGGTGTTCATGTGTGATGCCTTGTGTGATGGTTTATTCTGTTCTTACTGCACATGTTTACTGTTTATTGAACATCTGATGAATGAATAATGGAATGATATAAGCAAAGAATTAATGACATAATTAGATCTCTATGTATACGCGAGTTTCATGAAAGATATCCACGTGTATACGCGAGTTTAATAAAGGAAAGTAGCGTATGGGTTTTAAGGAATGAAAAAGTGAAAAGTTTTGAGTATGCAGTAAATACTGATTCACCCCCCCCTCTCAGTATTTTTCCCAACAATTGGTATCAGAGGGTGGTCCTTCTGCAGAAGCTTGATCGCTTGAAGGAGATCCGTCGCAATTGGAAAGAAGCAAAAGAAGAAGGTTACTCAAGGAAAGAAGAAGCCTCAGAAATCATGTATAGCAGAAATTGAAGGAGATGAAACAGGTATTGATCGTTGCTCTTGTATTTTACTTAATTGTATATGCAAGGATTATGATAGTGAAATTGAAGATGAAGAAGATTCTGACCAAGCTCTACAAGTGCTCATGGCAAAGAAGAAGGCTACTCAAAGTAAGGAGATAGCTGAATTTGACAAAAATGAATCTGATAGTGATTGGGGTCATCCCTTGAATGATCTTAGTTGTGCAAACAATGGTGATGATAGTGAAGAATATGCTATCGACCTAGAAGAAGCTGTCAAGATTAAAGATGAAGATAGTGAGAGAAAAGTTGTGGATCTAGAAGAAGTTATCAAAGATCAACAAAGAAAATTTAATGAGAAGGATTCTGCTAACAAAGCTTTGGTATTTAGACTGAAAAGGATGTTCGATGATGTATACGGTCGAAGTAAAGGATATCAAGCTAGAATCATCTCTCTGCAAGCAGATCTTGAAGAAGCAAATAAGAAGAATGAAAGACTTGAAGCAGAAAACGTTTCTCTAAAAACAGATCTGGAAAAATCAAAGAGGAAGAATGAAGGTCTTGAAGCTACAGTCATCTCTTTACAAGCAGATCTAGAAGCATCAAGTAAGAAAAATAAGGAACCTCTACAATCATTTGAAAAGGAAGGACTTGAATCAGAAAACATATCTCTGAAAGAAGATCTCAAAGCATCGAAGAAGAAGAATGAAGAGCTGCAACAAACATGTGAAGTAAACGAAAATTGGTTGAAAGAAGAGATTCTAAATCTGAAGGATCAAGTAGAAGATGGAAGAAGGAAAGAATAAAACATAAAAAAGCAATGTCAAGCCCTGGAGGTTGAGGTAAACATTCTCAAAGGTAAATTAGAAGAAAAGGTTAGACTTTTGAGGTTTCAAGATAGTACTAAGATTCTGGATAACATTCTTAGTAGTCAAAGGTCTCCTTCTATCAAACTTGGTCTTGGTTTCCATGAAACTGTTAAAGGAGAATCTAGTTCACAAGGAAGTGCTAAAGATTCAAAGGAAGTCAATACAAAACCTGAAGAGTTGAAAGAAACAAAAGGTCAATCAACAATGATGAAATCTCAAAGGAAATAATTCAATAATGTTGAATGTTTCAAATGTCATAATTATGGGCATGTTGCAGCAAATTGCAGGAGCAGATCATTTCAGCCTCAATCAAACAGTTCCTACATAGAAAGGTACTCTGGCTTCTTCAAAGGATATTGTTTTTCATGTAACAAATATGGACATAAAGCAGCTGATTGTAAAAGGAGGAAGAATAGAAATACTCATTATGATTCTTATGTTTATTTCTCTGGCCACATGAGATGTTATGCTTGTAACAAGTATGGACATGTAGAAAAAGAATGCAGGATGAACAGATCTGGGAAAGTGGACAATTTTCAGCACACAATTGGAAAGCTCAAGCAAATTTGGAAAAAGAAGGAGGACCGATCAGAAACGTAGGGAATTCAGACCCTACTGCAGTCATCCGCTTCTGGAAGCTTACTTCTCTGATTGACTGCAGGAATGATGTGGGATACATTATGAGATTTAGTAATGTATCGTCATAAGGGGAGCAATGCATGATGACTCTCATGGTTGATTTGATTATTCTGGTTATATGTATTTCTAACAGAACATCTGATATGAAGAAGACAGGTACAGGAAGGACATAAAGGAATGTGAAAAATTTCTATGTTTCACCTTCCATACACGGGTTCTATTCACAAAAGTCGCGTATACACGCGAGTTTCATCAGACACAGTCGCGTATGCATTGATGATAAGAGAATTTATCTGATAGCTGAAGATCTAGAGCAGAGGTCCAGGGGAGCATCAGTCTAACTGCTGATGATTGCACTGTTAGCATCATTCTGGTTATACTCATGATAATGAAATGATACATGGGTTCTTGTGTTGAAGATTATGGATGAAGCCTGGTTGCTTTATGATGAAGAGTATTCATTATGAAAGTCCTATAATTCGGAGATAAGGGCAGCCCATGCAGAGATTGTTGCTGATGATGCTGATGAACGTTTTCAGGTTGCATAAGTTAAGAAGGAGCACTGGTTTAGGGGGAGCAGCAGGTTGAATACTAATGATTGCATTGTTGGCAATATGATTGCTTATTCTTTGGTTATTGTGATACTCATGCTCAAATGATGATGACTTGGTATATGGTTCATTGTGATGAGATTTTGAGCCTTGTTTGCTGAAAAGTATCTTTTGTGCTCACTCATGGATGAGTTGGAAGTCATTTGATTCAGAAATAAGATTAGATCATGCAGAGTTTGTTACTATGGTTAAGATCTCTTGCCTACATATGTCACTTCATGTTAAATCTTGAAGATCTTGATGGTATTGGACCACATGGATGATTGCTTGACACATATTTGAAGATGTTGTTCTGGTATGATAAATCTCTCTTGGAAAGATTGTATTGATGCGACAAAGGCTTGGTTACTAATGTGCTTATGCTACAACCGTTGGATAACGCTTGAAGACACAACTACACTGTTCTATCTATTTGTAGTCCAGGGAAGCATTCAAATATCTCAGAAAGAAGCTGAACACTGTCTTTGCCTCATAGAGAATCAAATCTGCTTAAATTTAGAAGATGGCATTGGAGACACGGGTTTCATGAAACACAGTCGCGTATATACGCGAGTTCCTGCACAGAAAACCGCGTATGTTTGGTTGCTGACAATTTTTGGTTGAAGTCAGCTCTCTTCAGCACAGCTGCAGTGCTGTTTGGTATCTCTGATACTGCTTGGTATCTCTGGTGGTGTTCCTGCTCTCATAATTCTGTTTCTTATATTTTGATGAAGATGCCTTGATGATTTGTTGGTGAAAGTGTTCAGGATACACAAACTAAGGGGGAGCCTTAGTCATATGACAAGGATGCTTTGATACACAGATTCAGGGGGAGCATTAGCATTGCTGAGTATAATGCATTGTTGGCATTATGATGGTTCTGAAATATGTTCTCTTTCTTGAGGACTTTTTGGTATTGGTTATGAAAAGTCATGCTTGTATTTTTGATGAAAAGGTCATGTGGAGACCCATGATGTAAAATTGTAATATTCAGTCATGTAAGGACTTGTCATTTTTGTAAACCCACTTGGTTGGGTAGCTGAGTCAAATTTTGTAAACCCACTTGGTTGGGTAGCTGAGTCAAATTTGTAAACCTACTTGGTTGGGTAGTTGAGTCTCATGTATAAATCCACTTGGATGGATAATTGATGTAAGTATGAGTCTTTGGTGATAGGAAGTTCATAGAGTCATATACTTCATTGAAAAATATGTTTGAAGATTCAGCATGAACTCAGGGGGAGCTTGGCCACTTCAGTACATATCAGATCTGCAGAACGCTTCTTCCACATGAGGAGAAAAGGGGAAGAGTATGTTGGTGTTGATCCGCCCTTTGCCCTTGATGTCAAAGGGGGAGAGTGACATGGTGTTTGAATAGTGACATGGTGTTTGAATGAAGAGACAGAATGGTGTCAAATATTTGGGAGAGTGACATGGTGTCATTGTATTCTTAATGTATCTATCTGTTGTGATAACCAAACACCATCATGGTTGCCATCAAGTCCAAAGGGGGAGATTGTTGGAAATATGATGCAGAGTGTTGTCCTTGATGGCAACCCACTGAATGAAGATGAAGACACACGACTGTTGACATGTGTTTTCCTTGATGGCAAACCACCTGATGAAGTTATTCTTGACATGATGGACTTGGTAAATGATGTTTGTTAGCAATATAACACTGAGTGTTTTCTTTGAACGGCAACTTACTTGATGAAGATGATGGCAACTTACTTGATGAAGTTGTGCTTGATAGAATATGGTTTGATGAACTAAATCTGATGTATCTACAGTGTGTACAAAAGGCAATGAAGAAAGGAATTCAGCATGTGTTAATTCTATGATGAAAAAGAGTATGTCTCTTGGTATACGCGAATTGGCCTAGGGAAAGTCGCGTATGCATGCGGGAAGGAACGTTCCAAGTCGCGTATGGGAAAAAGTGCTCAAAAAGTGCAAAACCAGGGGTAACCACCATGGTATTGACCCATTGTATTGGGTAATGATTCGCCTAATTGACCCCGTCCAGGAATACCATCGGATGGAATGTGGTTTTGGCTCATGGTATTGAAAAAGGGGCTCATGGTATTGAAAAGGATAAACCTATATAAGGAGAAGAAATTCATTGTGCAAAATATAGGTGAGTGTGAGTGCAAGATGTCTGAGCTTGAATGAATACTTCTCTGTGAAGTATATCTGTATGGAAAGGGTAAAGGTTTGATGATAGATCTGAATCTATGATGCACCTATGAATAAATGATGAAGCGGGATATCTAGATCTGAAATGTATTTGTATCTACTAGATCTGTTTATGGAGTGATTAGATCTGTGATGAGGCGAACATCTGTCTGAAGTAAAGGGTTGAATCTGAACTGAATATCTGATCTGAAGAAGTATGCTGCTCCATAATGATTGAAGATCTATACGCTACTTCGCCGCGGAGGAAGCGCGTATATACGCGGCTTCAGCGAAGAGAAAGCGCGTATGCGCAATAAAATATACACTGAGGTATACGCTGGTTTGTGTGGACGGAAGCGCGTATATACGCGACATCAGTAAAGTAAAAGCGCGTATGCAAACTAGGGTTTGCTGAAGCAAGGGGTATGAAATATATGATCTGTTCTGCTGTGTTTCTGCTATCTGATCTGTGTTGATATGTATCTGTTGGTGATGTATGTTTGTGCTTAAAAGTATGGAAAGGGTCCAGTATGAAAATATGATGAAATGTAGCCTGCAAGTGGTGTTCTATTGAAGTTGTTGGATCCAGTGTGAAAATTGATGAAACGTGGTCCAAGGTGGTGCTGAGGGTTGTAGCCTTCAGTCAGGGGGTTGTAGCTCCCTTCCAGGTGAGGATGGTAAACGAGATCGGGGGGTCGTAGCTCCCTTCCAGGAGAGGCTGGTAAACGAGTCAGGGGGTTGGAGCTCCCTTCCAGGAGAGGCTGGTAAACGAGCGCAGGTGGGTGCCTGCGTGCTGGTCAAGTCTGCGCCAGAACATATGTTGTAAGATGTTTTCTCTATAATAAAATATTGAAGGCTGAGCAACTGCAGCGGTGGTTTTCTCCCAACTTGGGTTTCCACCTAAAAATCCTGGTGTTCATGTGTGATGCCTTGTGTGATGGTTTATTCTGTTCTTACTGCACATGTTTACTGTTTATTGAACATCTGATGAATGAATAATGGAATGATATAAGCAAAGAACTAATGACATAATTAGATCTCTATGTATACACGAGTTGCATGAAAGATATCCGCGTGTATACGCGAGTTTAATAAAGGAAAGTAGCGTATGGGTTTTAAGGAATGAAAAAGTGAAAATTTTTGAGTATGCAGTAAATATTGATTCACCCCCCCCCCCCTCAGTATTTTTCCCAACAAAATGGAGGTGACGTAGATAATTTTGATTCACCTATTGATATGGATGTTTCTTATAATTGGGAATTGAATTTCTCTACAGATCTTGACCCAAATTCCTTCAAATAAGCCACTTCTCATGATGAATTGAATGAAGCGATGCAAAAGGAGTATGATGCCTTGATAAAGAATGGCACTTGGAAGCTGGTTGATCCTCAATTGGGAACAAAACCAATTGGATTCCATTGGCTCTACAAGAACAAGTACAAAGCGAATGCCTCACTTGACAAGTACAAAGCCATGCTTGTGGAAAAAGGTTTTTCACAGAAAGAAAGGGTCGTTAATGAGGAAAAATTTTCCCCCACAGCAAAATGGGCCACCATCCAGACACTCTTTCTCTTAGCAGCTCAGAAGGGTTGGAAAGTCCATCAGATGGATGTAAAAACTGCCTTTTTGAATGGAGATCTAAAGAAGAAGGTTTTTATGCCCTGTCTAGAAGGATTTGTTGTGAAGGGCCAAGAACACAAAGTATGAAAGATTATAAAATCCTTGCATGGCCTCAAGAAAGCACCGTGAGCCTGGTATAATAAATTAAATGAGCATCTTCTGAAACTTAACTTCAAACATTTTGATCTTGATGATGCAAATTTGCTTGTTAATAAAATTGGGAAAACAATTGTATATCGTGTGGTGTATGTAGACGATCTTTTGATGACAGGGAAAAATGAGAGTTATATTGCATCCATAAATAAGGAATTGAAGAGAGGTTTTGAAATGATTGATTTGGGCTATTTTCACTACTATCTTGGCATTGAAGTAACTCAACATCCTAAATTTATATTCCTTTCTCAAAAGAAGCACATTGGAGATCTATTGAACAAGTTTGGCATCGTTGCATGCAATCCTTTGACCACTCCAATGGAACAAAACTTGAAGCTCACATCCATTGAAGGGAAGGAATTTGAGGGTGCAATGAAGTATAGATAGCTTGTAGGAAGTCTCATCTCCCTGACTACTACAAGACCAGACATCTCATTTTTTGTTGGAATCTTCTCTAAGTTTAAGCAAAAACCTTGTAAGGACATTGGTTTGTTGCAAAAAGAGTTTTGAAGTACTTGAAAGGGACTCAAGACTTTGGACTCAAATATACACAAGTGGGTGACTTTAGATTGATTCGATACTCTGATTCAAATTTTGATGGAGACAAATAAACTGGGGTATCTACTTCAGGTTATAATATGAGTCTTGGATCAGGATTTGTCTCCTGTAGATCACACAAATAGTTAGTTCCAATAGATTCCATAACTGAGGCAGAATATGTGGCAGTAGCTGAAGTGACAAAGGAAATTTTGTGGCTTGGGAAAATCCTAGAATATTTGCAGATGAAACAAATGCATTCAACTCCACTCATGATCAACAACACTTCTGCAATAAAGTTGGCGAATAACCCAAAGTTCCATGATCGAACAAAGCACATCAATACAAAATACCATCTGATTCGACATCATGTTGAGGCCAAAACTATCCATCTATGTCATTGTTCCACAAATGAGCAGATTCCAGACATCTTCACAAAAGTGCTTCGAAGAGAAAAGTTTGAAAAATTCAGAACGATGCTTGGACTCACCAACATCCCTTCATATTAAGGGGGGGGAATGTTGACACCTAATCCTAAGGGATTGGGAGAAATTATATATTAGTGTAAATTAGAAAATAAGGAAGTCTAAGAGACATTGGGAAATGAATCCCAACAGTCTCACCTCCATGTATATATTCATGGGCACCCTCTATCAAATTCATCGTTAAATTTGTGGAGTTACCTCCTGGTCTAACAACACTCAAGACTGAAGAAAAATTTACTGGAGAACATTAACTTATTTACCTAGAGAAACATAAATTAATAAACAAGAATAATAAAACATAAACACACAATATTTAACTGAGAAAAAAAACCCTAACTCAGGGGAAAACCCACCCTAATGAAATTTCATTAGCCTTGGCCCAAACCCTGGAAAACTAGCCATGTGAGCCTTCACCGCTCACCTCCTTGGCCTACTTTACAATGAAGTCCTCATAGCCTTTTATAGGCTTCATTACATGCAATACGATGGGACGAAAGAACCATGGGTGCACAATACCATGTGCCCCAAAACTACCCGATTGTTTAACCTGGTCAACCTTGACTCTAACCCCGAGTCAATTTTCATAACATTTCCCCCATAAATTTTACTTGGGTTTCCTTGACTAAATCCAGCTAACCTTGTCATGTGAGTCAACCCATCCCTGCTCACGCTGGCCCTTACCCCCATCAAATTTTTTACCTAGGGTATCTATTAACCCAACATCCCCCTATCACCTAGGTCTAACCCAGACTTTACCAATGATTATCCAGGGGTATGCATGCCTTACAAGGTCCTACAACAGTATGCCCATTTACATAAAATTTGACTCCATTGTCATTTTTTTGGTTCATTGTTGCTATTTAATACATCCCTTCCTTGCGAATTACAAGACTGTATTCATAGTAGATATCTAGAGATCATCACAGGAGTAACTTCTCGACAATCCACAACAAGGCCGCAATTTTCCATTGTGTGCACTACCCAAAGATCATGCTACCTATGCTCAGATCTACAATAAACTCTCAGTATTTGTGTCAATCTCTCCATCCGGTGGGGCAGCTCTGATTTCTTAGAATCAATGTGAAAATTAAACAAACTTCATTCACAAATATTGTAACTTTAAAGCCATCATCAAAATTGATCTTGTTAGAGAGTCCAGAGTAACCTTGGCCAAAAAGGCGTCCCTTTAAAGCCCAAACCCTGGACCATAGTTCTGATACGATATGAAGAAAAATTTTACTGGAGAACATTAATTTATTTACCCAGAAAAACATAAATCAATCAGCAACAATAATAAAACATAAAAACATAATATTTAACTGGGAAAAAAAACCCAACTCCAGGGAAAACCCAACCTAATGAGATTTCATTAACCTTGGCCAAAACCCTGGCCAACTCGGCCATGTGAGCCTTCACCGCTCACCTCCTTGGCCTACTTTACAATGAATTCATCCCAACCTTTTATAGGCTTCATTACATGCAATACCATGGGCGGAAAAAACCATGGGTGTACAATGCCCCAAAACTACCCGATTGTTTAACCTGGTCAACCTTGACTTTAACCCCAAGTCAATTTACCTAACAAGGAAAAGCTCAGGAAAATAAAAATGGAGAAGGGTGACACAATCCAGAAATACTTGACCAAGTTCACTCAATGTCGAGATGAGCTTGGAAGTGTTGGGATTACTGTGCCTGATGATGACTTGGTGAGCCTACCACTTCTAGGCCTTCCCAAGAGCTTTCATAGTTACTAGGACTCTGTGAATGGGAGGGATAAGTTACCAAAGTGGGAGCAACTATGGTCATATTTGGTACAAGAAGAGTTTCAGCAAAATACAAGGGATGGATCCTCATCCAAGACTGATGATGGGGAAAATTGTGCCTTAGCTGGAAAGACAAAGAAGGGGAAAGGGAAGAAGTCGTATTCCAAATCCAAGACTGACAAAGAAGGAAAGAAGTGAGACATGTCAAAAGTGAAATGTTTCAACTGTCATGATCATGGAAACTATGCCACAAATTTTCCACAAAAGAAGAAGAAAACAAAAAAAGGCTCTGAGAGCTGCAGCGGGTGAAGCTTTGGCCTCACAGTTTGATTTGGAATTATCTCTCATCACATGCATGGTGTCAATTGTTATGGGATATATGTGGTACTTGGATAGTGGATCATCTTTCCACATGGATGGCAACAAAGAAATATTTAGTAGCTTAGAGGAGAAGGATCTTCATATGCACATTGAGATGAGTGATGACGAGAGGTATAGCGCTCCGGGATTGGTACAATTTCTTTCTAGAGAGAGTCAGGTAAACCTTTCATATTAAAATATGTCCTGCATGTACCATTTTTGAAAAAGTATTTAGTTTTAGTTTCTATGTTGGAGGATCTTGGATATGATGTGGTTTTCAGTGAAGGAAAGGTGTTCCTTCATCACAATGCCACAGGACAGGTAAAGAAGATTGGGGTTCGTGTGAAGAACCTCTACAAACTTGATGTAGATGGTTGCGAGGCATTGAGCAGTAAAGTAGATGAGGTGGTGAGTCATGATACCGGTGAGTTATGCCACATGAGGTTGGTTCTTCTACACCACAATGCTTTGAGGATCATGCAGCAGATTTCTATATGGCTTCCAAAGGGTACACTTGCGCAGAGAGACACATGCAAGGGTTGTACTATGGGGAAGTATACAAAGGCCACCTTTCATGAGAAGGAGAGCCGGTCAACAGCAATCCCCGAGAGAGTTCACTCAGACGTGTGTGGACCATTCTCAACAGCTTCCACAACAAAACACAGGTATTATGTGACTTTTTGTTGATGATTTTTCTAGAAAGTGTTTGATTTTCTTCATGCATAAGAAAGATCAGATGTTCTCCAAGTTTTGTGAGTTCAAAGCATTGGTAGATAAAGATACAGGGAAGAAGGCGAAGGCTCCAAGGAATGAAAATGGTGGTGAGTATATCTCTAATGAATTCAAAAAATTCTATGCCAAAGAAGGAATTCAGAGAGAATTGATTGCACTCATAACCCACAATAGAATGGGGTTGCGAAAGAAAGAACATAACAATTGTGGGAGCAGCACGAACTATGTTACATGATTAGGGCCTACCATTGCATCTATGGGTAGAGCCATGTAACACAACGGTATTTGTGCAGAACCATAGTCCTCATCGGATACTTGGCATGAATACACCATAGGGGGGTTTTAAAGGAAAGAAACCAGATGTTTCATATTTTAAAATTTTTGGCTCATATGTCTATTTCCATGTGACCAAATATGCCAGGAAGAAGCTAGAACCAACAGCAGAGGTTGGGATATTTTTGGGGTACATTGATACTCCCCACAACTATCAGGTGTATTTTCCAGCAAACAGGGTGACAGCTGTCAGGAGAGATGTGAAATTTGATGAGGAGAAAGCTAAGTGATTGTCCCTTGAGAGGGAGTTTGACTTGCATGCAAAAGAGGAACTCTTAGTTCCAAAGGATGAACCTTCGGATGTGGAGCAGCCACAAATAGAGAAGCATAGAGTGGCAGAAACCACGCATGAAAATCCATCCACTAGAAATGGTAGGAAGCACACCAGAGAGGCTGGAAGATTGATGCTAGATGTGGCAGAGAATGTAGGTGCACCTACATCACAGTGCAAGCAGAGAAGGTCCCTAGACAAGTATACTGGATACATGGCTCTTATGAGCGAATGTATTGTGATAGAACCATCCTCTTTTGATGAAGCAGTGTAGCAGTCAGTATGGGTTGATGCCATGGTTAAGGAGTATTACTCCATTATTAGAAACAATGCATGGGAAGTGGTCCCAAGACCAATGGGGAAATCAGTGGTTGGATCCAGGTGGATCTATAAGGTGAAGCAAGCAGTAGATGGGAGTGTGGAGAAATACGAGGCTATATTTGTGGCCAGAGGATTCTCACAAGTGGAGGGGATTGACTATGAGGAGACTTTTGCACTGGTTGCAAGGTACTCATTGATTAGATCCATCCTTGCACTTTCAATACAGATGGGGTGGCAGATACATTAGATGGATGTAAAGACAACCTTTCTCAATGGAGTTATTGAGGAAGAAGTGTACATTGAGAAACTAGAAGGTTTTGATACCTTTGACAGGGAGTCACATGTGTGAAAACTCAAGATAGCACTGTATGGGCTAAAAAAAGCACCTCATGCTTGGTACACCAGGATCGAAAACTATTTCACTGGGTTGGGCTTCAAAAAGAGTGAAGTGGATGTGAACCTATATCATATTGTGGTTGATGGTAAGATTTTGATTACTATAATTTATGTTTATGATATGATATTGACCGGTGATGAGAAGTTCATAACTTCTTGTAAAGAGGATCTTGCAAGACAGTTTGAGATGAAGGACACGGGGCTCTTGCACTATTTCCTTGGCTTGGAAATATGGCAAAGAGATGGGGAGATATTTATATCTCACGGAAAGTATGCCAAGGAGATTCTAAGGAAGTTCCACATGGAGTGTAGCAAACCCATGGAGAAACCTCTTGCAGGAAACTGGAGGAAGGAGGATGCTAATTTAGGTGAGGTAGTGGATGCTACTATTTACAGGCAGTTTGTGAGTTCACTTATGTATTTGGTGAACACATGACCATAAATATGCTACGTAGTTAACCAACTTAGTAAAGATATGGTTAATCCTACGAAGCTCTTTTGGAAGGTGAGGAAGCATGTTTTGAGATATATCAAGGGCACTACAGAGTATGGATTATGGTATAGACGAACAGAGAGAATGAAGCTTCAAGGCTTCACTGATGCAGATTTGGCAGGCATTCCATCAAATAGGAAGAGCACATCAGGGGGAATCTTTAGCGTAGGATCAACAACAATTTCTTGGTACAACAAGAAGCATAGATCAGTTGCACTCAGTTCAACTGAGGCAGAGGACATGGCAGCTATTCAGGTTGCATGTGAGGCCATTTGGATGAGGAAGATACTTGTTTGTTTGTTTGTTTGGTCATCAGAGGGAAAACTCTCGATTAATCCGGTATTCCATGACAGGTCCAAGCATATTGATATCTGGTACCACCATCTCAGATATTGTGTTCATACGCGCATTACGTTTTTGCATTACATTCCCACGGAGGATCAGGATGCAGACATCTTGATGAAGGCATTGGTGAAGAGAAAATTTGAATACCATAGAGGCATGTTCAGGGTAGATGATAATCCCTTTCTTGTTGAGAGGGAGTGTTGAAAATCAATAAGAAATTAGTTAATTAAGTTAGAAAAACTGAGTTAGCTCAATAATTTTGAGTTGAGGGTCAAAGGTGAGGCATGTAGAGTGATTTAATTATTTTGGGGGTCCAGTTGCAGTTAATGCGCTAGTGTTGTGTGAGTGTAATAAATTAACTCAAATTAATTGAGTTAAAATCAGTTTAACTAGTTCTAACTGAGTGATGAGCTAGTGAGAGGTTCAGTGAATTAAATTAGATTTTTTCACAAGTAGTGATTAATCAGATAACTGGTGATTTGCTATTATTGCTTCATGCATGTTAATTATGATGAAGATCCAGTTGAGACAGAGGTTAAAGGGAAGATAACTATCAGTTTTATTATTAGAAAATTGCCCGGGTGCAATATAAAGCCATAAGAAGCCCATGATGGATTGCGCAATCAAGGAAGGTTGGAATTCCTATTTAATAGGGATTTATTTCTCTAGGAATATTGTGAGCAAGGTAGGTTGGAGGAAGGCAAGGAATTGGCTAAGAGTTTGTCCAATTTTTCCTAGATTAGTGTGAGACGATTGGTAGAGTGCAACAGATTCTTGTGAGCAATAATGCATTGTATTGTGTCATGATTCCTCAGCTTATTATAGAATAGAGATAGAGGTTTTTTGAGAAGTTATTTCCCCAGAAATATCTTGTGTTGTGTGATTGATTTACTTCTTTCTCTTACTTGCATGTGATTGAGCGATCATGTTTTAAATTCAGCAAATATTGTAGAAGGATTCGGTATCTTGTTTTAGTACATTACATGATCGGATTGAATCCATTGGTATAATTTCTACAACTAAGGAAAATGACACTTGACAAATTTCGGAATTATTTCTTTTACAAGGGTCATGAAGAAAATTCCCTTTTCTATTTTCTTTTGACTAAAACAATGAATGAAGAACATGCTAGCAAATAATAATATTTTTTGTTCTTTCTTTTTTTTACATAAAATTTATATTAATACAAGTAAAATGAATATTATGAAGAACGGCCCTAGTTACAATTTCAACAAGTTAGAAGAAAATGATTGTAATATAGGGGTTAAGAAAGGTTGTCCCATGTCGCCTACCCTTTTTGGCATTTATATTGAAAAATTAGAGGCGTGCTTGGAAGAAGCAAGTTGCATTTGTACTACTTTAGCTAGAATATTCATCATATTTCTTTACACAATATATTGTTTTAGTGAGATACCCCTTTGACCTCAATAAGAAACTAAGAATTCACAAAGATTTATGTTCCAACACTTGTATGTTAGTGAATTGATGAGACAAAGGTTACGCTATTCAAATCTAAGAAGATCACTTATGCTAATTTTGTGTATGACAATAACAACATACAGGAAGTCAATTCATATAAGCATCTTGGAGCTAATCTTCATCACAATATTATCTGAAACTTTAGCATTGAGAAAAGGATTGATGGAGGACAAACAATTTTTTTTTTTTAGAACAACTAGATACATGTAGATTTATGGTTATGGGATAAAAAATAAAATTATCTTTGAGACACTTGTTATTCCTTTTATCTTATATGGATGTGAAGTTTGGGGAATTGATGTCTCCAAAGAGTATTAGAGGAAAAACTAGCAAATCTATAAGTGTTTTTATAATTTATATTCTTAAAATTAAAATAATACACCCTATCTAATTGTTATGAAACCAGCTCCAAAAATAGAAGAAAAGAGAGATCAACGCCTTAGAAATCAGCCACTTTGAGGGGGTAACCTCTAATACATTACATAAATGAACAATTCTTGGATGATACAAATGACTAAAACCTCCTTCTATATATAGGATTCCATGGGGTCACAATATAATCCTAGCCAACCTAACAATAATAATGTAAGGGCACAATAATAACAATATTGGGGTTACAGGTGTTGGGGTTCCCATTTTTTGGCAAGTTTGGAAATACCAAAAGATGAGACAACATCAAAACCACTTTCAGACCTCAGGATCTAGCCCTCCTAGGTCCAGAGAGGGATATCTCTATATAGGCAAAGGTTTTATGTCTTTTAAGCTCTATGTTAAGATATTAGGCTAGTTATAGGTACAGGTTTGTTCGATTGATTGTTTGTTTGGTTGTTGGGAATCGGAAAGGAAGGGTTCAATGTGAGGCAAGGATGTGCAAAGAGGATTTTAGGCAAAAGAGGGATGTTTTCAAAGAACACTCGAGACCATTGGGCAATGGAGTCAGGAAAGGGTTTACTTGCTATTCAATATGCAGGCTTTCAGTTGGGCTAGTCATCTAAAGCATTAGATCTTAAAAATGATAGTTTGATATGAAATGGTGAGAAAGAAAGTGAAAGGCAAAGAAACCTCCAAGATGACCACTCAGGAATCAGGTCTAGGGACAGGACATGCCGTTAAACACCTGTGGCCCAACCCCTAAAAGGTAAACTCTTCAGACAAAGGGAACATTAAAGATTCAAACACAAAGGTGAAAACCTGAGTTCAGAGAGAGACTTTGAACTCTCAATGCTTCGGCATCTAACTTAAGGGAACTTAGAAAGGTTCAATTAATTGAAAAGGACCCTAGTGAGACAGATACAGAGTTCTAACTTCCCGGTATCCCAATTCATTTAATTAAAGCCTAACAAGAACATCTAAGAACAGATTCATTAATTCATACATCAGCTAGCAGTAAATATTAGCCACTACACTGGTTAAATTAATTTGAATCAATACTCAGAAAACACAATCAGTAGAAAACATCGAAGGTAGGGAGAGCAGAAACATAGGGTACCAAACAAGGGTAAATCCTATGCCAGATTTCCGATGCGTACCAGAGAAATGAAATATGATGAGTTACAAAGGAAAACAGAGACAAAGTATGGAAAACATCACCGCTATTTTAATTCAGGATCCAAAGAAATGTGCTTGTCATATTAAAGAGAAACACCAGTCATGCACAACATTACCAATAGCTTGACATTCAGTCTGAAAACATCTTCCTTAGCCTATCTTACAACTTTACACAGAGAACTATATCTAAAGAGAAACAGCTTACAATTCACAAATATCCGATCAACAACCCTTTCAATGAGTTTTTCTTCAGTCCTTATAGCTGAGAGAGAGGCAGAGAAAGTAGGTGAAACACTAAATGAAACATTGAAACATAAAATGGAAGAATGGCTCGAGGCCATCCTGTCTTAATATCTATGCATTAATCTTCAGTACTTCTTTTGAAGAAAGAGTGGTCTTCGACAGGCTGAAATTTACTCCAGGTATGTTCTTTGATGTACTTTGTTGCAGTACTCTGCAGTACTCTGGTGATTAGACAAAAGGTAGATCAATGACTTCAAGGTATTTCCTACTGCGTAACAAATGCTCTAGTAGCATTAGGACCATTGTCAGGGAGGAAATCTTCTCATGGACACAATGTAGACTAAAACAGTATGAGTACTGTGTCCTTTCTCGGGAGGAGACTTATGCTGATGTGATACCTTGATGATATTGTTTTATGCGTGCTAGGCCTTCTGTGTGATTCATGAGGTCTTAAATCTGGTACTTTGCCTTTAAAACACTGAATTAAGGCTTAACATCTTCAATAATGTGCATTAGAACTCCTTAACTCTGTACTGATACTCTTTGTCGCTTCATGACTGTCTCTGTCAGTGAAATGTGAGCTTTGTAGAAAATTTGAATAACTGATATGTTATCCACCGAGATTCTCCTGATCACACACTATTTTAGCTTCATGCACAATACAGAATCTCTTCTGCCATTGATCATCACATGCGGAAATAAAATCAATTGCATGCACACATTAAAGCCATAAAAATTCATACATATGAACACAGTATTTCATGGGAAAGCTTAAAGCTGAAAACCCCCAACTATCTGTATATTATACATGTCATGGAGATCATGTAACAATCATAGTACAAAGCTCTTTGCAAGCTCTCATGCACTACCTCCCTTGCTACACACTATCAAGCTAGATCTAGCAAAACTCATGCTCCAACCTTTAGCCACTTGATAGCCAACCTCAATTGCTGTTTCAATGATATGGGATGGTCTCTTTATATAGATAAACCACCTAGATTGAACTGCGCAATCCTCATTGATTACTCCACCTATCTGTGTGTTGCAAATAGCAACAGTATAGTCACAACTGATAGTTAACCTGCTCTTTCACCTATTTATGCACTGGTCTCCACTGAAACTGTCCATGCACTGAAGTTAACTGATGTATTCTTTAGTTGATTTATGAGTTTATAATTAGTGAATTAATTAATAATTAATTCACACCACTCTCACTAATTGTATCTATTAGTTAACTTGGATACAAAAAGATCAACTATGTTTAGATTAGTTAAACTGAATACAACTCCACTAACTTCCTCAATCAACTCCACCAAACTCTGTCACATGAGTTCTAACTAAAGTCTTCATGCAATAGCTTCACTTAAACCCTAGGAAAAACGTATTTCCTTCTGTCAGCTGCATGTGCCACATCCAGGCATCAAACTGAAGTGCTCCAAGAGAATAAGATAATGTTTAGAGTCCAAATATTATTAAGAGCTAATAATATTCGACTTCCCTATTTTAAGGAGAGGCAGTCTAAAAATAGACTTCGACCTATAGGTCCAAAAAATAGAGTCCCATCTATTTTTACCAACATGACCAATACTCCAAGAATAACATACTGCAATCCCCGGACCATGCTTCATATGTCTAAAAATAGACATAGTCTAAAAATAGACTTTTCGACAAAAATCACATGTGTGGTCCCCACCTAGTTTAGGTGATCACTTTCCAACTAGGATCGGGAAAGATGTTTCAGGAGGCCTCCTTCACTATTTCTTGTTGCCATTTTCAACACTCCCTCTCAACAAGAAAGGACTGTCTTTTCATGCGACATGCAACTCCATGCATTCGCCCTGCAACCTTCACAAGCGCCATGCAACTCCATGCATGCGACATGCAACTCCATGCATTCGCCATGCACCCTTTGCATGTGCCATGCAAACTCATGCATGCACCATGAAACTCCATGCATCTGCTCTGCAACTCCTCTGAAGATGAATAGGCTCCAAACAACTAAATCAGTCTTGATGCATCTAGCATCTATCATCAAAGTGTTCGACTTCTGCTTGGCCAACTGCACATGTCATCAGGAACCACTGCGCTGTTGAACTCTTTGCACCCATGCACTCTTGCACTTGCTGTCAACTCTGATCCGCGCTCCAGTATCTGACACTGTCACTTTGATCTGCCTGCATCACTCCAACTGATCTTGCTACTACTGTGCTGTGGGCACCTCGTAGCCAGGTTCAATCCATGAGATCCACACCATCTCATGAATCTGCCCAGAAATCTCCTCATGGGATTAATCATGCATGTCGCCCCACCTCATACCTGGTGGTATAGCTGCATGCACTCCCTTTGCCCGTCTGGCACGAAATTTCTCTGCATGAGTGGTTGCTCCCACTCCATGATCCTCATCTTGTGGCTGCTCCACATCTTGAGGTTCACTCATACCTGCATGCAAATCCTGCTCCCTCTCAAGCTTCAATTGCATGGCTTTCTCACACTTCCCAACAGTAGGAAGCTCCGTAGAAATCCCATCTACTTCAAATCTATAAAGATTCTTCTGCATCTCCAGCTGTGGTTGCTCCACAACCTTCTGAGACTGCTTCTCACGTTGCATGTTGAGAGGCTCCCTCTCAACCACCAAGTCACTAACCTCTGCTTTGCTCCTCAAAGCTTTGCATGCATCTTGTACCTCAGTGCATGTAGATTCTTGGCTCGCGCACATTGCAATTGTCCCGTCGTCGCAAAATTTTCTAACAAAAGAGCTGATTTTAAATCGATGATATCTCCCTCATCCGAGCTCCGATTCGACCGATTTTTTTTTTCAATTTGGGTATTTTTTCGCAAGGAATCCAAATATGCTATTTGTTTCTGAAAATATTTCACAAAAAATTTTCAGATATTCCCTACAAACTCGCGCACCCAAAAATTCTCGCTCTCATTCCATGTAGAAAATTATATACAATATGCATGTATATTTCCGGCTTTCTCCATCTTTATGTTTCTTGAGTTTATCCTAAAACTCAACCGCTTCAATGCTTTTCAATTTCTCCAATGATCAATATCGCTCCGATACCATGTAGAAAATCTTTTAACACAGCTCTGATACCATGTAGAAATTTGAATAACTGATATGTTATCCACCGAGATTCTCCTGATCACACACTATTTTAGCTTCATGCATAATACCGAATCTCTTCTACCATTGATCATCACATGCGGAAATAAAATCAATTGCATGCACACATTAAAGCCATAAAAATTCACACATATGAACACAGTATTTCATGGGAAAGCTTAAAGCTGAAAACCCCCAACTATCTGTATATTATGCATGTCATGGAGATCATGTAACAATCATAGTACAAAGCTCTTTGCAAGCTCTCATGCACTACCTCCCTTGCTACACACTATCAAGCTAGATCTAGCAAAACTCATGCTCCAACCTTTAGCCACTTGATATCCAACCTCAATTGTGTGTTTCAATGTTGTGGGATGGTCTCTTTATATAGATAAACCACCTGGATTGAACTGCGCAATCCTCATTGATTACTCCACCTATCTGTGTGTTGCAAATAGCAACAGTATAGTCACAACTGATAGTTAACCTGCTCTTTCACCTATCTCTGCACTGGTCTCCACTGAAACTGTCCATGCACTGAAGTTAACTGGTGTATTCTTTAGTTGATTAATGAGTTTATAATTAGTGAATTAATTAATAATTAATTCACACCACTCTCACTAATTGTATCAATTAGTTAAACTGAATACAAATAGCTCAACTATGTTTAGATTAGTTAAGCTGAATACAACTCCACTAACTTCCTCAATCAACTCCACCAAACTCTGTCACATGAGTTCTAACTGAAGTATCCATGCAATAGCTCCACTTAACCCTCAAGAATAGCGTAATTCCTTCTGTCAGCTCCTGTGCCACATCTGTGCACTTAACTGAAGTGCTCCAAGAGAATAAGATAATGTTTATAGTCCAAATATTGTTAAGAGCTAATAATATTAAACCCTATTTAAGGAGAGGCAGTCTAAAAATAGACTTCGACCTATAGGTCCAAAAAATAGATGTCCATCTATTTTTACCAACATGACCAATACTCCAAGAATAACATACTGCAATCTCTGGACCATGCTCCATATGTCTAAAAATAGACATAGTCTAAAAATAGATTTTTCGACAAAAATCACATGTGTGGTCCCCACCTAGTTTAGGTGATCACTTTCCAACTAGGATCAGGAAAGATGTTTCAGGAGGCCTCCTTCACTATTTCTTGTTGCCATTTTCAACAAGCTTTAGTGGCGCTGGAGAGGTTTTGCAGAGTTGAACTTTGTCCTTTAATGAAAATTTACGCTCTAAGCACCTTCTCAGGCTCTTCTCTGTAATATTAGGCTCTGAACCCAGCTTTCTCTGTGTTCTGTGCCACTATACTAGTGACTATGAACCATGGCAGTTTCCTCCACCCGTAACCCTGCAAAAAACACACAAACACGTTAAGAAAACCGTGCATGGGGTCGGATGTTGTGGAGGACGGTGAGAATGGTAGCACAACATGGTGAAAATGGTGGATGCGAATGGAAAATGGTGGAATAATGCAGGATGATGGTGAAAAATGCAGCGAAACAATGGGAAAATGGTCTGGTGAAAGTTTGGCGGAATGTAACAAACTTTAATCCAAACATTAAAATTTGACCTTTGAAAGAAATACAAAGGGAACGGATGAAAATGAAATGAAAACATATGAAATTGGTTGGTACGGTGGGACCCGACCGCGGGCAGAGGGCGATTAGATATGGGCCATTAGATCGAACGGAATGGACGGTTACAATCAAATCGGAGGGAGAGTGATAGGAGGGTCAGACTCCGATGAGCAATGGAGCGATTGGCCTATGACCGTTGGATTTTATGTGATATTGACGGTGGAGATTGCGTCATAGGATCGCAATCGCAAAGGGCGGAGGGTGGCACCGTTTGAAAATTGCGATTGCGATTGGAGCGGGGAAGCGAGGGCCGTCAGATTAAAAGGGAAATCGACGGTGGAGATTACGTCGGAGGATCGCAATCACAAAGGGAAGAGGGTGGCACCGTTTGAAAATTGCGATTGCAATTGGAGGTATTTTGCGCGGGCTGTCAAATCTTAATAAGATCAACAGTGGAAAACACTCCCGAGACCCATAGAACCAAAGCGTCATTGCATCAGAGTTTTTGTTTTAATACAGGAATGCACTCCCGACCGCTTATCCGATTGCGATAAGCGCCTTATGCTTTGGCTCCTAGTCTTGGCGTTGGGTTACGTGGGGAAATGGTTTTGGGGCTGGGGCGAAAGGTGCTAGTCTATAATATGTTAGAAAATGGGTTTTTAGCTCGGAAACAGAGTTTTAAGGCTAACATTAGGCTTTCGGTGGAGGGAAAAAGGGAATTAAAATCGAATGAAAGGGCTTCACTTGGTTTTTAAAGGGGAATTGGGTGGTTTAGGAGATTTAGGAAGGGATTTTAGGAGTCAAAGGGGAAACTTTGAAAATGGGCAAAAGGGTTAAAATGGGAAATTTTGCAGGGATACAAGGGCGAATGGGGACTTTCTGAGCACAACTTTCCACAGGCAGTGAGGCTCTTTTTAAAGACAATGAACACACAGGGGCTTCAAGGATGATGTGTTTTCGGAGGAGATGCATTCCTTGAAGGCTCAAAAAACAATTTAGCCACCTTTTTGCTTGACAAAAAATTTATAGGTGGCTAACAACAGGGGTAAAACAATAACAATAAGGGGGTTACACTAACAAAAATAAGGGACTATACTAGTAATAGAGGACCCTAACATGCCCCTCTCCTTCAAAAAAGTGTTGTTCTCAACACTTGAGTAGATCTGAATGCTTCTGTATAAAATTCTTATCCTCCCATGTAGAATATTCAGTGGGTAAGTTCTTCCATTTGATGATATACTCTGAAATTGATTGATTTCGTAGCTGTCGAGTTCTTGTTTCCGTCACTGCTTCAGGTTCCAATATGATTTTTCCTTCCTCATCAAGTTCTGGAAATATTTTTTGAACTGGAATTTTGTCTCCTATAACCTTCTTTAAGCATGAAACATGGAAAACTGGATGCACTCATGAAGAAGCAGGAAGCTCCAATTTGTATGCCATAGTACCAATACTTTGCAACACCTTGTAAGGACCATAGTACTTTTGGAGATAATTTATTATTCTTCTTAGCTTGCTTGAGGGACATTTTTTTGTATGGTTGTAGCCGTAAAAATACCTAGTCTCCTACATCAAAACTTCTCTCGTTGCAATGTTGATTTACCTATTGTTTCATTCGATTTTGTGCCAAATTTAGGTTATCCTTTAAGAGTTGTAGAACTTCTTGTTGATGGTCGATGTGATCTTCCACTGCTTGAACCTTAGAGTTTTCTCTTAAATAAGATGTGATGGATGGTGGATAATATCCATAAAGTGCCATAAATGGGGTCATTTTTGCTACAGTATGGAAGGAAGTGTTATACCACCATTCAGCGAGAGGTAACCACTTGACCCATTGTGTTTTATTATCATATTAAAAACAACCAAGATATCCTTCCAAAAATTTATTCACTATCTCAGTTTGACCATCAGATTGAGGATGATAAGATGAGTTATGAGCTAGTTGAGTACCCAAACAAGAAAATAATTCCGTCCAAAAATTTCCAGTAAAAATGGGATCTTTGCCACTTACAATAATCTTTGGGTTTCCATGTAGCTTTTGAATTGTTTCCATAAATGCAGTAGCAACTGTACTTGCTTTAAATGGATGAGATAATGCACAAAAGTGTGCATACTTGGTAAGTCTATCAACTACCACCATGAAGACACTCTTTCCTTCGAACTTAGGTAAACCTGTGATAAAATCCATTGAAATATCCTCCCAACGTTGACTTGGAATGGATAAAGGTTTTTTAAGACTTTGGGTCTTAATTGTCTCAACCTTATTTTGCTGGCAAACCAGACATTTTGCCACCAACTTTTCAATATCAGATTTAAGGCCATCCCAAAAAAATTATTTCTTCACCCTATGGTAAGTTTTTAAAAATCCTGAGTGTCCTCCTAAATGAGAAGTGTGAAATTCCAAAAGAATCTTTTGTTTGAGTTGGGAATTCTTGCAAATATATAAGCGATCTTTGTACCATAAGGAATCATTTTTCCAACTAAATGTATCAGATGTACTAGGATCTTTCTGTAACTTTTGAATGAGTGTACACACTTATTTGTCCTTCTTCCATTCATCCCTTGATTCGGTTATCCAATCTGGTTGGATAATAGAAATGGCACAATGATCAGGTGATCATGTCCAAGTTGCTCAAAATTGGAATTGCTCAGAATTGGTTGCAACCTGAATGATTGGATAGGCCTCGTCGCTTCGATTCTGGCGCCATGAACGAGACTGAAATCCGATGTCGTATGAGAAAGATATTGAATTTTTAAAACCCAAAATGACCTTCAAAACAGGACTTTTGAACACAAATTGTCATTTTAGAAAATTTGTGTGGAAAATTCATTTTTTTATTAAGGTTTTGAGGGCCTATTACAAGGTTCCACGTGGCCTTCCCAGAGGCTTCCATGTGGCTCCAGGCCATTGGTTCAAAAATATGTTTTTAAAAAAGTTGATGGGTAGACCCAACTCGACCCAAACGCAGCTGGGTCATGCTGAATGCATTTGGGTCGGGCCCTCGTGCAGCTGTGAGCGTATTCGGGTCATGCTGAACGAGTCATGTCAGAGGGCGGAGGTTGACCTGACCTGCACGACTATTTGGGTCGGGCGTTGGTTGAACGTTGAACGGGTGGAGAACTTAAGGCTAAGCCCTAGGGGTCATATGACCTGAAGTGGGAAACCAAGGGTTAAGCCCCTTTCAAACGGCGGTAAAATATGGTTAAGCCCTCGGGTGCTAGCCCATTAGCCAAGTGACCTGCGGACTATGACCATGGGCGTGGGCTACGACTTAACCGCCAGCACTAAACTTCCTTTGGTTAAAATTAATGCTACCCCCAAATTTAGCACGCGGTTCCGAAAAATTCTGCCTTTCGCCATTTCTAGCGTGCCTAACTGGAGTTCATCCAGATTCAGTGGGGTCTCCAAGGGACATTGAGCGGGAAATTGTGGAGGTCATAACTTCTCCAATATTGAACCAATTTGGACGAAATTTTTGTCAATTTTAGGTATTCTGAGCATTTTGGAGTGTTTGGGACAGGTTGCAGAGCTAACAGAGGTGTTTTTCAACCATTTTTTCTTCAGGGAATCTTGGAGATCCATTAGGGCCATGAGGGAAATGGAGTTGTATTGGGCTATACTTCATTGTTTGAGGTGAAATAAAAGCCATTATTAGCTTATTTTTGTCTTCTGAATTCAATTTCATAGATGTTTCTGCCTGTTTAGGCATATTTCTCACTGTAAAACCAATTTGAGCAACTTAATAAAGCAAGGACATGCCCATTGGGAGCCTTGGACCCGGAAAATGTAGCCCAGGAGGGGTGAACTGCCTCATCATGTTGCTGTGTTGTTATGGTGAAGTTTTGTTGTTGTGTATTTCTGATTTAAGATGTTAAACATTAATTTTAATTAATATTCCCTCACACATAGACTCAAAAACAGTTACCAAAAACACTTTGTTTAAATTGCAAGACATGATAAACTGATCCAGGTGGATATTGGTGGTCACCCACCTATTCCACTTGGGGCTCCACCATTCTCTATTTCAGTTTTTCAGTTTCGGCACAGTTTACTATTTTTAGCAGTTTTTCGGGTCCTAAACTTCCGGAGCCGTTTTGAGGCCCTAAACGACGTTTTTTTGGGAAAACGGAGAGAAACATGGGTCCATGGACCGATGTTGCTCATTCCAAATTTGTAGTCCTCGGATAGATCTTTCTAACGAGGTATGGTACGCATCAAACGGAGATCGTATGCCAAAGTTACGCCCCTGGGAAGTTGAAACACCAATTTACCCAAACGGGGCCCATAGTTTTGGCGCTTCATCTCCTAGGGTTAGGGTTTTGGTTGTTTAGGATTTCCCATTATTTCTAAATGATAAATAGGCCCTCGAGCCTCATTGTAACTCAGTTCAGAGGCCTGTAGCCGCCACATCTCTTCTCAGAGATAGCTACCAGTGCCCTAGCTAGTTTTATTTCCATTCTGTCTGTAAGCAAATTTCAGTTCTTTGATATTAATGAAATGAAGTGTTGTTTCTGCTGCATCTCTGTATTTATGGTTATATGTTTATTCTGTTGCGTTCCTGCATAAATCCGGATCAGTGGTATCAGAGCGGTCTGCTTTTTCTCGATCCTTCTTTGCATGTCCCCAACGAGGTCGGGGTATAAGGAGCTGGGGCTTGATCTGGTGGAACCTTTGCAAGATCAGCCTCGCAAACCTCGACGGACGCCCATGGGGGACGAAAATAAAGATGAGGGAGCAGGAGATCCTATCAAAATATTGCTCGAGGAGGCCCTCGAAAAACAAAGGAACGCGATGATGGATAGTTTTGCTCAGATCCTTCAACGGCTGCCCACCGGCGGCGCATCTACATCCAGTAGCCACTCTGGAGTTGCGACTCCCTTTAAGGTACAAGTAAATTTTGACATTCCCATATTTGAGGGTCAAATATATGCAGATGCCGTAGATAGATGGTTGAATCTATTAGAAGGATATTTCTCTGTTCATGACTTTTCAGACCGGGAGAAGATTATTTTTGCACTCCTCAAAGCTACCCCCATGTTAAGGACTGGTGGGAAACCTACTGTGAGAACAAGGACCAGACAGAACCCTCTCTGTTCTCGGCCGTACCAACTTGGAATTCTTTTCGAGACGCCGTCAAGGAATAGTACTATCCCGTGGGGAGCTATGAGGACAAGTACATACAATGGACCACGCTGCGACAACAAAGGGATCAAGATGTGCATGAGCTGACGAATCTGTTCCATACCCTGCGCACAAAGTTGGGTATCAATGATTCGGAGAAACATTTGGTGCTAAAGTATCGCAGCTGTCTGCACAAATACATTCAGGAGGAAATGGAGTTTCCTCGACATCTCCTCGCTTGGTACGGCATACCGGTATGCTGCCAAGATTGAGCAGAAATTCAAAGAGAAGAAGCGAGACTTTGGATCTGTGAATCAAAAGCAAGGAAAAGGTGCTTCCAAACCGCAGAACAAAGGACAGAGCATGGCGGCTAAAGACAACCCGTCAAAGCCACAAGAAAAGAACAACACCGTAAAGCCAAAGAAGGACACGGGAAAGTGGTGTGAGTTCCATAAGAGCTCCACTCACAACATAAGTGAGTGTCGGGCCAAGCAGTCGCTAGTGGCCGAGATGAGGGCTTCTGAGTCAGATGCATGCTCTGACTCCGAATCAGAACCTGAAAAGGCGAATGAAAAAGGGAAACAGATTATTGATGCGGAGCCCAATGCCATTGTTGCCACTACAAAGATCCAAAAGGAGGAACCGGAAGATCCAGAGGAGGAGGAACGTCTCTTCCACTCCCGGATGTGGGTAAAGGGCTCCCCGGTACAGTTCATTGTCGACAATGGGAGCCAAAAGAACCTCATTTCAGCAGACGCCGTGAAGCGGTTGGGCTTGCCGACCATAGCTCATCCACATCCATACACCATCGGGTGGCTTCACCAAGGACGAGATCTCCGCGTCAGCCGGCAGTGTCGCCTTCCCTATAGCATCAAGCCCTTCACGGATGAGGTATTATGTGACGTTGCTCCTATTGATGTTTTTGATGTATTATTAGGACAACCATACTTGTGGAAGCGTCATGCTGTGTATGAGTCTCGACCTCGTGCTGTTATTGTTACTTTGGGAAATAAGTTGTACAGGATACCAGAGGTACCACCTCCTGCCGCTATCTCTTTGGTTACTGCAAAACAATGCAGCAAGCTCATTTCCCAAACCAGGAAATTCATTTTCCTGATGATCCGCCCCCAGGGAAAGAAGAAGACTGTGGCCATGACCTCCAGACAGGGCTCCTCTGCACAACAACAACAAATGGATAAGGTTGTGGAGGAGTACGAGGACATATTCACCTCACCCACAGGGGTTCCTCTGCACTGTCAGGTCAAGCACCCGATTGATCTGACCCCAGGTGCACCGCTACCTAATGGACTGATCTATCGGCGCTCTGTTCTGGAGAATGATGAAATCAAGAGACAGATTCAGGAGCTGTTGTAGAAAGGTCACATCAGACCAAGTTCATCACCATGTGGGAGCCCGATCATGTTGGTACAGAAGAAGGATGGGACATGGAGACTCTGTATTGACTATCGAGCGCTAAACAAGATCACTGTCCAGAATAGGTACCCAATCCCACGGATTGATGACCTTCTGGACCAACTCAAAGGTGCAAAATATTTCAGCAAGATCGACCTGAAGTCTGGGTATCACCAAGTACCAATTGAACCCTCCGATGTGTGGAAGACTGCCTTCAAAGCCAAGGAAGGCCTTTTCGAATGGTTGGTCATGCCTTTCGGGTTGACGAATGCTCCCACCACCTTCATGAGGATGATGGATGACATCTTGCGGCCATTCACCAACTCATTTGTAGTGGTGTACTTGGATGATATTCTGATCTTCAGCCAGACTTGGGAAGAGCACCTTCACCACATCCGACAAGTCCTCCAAACACTGCGGCAACACAAGTTGTGTGCCAATTTGGAGAAGTGCACTTTTGGCATGACCCAGGTTCAATATTTGGGATACATTATTGATGAAAGGGGGTGCATGTGGATCCAGCCAAGATCCAAGTCATTCGGGATTGGCCAGCCCCAACCACTATAACAGAGCTTCGCAGCTTTCTGGGTCTTGCTAATTTCTACCAGAGGTTTGTGTTGGGATTCTCTCATATCACTTGGCCCTTGAGTCTAGTCACCAAGGGAGGAGCGAGAGCAAAAAAATTTTGGTCGGAACCTCAACAGAAGGCGTTCACAGAATTAAAAAATCGCCTCTGTTCTGCCCCAGTGCTCACTTTACCAGACTTGCAACAGCCATTTGAGATCGAGACAGATGCCTCTGACTATGCTATTGGGGTAGTTCTTACTCAACAGGGACATCCAGTGGCATTTCACAGTGAGACATTGTCTGACACAATTCGCAAGTACCCCACATATGACAAAGAAATGTACTCCATTGTGCAAGCTTGTCGACAATGGAAGCATTACATTTTTGGGAAGGAAACAATCATCCATACAGACCACAGGCCCCTGCAGTTCATACAGACACAAGGGAAGTTGCAGAATGATCGCCATCAGAAGTGGTCTACATATCTGCAACAGTTTCATTTGAACATCAAGTATAAGAAGGGTAGCACCAATCATGTTGCGGACTGCCTCAGCCGACCACCGATCGTGGCGCTCACCACTGTGCTCAACTCTTGTGGGCACGAGACTTCTGATTGGCCGCTTCTCTATGAGAGTGACCCAGAATTCGGCCAAACTTACAAGGCACTCTTTGGGGGTGCGCAAGTTCCAAATTTTCACCTCCAAGATGCACTTTTATGTCACATGGGACACCTTTGTGTTCCTTCAAGCGAGCGTGCCAAGATGATATGGGAAGCACACTACAGTCGAGTCGCTGGGCATTTCGGGGTCGAGAAAACGGTAGCAATACTACAGAAGTATTTCTATTGGCCGAACCTTCGAAAGGATGTCGAGAAGCACATCAGATCCTGCACTGCTTGTGCCATTGCCAAACCGACCATCAAGAAGCAAGGCCTATATACTCCACTACCTACCCCTAGTCGACCTTGGGAATCCATCTCCATGGATTACATGTCGGGCCTACCTTCTACTAAGAATGGAAATGACTTTGTTTTCGTGGTCGTTGACAGATTCTCGAAGATGGCCATTATGGCGGCCTGTAAGAAGAATATCACAGCAGAAGCTACTGCTAAACTCTTCTTTGAACGAGTATGGGTGCACTTTGGGATCCCACAGTCTATCATATCAGATCGAGATAGTAGGTTCCTTAGCACATTTTGGTCCAGCCTCTGGTCAATGATGGACACAAAGCTCACCAAGTCCACGGCTTTCCATCCCCAAACAGATGGCCAGACAGAGGTCGTCAACAGAATGATTGTACACATTCTGCGCATGTACAACTCAAAGCATCCACGCACATGGGACGAGAGCCTCCCCTATGTACAACACAGTTATAACCGGGCTCTCCACGGTTCAATTGGCCATAGCCCCTTTCAGGTGGGCTTGGGATTCCAGCCACTATGTCCCATTGACATAGCCATGCCGTTTGCAGCTGCTCAGGCCGATTCAGCTCATGTCCAGTCTGAAGTTGACAAAGCCAGTAGCTTCATCGAGCGCATTCAACACATCCGCCAACGGGTTCATGATATATTGGATAGAGCCAATTCCAAGTACAAGCAACGCCATGATCAACACCGAGTGCCACACAACTTTCAGGAGGGTGACAAAGTATGGCTACATTTGCAGAAGGAGCGCCTCACTGGACCCCACCGCAAGCTTCGCCCGCTCCGATACGGGCCGTACACCATCACCAAGGCTGTAGGGAACAATGCCTTCGAGCTCAGTATTCCACCATTCCTTGATCTTTCCTTGGTCTGCACCCAGTCTTCAATGTGGATCGCCTTCGTCCTTACTTCCCACCTCTACTGGACACCTCGGACATTGCAGAACAACTCACACCAACTGAGTTAAATCCAGATTGCATGGAACAGGCCACCACAGATTGCATCATGGACATGCAAATCAAGAACACTCGCCAACAGAAGATCCAACTATGTCGGGTTGTCAAAGCTGGCCAACTCCTGCACCAAGGAAAGTGGTTCACCAGGGACCAAGTTCAGCAGAAATTTCCTCATCTCATGGAGGAACTTAACGCAATGGGGACCATTGCTTCCTAAGGGGGGAGGAATGATCCGGTGGATATTGGTGGTCACCCATGGGGCTCCACCATTGTCTATTTCAGTTTTTCAGTTTCGGCACAGTTTACTATTTTTAGCAGTTTTTCGGGTCCTAAACTGCCGGAGCCGTTTTGAGGCCCTAAACGACATTTTTTGGGAAAACGGAGAGCAACATGGGTCCATGGACCGATGTTGCTCATTCCAAATTTGTGGTCCTTGGATAGATCTTTCTAACGAGGTATGGTACGCGTCAAACGGAGATCGTATGCCAAAGTTACGCCCCTGGGAAGTTGAAACACCAATTTACCCAAACGGGGCCCATAGTTTTAGCGCTTCATCTCCTAGGGTTAGGGTTTTGGCTGTTTAGGATTTCCCATTGTTTCTAAATGATAAATAGGCCCTCGAGCCTCATTGTAACTCAGTTCAGAGGCCTGCAGCCGCCACATCTCTTCTCAGAGATAGCTACCAGCGCCCTAGCTAGTTTTATTTCCATTCTGTCTGTAAGCAAATTTCAGTTCTTTGATATTAATGAAATGAAGTGTTATTTCCGCTGCATCTCTGTATTTATGGTTATATGTTTATTCTGTTGCGTTCCTGCATAAATCCGGATCATAAACACTTTGCACACTTAATTAAATGAAAATGGATACTTTGAACAGCAGATACAAATAGTTTCATTTTCAAATCAGATGGTATCAATGCTAAGGATATGAGCCTTAGGAGTTAGATTTTTACTTAGCATTTGTTTTGTGCAACGATATAGTTGATTGTTTGCAAGTTTTGATGCTTACTAGGCTTAAACTCAAGAGAGGTGAAGGACACTTGGTTAGTGCACAAAGTAATCATCAACCAAGAAGGGCCAGAGAGCCACCTCCAAGAGCCATAGAAGCAGCTTCAAGCATGTCTTCAAGAGAGGGAGAAGCTTCTGAAGATATGGATCCCAAAGAAGAGGAATGGGTGTTCCGAAAGGCTTTCTTGGACATGACGGAGATGGTGAGGATACTCTACCAAGAAAGGAATGATAGGCTTGTTTGAGAAGGCTCTAAACATCATAAAGAAGGAGAGGGTTCTTCGGGAGGAAAGAAAAGTGATGACAAGTCAAAGAAAGGACACGGAGGAAATGGTGATCCACCATCCCCATCTTCATCCTCTTCCTCTACATCGTCATCCTCAACTTCAATGAATCAATTTCACAAGTCTAAAACCACTGGTAAAAGTCCATTTTTAAAGCTTGATGTTAAATTTGAGTTGCCTATGTTTAACAGTGAAGTCAATGCAGAGAAACTTGACAATTGGATAAGAGAGTTGGAATTTTACTTGAGGATACAAAACCTTCATGATGACGACACCAACATACAGTTAGCCTCTTTGAGAATGGATGGAGCAGCATTGGTATGCCAAGGAAGCCAATACCAAGGATGAAATTAAAAAACATGGTAAGATCATTTTAACATGGGCTGAATTTATTACTGCAATTAAAAATCAATTTTATCCATTAGCTCATTTACAAAAGGCTATCATGAACTGGAAAAACTTTAGACAGCTTAAGCGACAAAATGTACAAGACTACACCCAAGAGTTTAGGAGAAGAGCACTCTTATTAGGGGTAGACTTACAAGTCAAGATACTTTGCTGAAATATATAGGTGGTTTGCATAGCTACCTTAGACATACTATCCTTATGTTCAATCCTACTAGTCTAGACAAAGTTTGTGTACAAGCTACCATTTATAGGCTAGAGGGAAAAACACTTTTGATGAGGGTAAAAACAAGCCTTTTAAGGGGAAAAACAAAGATAAAACCTTTAAGGGAAAAGGAAAAAAGAATGCATCTATCAAAAAAGAGGGTGATAAAGTGATATGTAAACATTGTTCAAGAGAAGGCCATGAAGAGAAAAACTGTTGGAAATTACATCTTGAAAAAGAACTCAGTTTAACAAAAACAAAGGAAAGAAGAAAACTACAGCGACTACAACTACACCACAAGACTTAGGTGATGATTCAGGTGACGAGACCAAAATTGCAGCCATGGGTTTGAAGTGTATGAATGGAAAGGAAACTAAAACTAAGCCAAGTACTAGTACTTCAAATTGTCATGCACAAACTCCAAATGAGGAATAAAGAATTGAATTGTTCCATGTGAGGGTAGTCTCAAAACATACAAAAATTGACACATTGTTTGACAGTGGGTCACAAGAAAATCTCATATCAGAAGACTTGGTCAAATAGCTTAAACTTGAGACCATTCCACATCCAAAGCCTTATCCACTTGGATGGATATGCAAGGATGCAAACTTACAAGTCTCAAGAAAGTGCATATTGCGTTTCGCGATTACTACACACTTTATTGACACAGTTGAACTTGATGTAGTGCCGCTTGATATATCATGAATTGTTTTGGGAATTCCTTAATTATTTGATAGGAAATCGATCTTCCATCGCCATGAAAATAAGTATCATCTCTTTAAATATCTCAAGGAGTTCATTGTCAGAGCACATCGCAAGAAGGCAAATATAGCGATGGTAAATGCAGGACAAGTAAAAAGGCTAGTGAATTCTAGTAAGAGTTTTGTACTTCTTATGGTTAAGCCCAAGGTTGATGTGAATCATGAGTCATTTGAAAACTATGATTCCAAGCTTAAATCAGATTTATATGATGTAGTTGATGCACATCATGAGATTTTTTAGGAACCGACAGGTTTACCTCCTAAAAGGGAGATTCAGCATGAAATTCAGTTACATCAAGATTGTTCTCTTCCTAACATAGGCATGTGTCGCATGTCTATCATGGAGAATGTTGAAATAAAGAGGAAAATTAAGGACTTATTGGACAAAGGTTTCATAAGACCAAGCACTTCGCCATGTGGGTCACCGATAGTGTTGATTCCAAATAAAGATGGAACTTGGCTTATGTGTGTGGAATTCAGGGCATTGAACAAGATAACGGTAAAGAATCGTTACCCACTCCCAAGGATAGATGATTTTTTAGATCAGCTAAAAGATGATAAATATTTCACTAAGTTAGGCTTACGTAGTGGTTATCATCAAGTTAGAATTGCAGAAAGTGAAATTTGGAAGACAACATTTAAAACCAAACAGGGACTCTTTGAGTGGCTTGTTATGTCGTTTGGTTTATGCAATGCACCTGAAACTTTCATGCGGGTAATGGATGATGTATTACATCCTTTTTCCTTTTCTTTATGATTTCATTATTGTCTACTTAGATGACATCTTAATTTTCAACAAGACTAGAGAAGAGCATGTCATGCATGTTAAGAAAGTACTTGATATTTTGAAGAAAAATCAGTTGTTTCTTAAAATGTCAAAGTGTGAATTTGGGAAGACTTATTTGGTTTATTTGGGAAACATAGTAGGAGGATGTGCTCTGAGAATTGATCCTTCTAAGGTAGAAGCCATTGTGAATTGGCCTACTCCAAAATCCATTACAAAAGTAAGAAGTTTTTTGGGTGCAGCTTTGTATTGGAGGAAGTTTATTTCTAACTTCTCTGCCATAGCAGCTCCTATGCATGCAGTGACAAGTGTGAAGCATGCTTTCCAATGGGGAGGCAAGAAACATAAATATTTCAAGTCTTTGAAAGAGAAGATAAGTTCAGCTCCAGTCCTTGCATTACCGGACTTGAGATAGCCATTCGAGATTCAGACTGATGCTAGTGATTACGCCATGGGTGCAGTTCTCTTACAGCATGGTAAGCCTATCACATTTTATTCTGAGACATTTAATGTTGTTGTTGTGAATTATCCTACATATGATAAGAATTTTTATGCATTGGTACAAAGCGTCAAAAAGTGGAAACACTATTTGATGGGCAAATAAACAGTTGTTCATACCGACCATCAGCCTTTACAATACTTGCAGTCGCAAAGTAAATTACAACAATCATGAAATTTCAGATGGATGGGTTTCTTACAACAATTTCACTTAGTAATAAGGTACAAGAAAGTTATTTTCAATAAATTTGCTGATATGCTTTCAAGGCCTATTATTAGTGCTACTGATTTTCTTAAGAATGATTCTATTGTACATAAGAGCTACATAGAACAGTATGCATAAGATGTTGATTTTAAGGATGTGTATGCTAACTTGAGTGAAGGGAATCATGTTGAGGAGAATGATTATCATTTGCATAATAATTTGTTGTTTCATATGGCCAAGTTATGTATACCACAAGGGGAGAGACTAAGCATCACGAGAGAAGCTCATTCTTCTCTTATTGCTGGACATTTCGGGGTAAGCAAAACAGTGGCACATTTAAAGAGGTATTGTTATTGGCCTCGCATGGTAGATAGTGTTTTACGTTTCATTAGAGGTTGTTCATTATGTGCTACAAGCAAGCCTAGCAATAGGAAGATTGGTTTGTATACACCATTTCCGGTACCTTCTAGACCATGGGAAAATGTTTCTATGGATTTTGTTGGAGGTCTACCATTATCTAGAAAGCAGCATGATTATCTTTATGTAGTAGTTGATAGATTCAGCAAGATGTGTATTCTTATGCCATGTAAGAAATCTATAACTGCTGAACAAACTGCTGATTTATACTTTCAACATGTATGGGTTCATTATGGCTTGCCTTCTTCTATTGTTAGTGACAAGGATTCCAGATTTGTTGGGAATTTTTGGTCCAATCTATGGAAGATGATGGACACCAAGTTGAAGAAGAGTACTTCTTTCCATCCACAAACAGATGGCCAAACAGAGGTAGTGAATAGAACCATTGTACATCTTTTGAGAGATTATTGCAGCAAGCATCCCAAGCTTTGGGATGAGCACTTTCATTAAATTCAACATGCTTACAACCGAGCCAAGCACTCTTCTACAAATGCTTCACCTTTTGAAGCTTGCTTTGGGTATTTGCCTAAGTCACCTTTAGATTTCATTCTTGAGAAGGATGTTGCCATTGATGGGCATAGTGACATTGACAAAGCTCGCATGTTCATTGAAAGAATTCAGCTCATACATCAGTAGGTTCAAGAACAACTTGAAAAAATTTAAGGCAAGTACAAGGAGAGGCATGACAAACACAAAGTTGATCATAAGTTTCAAGAAGGAGATGAGGTATGGCTGCATATTAGTAAGGAAAGAATGCAAGGAGAAGGTAAAAATTTGAAGCCTATTTGTTATGGTCCATTCAAGATCCTTAAATAAGTTGGAAATAATTCTTTTCAACTATATTTTCCTTCATATATGCAAATGTATTCCATTGTGAATGTGGAAAATTTACGTTTGTATGAACCTCCTTTAGTTGTTGATTATGAAAGTGACATTCAGCTACCATCCATAGAGGATTTCTCACTAGAATTTTTGGATGAGCTAAAAGAGGATGCTATCCTTGACAGAAGGACAATCACTTCAAGGAGGGGAAATGTTGATTATGTTCGGGTTGGTCTAAAAGGCAGCAAACCGAGTAAGGAAAAATGGATGGAGGTGGAAAAGGTGAGGGATCTGTACCCTCATCTTCTTAACAGGTAACTGAAGGCTTTAGGGGTCCAAAAGCTTCCCAATGGGGAGGTGTGATCAGGTGATTATGTCCAAGTGGAAAAAAATGTTCAAAATTTGAACTGCTCAGAATTGGTTGCAACCTGAACGACCAGATATGCCTCATTGCTGCAATTCTAGTGCCACAAACGGGACTCAAATCCGATGTCGTATGAGAAATATATTGAAGTTTTAAAACGCCCAATGACCTTCAAAACAGGAATTTTGAACACAAAAAAAATTATCATTTCAGAAAAATTGTGTGGAAAATTTCTTTTTTTTTATTAAGGTTTTGAGGGCCTATTACAGGGTGCCATGTGGCCTTCTCAGAGGCTGCAATGTGGCCCCAAGCCATTGGTTCAAAAACATGCTTTTAAAAAAGTTGATGGGCAGACCCGACTGGACCTGAACTTAGTCGGGTCACGCTAAACGCGTTTGGGTCGGGCCCTCGGGTAGCTGTAAACGTATTCGCGTCATGCTGAATGAGTCATGGCAGAGGGCAGAGGTCGACCCGACATGGACGACTATTCGGGTCAGGCGTCGGTTGAATGTTGAACGGGTGGAGAACTTAAGGCTAAGCCCTGGGGGTCATACGACCTGAAGCAGGAAACCAAGGGCTAAGCCTGTTTCAAACGGTGGTAAAATATGGTTAAGCCCTCAGGTGCTAGCCCCTTAGCCAATTGACCTACAGGCTATGACCATGGGTGCGGGCTACGACTTAACCGCTAGCACTAAACTGCCTCTGATTTTCTCGCATATGAACGTGCCACCACTAACAGTTAAAATTAATGTTGCCCCAAAATTTAGCTTGCGGTTTCGACAAATTCAGCCTTCCACCATTTATAGCGTGCCTAACTGGAGTTCATCTAGATTTGGTGGGGTTTCCAAGGGACATTGAGCAAAAAATTGTGGAGGTCATAAATTCTCCAATATTGAACCAATTTGGACAAAATTTTGGTCAATTTTGGGTATTATTAGTGTTATGGAGTGTTTGGGACAGGTTGTAGAGCTAACAGAGGTGTTCTTCTACCATTTTTTCTTCAGGGAAGCTTGGAGAGCCATTAGGGCCATGAGGGAAATGGAGCTGCATTGGGCTATACTTCACTGTTTGAGGTGAAATAAAAGCCATTCTTAGCTTATTTATGTCTTCTGAAATCAATTTCACAGTTTTTTTTACCTTTTTAGGCATATTTTTCACTATAAAACCAATTTGAGCAACTTAATAGAGCAAGGACATGCCCATTGGGAGCCTTGGAGCCGAAAGATGTAGCCCAGGAGGGGTGAACTGCCTCATCATGTTGTTGTGTTGTCATGGTGAAGTTTTTCTGCTGTGTATTTCTAATTTAAGATGTTAAACAGTAATTTTAATTAACATTCCCTCACACATAAACTCGAAAACAGTTACCAAAAACACTTTGTTTAAATTGCAAGACATGATAAACACTTTTCACACTTAATTAAATGACAATGGATACTTTGAACAACATATACAAATAGTTTCATTTTTAGATCACACAGAGAAATGCTTCCACCTCTTCATCCTTTCTTGAGAGTGCATCTGCAACAACATTTAGCTTCCCTTTTTTGTAGATGATTTCAAAATCATAACCCAACATCTTTGTGACCTATTTTTGCTGCTCTTCTCAAGATATTCTTTGTTCCAAATTTTTTTTAAGACTATCATGATCAGTTTTTACCTTGAAGTGTCTTCCCATTAGGTAAGGTCGTCATTTCTTTAGTGCATGTAGTATTGCCAACATTTCCTTCTCATAAATAGCTTTCTATAAATACTTTCCTTTGATTGGACGACTTTCAAAAGCAATGGGTCTTCCTTCTTGCATTAAAACAGCACCAATTCCATTTCCCGAGGCATCACATTCCATAATAAAGGTTTTTGTGAAGTCTAGCGTAGCTAAGACTGGTGCTCGACACATTGCCTCTTTAAGATGTTCAAAGGCCTTAGTTACTTCAGGAGTCCATGAAAATGCATCTTTCTTCAATAATGTTGTTATAGGTGCTACTATTCTCCCACAATTCTTAACAAACTTGCGATAATACCATATTAACCAGAGAAATCCTCGCAAATGCTTTATGGTTGTGGGGACTTTCCATTCCTTAATGGATTTAATTTTGTTAGGGTCTACCTTAACACCCTCATGAGATACAATATGACCAAGATGTTCCACCTCGTGTACTCCAAATAAACATTTGGATGTTTTTGCATATAATTGTTTCTCCTCCAATAGTTTGAGCACCCCATCAACATGTTGAACATGATCCTTCCAAGACCTGCTATAGATTAGTATGTCATCAAAAAATACTAGCACAAATTTTCTAAGGAAGGGTTTGAAAATGGAATTCATTAATCCTTGAAATGTAGAAGGTGCATTGGTAAGGCCAAAAGGCATGACCAAAAATTCATAATGACCCTCGTGAGTTCAAAATGTTGTTTTTAGAATATCTTTAGTCTTCATTCTAATTTGATGATATCCTGAACGAAGGTCCAACTTGGTAAAATAAATTGCTCCATGTAATTCATCCAATAATTCATCAATCACAGGAATGGGAAATTTATCTTTAATAGTGAGCTTATTGAGCTCCCTCTAATCTAGACACATGCGCCATGATCCATCCTTCTTGTGCACCAATACTACTGGAGTAGAGAAAGAGCTTTGACTAGGTTGAATTATACCAACCTCTAACATTTCTGCAATCATACGTTCAATTTCGCTCTTTTGGACATAAGGATATCTGTAAGGCCTAATGTTTGGAACGACACTTCCTAGAATCAAATGAATAGCATAATCATGATCACGAATAGGTGGGAGTCCTTTGGGAGTTTCAAACACCTTGGAATGATTGTCCAAGACTTTTTGCAAATCTGGAGAAATAATTGATTTTGATGTTGGAACTTCTAGTGAGCATAATTGTGAAATTACGCCTCGTTGTTCTTTCTTTAGAAGATTTGTCATGACATTATAGCTTATTATCTTTCCTGGCTTCCCTTATATACCCCGTAATTCAACTTCCTTTCCTTCCGAAAAAAATTTCAAGAAAAGTTCTTGAAAATTAAAAGCTATCGTCCCCAAATATTGTAACCATTTTACTCCTAGTACAACATCAACACCTCCCATTGGAATAGAAAGCATTGGACTATTAAATACATATTCCCCCATGTTTAGTTTGTTATTATGGAATTTTCTAGAGAAATTTATAGTTCCTCCATTTGCAACCATCACTTGACATTCTGGTGTTGGGTATAGGAAACAATTCAATTCCTTGGCTACCTTACAATGAATGAAATTATGGGTACTACTTGAATCAATCAACACTATTAACTTTTTCTTCTTGATATGTCCTTCTATCTTGAGAGTTTGAGGAGTGGTAATTCCTGCCAATGCATTACACGATATGGTCAGACTCATTTCTTCTTCTTCTAGGGTTTTTTCTTGGTATGTATCCTCTTCTTTTGAAGCTTCTTATTCATTTTCTTCCTCCTCTTCACAATATATGTAAAATAATTTCTTCTCAGTACACTTATGACCTTTAATGTATTTTATATCACAACTATAGCAAAGCTCTTTTGCTCTTTTTTCTTCCAATTGTTGTGGTTTCATCCTTGTAGGTTGTGGGAGTCTAAGAGTAGGAACACTTCCATCCATATAGATGTGAGTGTTAGGCTTCCTTGTTGCCATAATTTTCCATTCAAATTTTCTTGCCAACCTGAATGCCTTCTCCAATGAATCAGGTTCCTAAACGCGAACCTCATGTTGGATGTTATCCTTTAAAGTCCCTATGAAGACATCAATCCTATGTTCCTCTGGAATATCACTTACCCTTATATTCAATTTTTGGAAGTCCTCAATGTGCTCCACCACTGAACCCTTTTGTTTCAGATTTATCAATTGGCTAAAGAAGGTGTTTATCTTTGTATCCCCATAATGCGCTATCATTTCCTCCGTAAAAATTGACCAAGTGACAATTTTTTTACGAGATAAAAGCCATCGATACCATACAAATGTATTTTGTTCTAAATGTAAAGTTGCAATGCTTACCTTTTGTGTTTTTTGCACATTATTGAGATAAAAATATTGCTCCATTTGTAGTATCCATGTTACGGGATCCTTGCCATCAAAATTCCTCATATCCATCTTTGGAATATGGTGATTCTTCCCTTCAACATTAGATTTTATGAAATCATGATTAACATTTATTTTGTTCTCATCATGAGTTTCCTCTACTATATTTTCGCCATTAGGAAACATTTCTTGTATCAACTTTGTCAAACCTTCCATGTCCTCTTTTAGATCATTCTTCATGTTTTCCATGTTTTCTTTTATTTTTTCATCGATCTTAGCTTTCATTTCATCCATCTTAGCTTCCATGCCAGCTTCCATGCCATCCATCTTAGCTCCATGCCTTTCTTCAAACCATCCATCTTAGCTTCCACACTTTTCTTCAAAACTTCAATTTCATTTTTTATTGATCTTTGTGAGAGTGAAATTTGGTGCACTTGCTCTTGCAATTTTGACATGTCATGTTGCAGTTCTTCGTCTTCTTGGGTCTTGTTAGAGCCTTATGAAGGCTTAATTGGTGTTGAGTTCTTTTTAGGGGGAATTTTAGAAGCCAATACTGATATATATTTTACAATATGCCCTTGGAATCAATTCAAATTGATTTTTCAAACAGGACTTATGCAATTCGAAAAAAAAAATACACACCTTTTTCTTGCTTTTGAGGAGCTCGATATTGAAACTAAATTATCTCTGTGATTTCAGATATTCAGTATCTGAAATTCGGTCTTGTAGTAGCCCTCTAAATATTCTTTCGAATGCCACAGTTCTGACCTGATTTGGATTCTTCAAGAAAAATTTATGCCCAATCTCCCATAATGACTTAA
Organism: Pinus albicaulis; assembly: GCA_034641835.2. Lineage (NCBI taxonomy): Eukaryota > Viridiplantae > Streptophyta > Pinopsida > Pinales > Pinaceae > Pinus > Pinus albicaulis. The sequence continues at coordinate 705,665,477 of CM076577.1, forward strand.
TTATGGAGTTGTCTTTAGTGCGACTTTTGGAGTTTCTGGTGCCAAAATCCGGTGAAACAATTTGAGGTAAAATCTTGATTTATGTTATTTAAACCGGTTTTTTGACTGTATATATGGATTCAACACCATAAAAAAACTCTAGGGAACTTCTATTGTGCAATATTACCCATCAAGCTTCTATTTTCAATAAATTCCTGCTGGATTTTAGAGAGATTAGACCAGAAAAATCCACCGAAAAAGCCTTCAAAAAGTCGCACTAAAGACTACTCGCTTAATTATGGACTGTTTCAATAGAGTGAACTTGTACGGTGTGCCACATGTCACTATTTCCTCCTTCGGCTCTGAAATTGATACACAAGAAAGTACAGTCTGTGTACTTGCGGCCACTTTTTACATAATTCCAATCCGACACTCAGAGAGAGAGTTATGACGTTTTTCCCAGGGTCACCTATTTGAGATGAAATTCTGGAGCCTGAGAAAACCCTAACATCCACATATCATATCTCCTAAAATATTACGAACCAAGATCTGAAATTTTTACAGGAGGTTCCTTAGGATTGCGGCTTCGCTTTGTAAAAATTTCAGCTTCTGAACCTTCGTAGAAAGAAATTTATAGCGAAAATTCCACGATGACCCATTTTAGGTGAAATTCAGGAGCCTAAAAAAACCCTAACTTCCACAGATCATATCTCCAAAAATATTATGAACCAACATCTGAAATTTTTACAAGACGTTCCTCAGGATTTCGGCTTCACTTTGTAAAAATTTTAGCTTCTGAACCTTCGTAGAAAAAAATTATAACGAAAATGCCACGATAACCTGTTTGGAGCAGCGAAACCCTAGAATCCAAAGCTCTGATACCAAATGTTATGAAACCATCTCCAAAAATATAAGAAAAGAAAGATCAACGCCTTAGAAATCTGCCACTTCGAGGGGGAAACCTCCAATACATTGCATAAATGAACAATTCTTGGATGATGCAAATGACCAAAACCTCCTTCTATATATAAGAGTATGTGGGGTGATAATATAATCCTAGACGACCTAACAATAATAATGTAAGGGCACAATAATAACAATATTGGGGTTATAGGGGTACAACAATAACAATAAGGGGGTTAGACTAACAACAATAAGGGACTATACTAGTAATATAGGGACCTAACACTAATTATCCTATTAGACATTAGTCTTCCACCCTTTGAGAGTGTGGCTATGATTAGATACCTAGTGTATAAACACAAAATGACTAACATGAAAAACAAGAGGCTCCCTAGCCTCTTACTTCAAATTATAGTGTAAGCCACTAGTGTCTCAAGAGAAGGTGGCATAATTTTTGGCTAAACCATGGGATAATAGAAAAGCAGATCACTCTAGAAAATATTGATACCACTAAAATTATTATGACATTTAAATTGAAAGAAAAAATGTGGCCTAATGAACAAATTAGAGTATGAGAAAAATAATGTACTATGAAAAGAACATTAACACCAATCTAGAAGATCAAAAGTATATTTTTGTTATAACTAGCTTAAAGAAGAAAAACACCATTGATAAAATAAGAAAAAATCTCATGTCAATTGGGTTGATCTTGAGTGGTTGGGAAGAATGATTATTATCCTCCCCACCCAAGTTCAATTCCTACAAGTGACATGTTTAGCTCATATCGAGTATATTGTTATAATGAATTCAAGCCTCATTTTTAGATGACCTCGATCCCCAAAAAATATCTTACCCTTGCCTACAAGATAGAGGGTGTGGTGCTTGATTACATGGAAGAAAAAATAAAGAAAGAATTCTCATGAGATTCATAGTGACATTGGGCATTGGAAAAGTCCTAAATGTAATGATTTTGAAATAAGAAGGTGGAGAATCAAAAGCATCATCTTGCTCCATATATGCCCACATTAGATCTCTATTTCAAAATATTTGTAATAGTATTGATATTCATAACTTGCTATTTTTTATATACCTCATATTTGAATATGTTATAACACATAATATATTGAAGAGTGAAATAGAAAACCCCTTTAATTAATTATATCAAAACAACCTTAAGCTAGGGAAACACTTTACAATATCGTTTTATGAAAGGAATCAACTTTATTCACGTATATATTAAGGGAGGACAAATTCTCATTAATCTAGGGTTGAGGTGGTTTGACAACATGGTTTGGAGGTAGGTCTCATACTCCCCCCCTAAGTTCAAATCCTCGATGAAACTCTAGCCCATTGTGATAAGCTAGAATGGTAGACACCCATAGAATAGAGGTCCACTTCAATGTGCCTCAAGATTCCTTGATCCTTTCTAAGTCACAACTTATTAATATATGTGGCTTGTAGGCTATTATATATACTCTTGGGTTACAATGGAAACTAATTTTTTTAATATCATACCCATCCCAAGTCACTCTAATATGTTACTAATTCCCATGGTTAAACAAGAAAAAACTTCTCAATGAGCTAAGCTCCAATATAAAATAATCCAACATGTAATTAATAAGGAATCCACACTTATTTATAACCCACTACAAAATCCTAATGCCAACTACCTATTGTACCTTATTTAATGAGGCGCATTACATTTATTCAATATTAACTACTTAATTGGCTTTATTTCACACTAACCAACATAGTGGACCTAATCCACTTCACATTGAATGGCCATAATGAATACACTATTATTATTCTAGTGGGCCCTTCAACACCCCCTCCCCCCTCCCCCACAAGTTACACCCTTAGGGAGGATCCTGAACCTCTGCCCCCTTATAAAATAATTTCCCTTAATGCTTATCATGAGAAACCAAGGTGCCTTGCATGGGTGCTAACTAGAATGCTAAAGCAGTATAAAGAATTAGGGTCCCATGTGCAAGGGGTGGATGCAACACTGAAATAGTCTAAGCAGTTCATCTATAAACCTAGCTCCCATCTCCAATTGTTCATGCCAGCTGCCAACAATTGACATCTAAGGTCAACGAATGACTCTAAGTATTATACCCGAAAGGCCCAACATGGTCTAAAAAAATAGATCCCTGCATATCCAAAAGATCATATGTATAGCTATAAAAGGTCAGTTATGGATTTGAAAATAATACTACCACTAGATAATATTCCAACTAAAAATCAGCAGTCATTATTGGTCTTGATTTCCCTCAACAACTTATTTGAGGCCATGTTCTTAACAATTGGTACCATTATGAACAAAAACCTTAATATCATCTCCTAAATTGAAAAGTGGCACCAACATTAGCACCTCCATTTTACTTGAGGTCCAAATAGCAACTTATATGAAATTATGGCCTTGAAAACTAATGCCTTTGCATCGAAAATCTTAAAACCAAATTTTGAATTGAAAAGATGTGCTACCGATAACACCCCGATCTTTTAGGGATGCTTAATTATGAGGAAAATTACACATAAGTGCACTTGAGCTTAAGGATTCTTGGGATGGGTGACCTCATGGAAATTCTGAATTATCAGCTGATGTTATGCATTTAATTTCACTAGTTTCAATCCCACTTCTTCACCTTTGTCAGCATCACCCAATGCAATTACAAGAAAATCACCCCTATGATTATTTAAAATCACAATAAATTGATCTATTGCAACTGATACTCATGAATATGGGTTATATATTAATGACTTACTCTATGTAGATAATCCCAAAAATAATATCTCCCATGTGGGACCACAAAATCCCCTTGATGCTTCAATAAAGGAGTGAAGGGAGCTTTAATTGAATAGCTCATATGGCATAATGCTTGCAAAGGTATTACGAGTGGGGTAGCAAACCAAGTGTGATTCATTGTGGAGAAAACTTCATAGTTAATTGTGCTTGAATTAGAGGATTATTGGGAGATGTGACTTCCCAATAAGTCCCAGTTACTAAGCGCAAACCCCAGAGGTCATAATTGATTCTATGTGATTAATTTCACTAGCTTCAATCCCACTTCTTCACCCCTATGAGCATCACTCAATGCAATGAGTGCTAAGTAGACTATTCAAAATCATGATAAATCTGTTAGTTGTGGCTAATACCCATGGATATGGGTCATAAATTAATAACTTACTCTATGTAGATAATCCCAAAAATGAAATCTCATCTGCTTAACTGCAAAAGCCCCTTAATGCTTAAATAAAAAAATGAAGGGAGCTCTAACTGAATAGTTCACAAGGTACAACACTTACTAAGGTTTTACAAATGGGGTAGCAAGTTAAGTGGTCCTCATTATAAGGAAAAATCTACAGTTAAGTGTGCTTGATCCAGAATAGTCTTAAGATGGGTGACCTCTGAGAAAGAGTCATAGTTACTATGTGCAAGCCCTAAAGGTGATTATTTATGCAATTCATTTCACTAGTTTCAAGTTGACTCCTTCACCCTTAATGAATGCTAAGTGGCTATTCAAAATCATGAAAATTTGATTAATTACATTAATACTCATGGACATGGATCATATATTGATAACTCACTCTTTGCAAGTAATCTACCCCTTGACACTATAAAATAAAAATAAAAAATTATATAATTATATATATATATATATATATATATATATATATATATATATTAAATTTGGTAGTTTTATCTTGGTTAATTTTTATTTTTTTTGTGAGAGAGTGGATTAGGGTTTCCTACAAGTCTGGTTAGTGCTCATCACGAATTGATAACATGCACGTGGAGTCTTCTTGGCCATAAGGCAAATTTGGGTGGTTTCAAGTTGAAGGATTTTTCTGCGTAGATGCTTTTAGCAAGAAACAATGTGGCTCAGTTCCAACCTCGCCTCGCCTCAATGTACCCAGATCACACCTAAAATGCTTTGTAAATCATCAACCGAGCCACAAGTTATGGTTAAAGACCCACTCACTTATATCCAACTTGTGTTGATCGACAATTGTGTTGTGTTTTGGGAGGTATTGGATGGAAAACACTTCAAGTATATGGCCAAGAAAGAGCGTAGGGAACTCGCACAGCATACCACCTTCACGCAATAGAGATGGATTCCACGTATATAGATCCAAATTTGGAAAATGATTTTCAAATTTCTATTAAGACCCTAAGTGGGAACTCGGTCCTCTTATGGATTTATAGATCAATTTTTGTGATGGATATAAAAAAACAACTAGAGCACCGACTTGGAATCCCGAGGGCCTTGCAATGACTATTATATGAAGGGAAGTAGTTAATGTATTTTTCCATGTTGTATGAATATGGAATTTCAAGAGATTCCACCATAATCCTGAATGCAATGTTGTTTGGTGGTGCTCTGGGTACCAAGAAACTTGATGCCCCAATATCTTATAAAGAAGTTGTTCAATTCGAAAACCCCAATGGATCTAGCTCATTCAAAGACATAATATAAGGGAAGATACACAGTCCATCTCATCAGATCCAAAATATCATAGGACCGTATATTGTTGAACAGATGCAACAAGTACCAACCATAGTACTCAATCTACCAGAGGTCAATTATTTGTTTATTGTTCTTCAATCTAGGGATGTTATATGTAGATTCAATGGTTTCTATACCATATATGAGTCTCTACACCAATGGGTTTTCACTACTTGGACCTTAAATTGTGATATTTATCTATGTTCTAAGGGATTATTTTTAGTATAATTTGATACATAGAAAGACCTTGTAGAAATTTATAAACACAATAATGTATTTCTAGATTCTCCTAATCTAACAATTTAATCTTTATGTCAAATACATAATCCTTCCACTTAATTCTTTGTGGAAATTAAATCGCTAATTGCAAAACACATATGAATCAAAATCAATCGCACATAAACAAGATGTTTTACCAGGAAATCTTAAAGCTAAAAATCCCAACTATCATATATTATATATATCAATGGATCATGTAACAATCTCATACAAAGCTCAGCTCATATAGCTCTCAGTACAATATACAATTGTCACACACTGTCATCCAGAAATTTGCACCTCCATGCACCAACTTCTTGCCTCCTGACAGCCTGCCTCCACTGCACAATCCCTGCTGAAGAAGAACCCTGAATGAATTCAACCTTACCTTGCCTTGACTGCACAATACTCATAGGAATATCCAATGTGTGTGTGGATGCATTGAATGCTCCACTATAGTCACAACAGATAGTCCATCTCACCCTTTCACCTATCTCTCCACTAGGTCTCCACTGGATCTGACATGCAAGTAGTTAACTGTTGTATTTCTTCAGTTGCAAGTAAAACACTACTTGTGAATTAACTAAATAATTAATTCACTCATCTATCACTGGTGTATGTTCAGTTACATCTAGCACAACTGAGTTTAACTCAATGAACTGAGTTAAACTAAATAACAACTCCCATAACTATCTTCCAACTCTGTTACAACTTGCCACTATGAGTTATAATGAAGTCCTCCATGCATGAGTCACCAACCACCCTAGGAATTGCGTAATTCCTTTAGCACATTGATGTGCCACATCTGTTCACTAAAATAAAGTGCTCCAAGAGAATAAGTTACTATTTATTGTCTGATTATTATTAAGGGCTAATAATAATTGACATGCATTCTATTTTTAGATTAGTGATCTATAAATAGACTTCGCCCATCTTCTAAAAATAGAAATTCATCCAAAGATAGAATTTTCTCAACCATCTAGAATCAACCTCCTGCTAATTTTAGAATATGCTCACCATTCTAAAAATAGACATACACCTAAAAATAGCCTGTGTGGGCCCCACATAGTTTAGATGATTATTTTTCACTAGGATCAAGGAATGATGTTTCTGAATGCCACTTTCATTGTTTCTTGTTGCAATCTTCAACACTCCCTCTCAACAAGAAAGGACAGTCTTTGCATGCGACATGCAACTCCATGCATTAGCCCTGCAATACTTGCATGCAACACTTGTGAAACTGAATAGCCTCCAAACAACTGACACTACAAGGAAAAGACCCTGTAGCAGATGTTTTTGAGGAACCACAAAGAAAAATACCCCATACATCCATTTCTAGTGGAGGTTACTAGAGGAGGTTGGCGGGCGGAGGGTTTTGCGGATGTTTTCCTATTGGTGCTCTTATCATTAAAACTCGCCCCAGTGCTCTCAAAAAAAGAAAGCATCGGTGCGGACAAAATCATTGGCACACCGGACACCGTGCACTCCGTACACACTCGCCCAGTGCGTCATAATATAATAGAGCACCGGTGCCTCACAACTCGTCTGTGCCAGTGCATTATAAAACACAACGCCAACACTGAAACCACCCGGTGCGGTAGATAGAAACCGCACCAGTGCATCATAAAAAACGCGCCAAAACACAAACCGACTAGTGCGTTTGTAGCAAACCATACCGGTGCACCTATAAACAATGCGCACCAGTAAAGGGTTAAATTAAAAAAAATATTTACGACAAAAAACCCGGATTTTTCAATTTTCCAGTGCTCCTGAGCTATCAATTACCGGTGCGCACAATACCATAGAACGCACCAGTGCGCACCAAACATTGGCACATTGGACAGTGTGCGTGAAGTACACACACCGCCAGGGCGTCCAATTACAGTAACGCACTGGGGCGTCAATACTCTTCCGCGCCGGTGCATCATAAAACACCATGCCAAAACAGAAACGAGCCGGTGTGTTCTTCTCTAAGAGCATCGGTGTGCCCGAAACCGCACGCACTGGAATAACATTATATTAAAATTAAAAAATAAAAAAAAATAAATAAATAAAATAAAAAATAAAAATTAAGGCCAAAAAACCGGTGCTTTGTGACTATTATGCACCGGTGCTTTACCTTTACGCCGCCCCGGTGCATCATCAAATTTTCCCGCCGAAACTGAAACATCTCGGTGCGCTGTTAGGGAAACGCACCGGCGCGTTATAAGCAACGCGCCAAAATTGATACCGCCCGATGCGGTTTTATTTAACAGCACCGGTGCGCTTATAAAACCCGTGAACCAAAACAAGTTAGTTAAAAAAAATTACGGCCAAAAAACTTCATTATTCACTTTCCTCAGTGCTCTAGAGCTCTCAAGCCCCCGTGCTATTTCCTTATTTCTGAGCCGCCCTGACATTGGTGCTCTCATTGCACCCATTGCACGCACTACTGCTCTGCATTGGCCACCAATCTCTAGCTTGCATTTTGAAAAACAATGGGCAAATTTTATTTTCCAAATTTTACAGCCAATACGCCTCCTCGACCGCGAAATGTACAGGTATTTTTTCTAGTTTTTGTACAATTAAGCCTTTTAGCATATTAGAAATTGAAATAAACTTAAAAATAACCATTAAAAAAGAAAAAAAAATTGTCGCGCGGTGCGCTTGAGCTGTTCGGCTCGCATTGGATAGCGGTGCTACCTGTAAAATTTACAGGCATCACCACTACAGGTGCTAACAGTAACAACACCGTTTCTGGGGCGGTGCTGGAAGGCGCCCCGAATAATTTTAAACTAAAAATAAAAAAGAAAAAACGCGGTGCGCTCATTTATCCAGGCGCACTGTTGACCCCTGCAATCACAGTGTGGTGTGTTGACTTCATTTTTCACCCTGTTTATGTCAGCGCACCACATTTTTCATTCCGAGAGGGTCAACGGTGCAGCCGGGTAAAAGACTACACCGTCAACTATGTCATTGTCATCAAGTTGGTGTGCTAACATGACTATACGCACTGGGGCATATATTTCAGTCAGCGCATCACTATTCTGAATTATATACAGTCCACGGTGCTTGAAAAATATACCTCTGCACCGAATCCAGTGCGGTCTGTTTCATTAGGGGCCCCGGGGACAGTGCGCTAAAATATTAGGATGCACAAGCACCGGTGTGTGACTGTTTTTATGGAACACCGACTTGTATGTTTGTTTTTTTTCCAAAAAAAATATATATGTATATTTATAAATACATTTCTGGTTTAATAAAAAAAATTTATTTAATATGGCAATGATTCAGAGAGAACAGCAGCAACAGCAGCAACAACAAGCAGAACAATATGACATGATTCGCCAATGGGAGGCGAGAGAGAGGGAGAGAGATGGATGCCCTTGCCCTATTACTACAGATACCCAGGAGATCCTTATGCAGGTAGGCCTCCTCAAGTTCTATCAGGAGGCTATTTTCGGCCTAAAGGCCCATAGTGTGCTTTTGATACATCTTATCGACAGGTGGAATGCCCACCGATAGGATTTTCAGGTTGGTCCTGACTAGTGGTACACACCCACTAAGGAGGACATTTATTTTATTACAGGACTATCAAGGAGAGGGGTGGATTTTCCCTCATTCCCAGACGTGTCAGCTGGTTGTGTAGCAAGGAGTTAGTTAGCTTACTCCCAGAGATACATTGGAGCACATGTATTGTCTCCTTCAGAGTTTCAGGTACCTGGAGGTCACTTACATATAGGTGCTTTTGGTAGACAGGACGTGCAGTGCCTCTCTATTATCGCTTTGATCATTTCACACAACACCAGTGACGGGCAACGCATTAGTTGCTCACTTTTATATTACGTTGATTCTTTAGTACAACAACCACGATTGTCAGGTGGTCTAACATATTTTTGCGATAGTTTTGTACGGCCTTAGATAGATGTCGTGCTCATGCACAAGGGAGGGTCAACTTCCCTTTTGCTTCAGAGCTGTTTTTTTTATTTTTTGAGAGGTTTCCAGAGATGAGACCTAGTTTTGTTCGAGAACCTCGTAGGCCGATGTTCGAGGCCCGGATGCACATGTGGGGGCAGATGATTCCCAAGAGGGGAGAAACTATGTTTCCAGCGAGGATATCACATGATTCTTTGGACTTACTAGCTAGTGTTGGTGGGCTACATCCCTTCATTATGGTCCCATGTCCTTATGCTGGACTAGATTGGCGAGGGTGTCCCAACATCCTCTTCACTCCTAATGAGCCTCCAAATGATAGAGGTAATATTACTTTTTTATTTATATTTATTCTAACATGTTCTTTAATTTGTTTCTATTAAATTGTCTAATGAAATTGTCTAATTATTGTTGTGTACTTGTATATATTTTGCATACATTGGCTCTTTTGATGGCGATGAGATGCCGGATCCACCACATGATCCAAGTGTCGATCCCGATGATTACTATCAGGAGATGGTTGATGCGCCAGAGGATGAGGCCGGTGGCGCAGCAGAGAGACATGCTGATCATGCGCCTCATGGTGCACCGGTACTGCCTTTTGCTAAGTGTGGTCGACCTGAGACCATATACCAGATGGAGTTGGGCAGCCAACTCTATGGATTGATTTTAGATGCAGGCATTAGGCCCGCTCATTACAAAGAGATACAGGGTGATGTAGACTGTTACGATGTGGAGAGGCATGCCACGTGACATGTACGGCTTGATGTGGCATGTTGTAGGAGCTACGACAGTTGTTACGTGATTGAGGACGATTGTCCATAGCTATAGGCGTAGTCAAGCTGTGGCACGTGATGGACAGTCCACCAGCAGCACCTCATATGCATCTCGTGATCGTTCACCTCGCGGCGTGCCTAATGATCAACATGAGGCTCCAGTGGTAGCATCTGACACTAGTCATCATGGAGATGAGGTTGGACCATCAGCCACGTCCAGTCAGCAGCCTGCAGCATCCATCATGAGTACTAGTCACGATCATCATGAGCAGGCTAGACCATCGACCGCCAAGGCTGCAGTACTATTGACTGAGCAGGCCTCCACTACTACTGCGCCTCATATTGATCATGTTGTACTACCACCAGCGGATGCATCCATCAGTACTAGTGATCATCATGATCATGAGCAAGCTAGTCGACCATCGACTGTTGAGGCTACACCCAGCTTTACTGAGCAGGCCGCATCCACTTGTACTAGTGTTATTGATGTTGTTATACTACCACCAGAGCTTGATCCATGACATTTATATTACAGTTGTATATTTTTAACATTATTCAGTTATATATATATATATATGGTCCATGTATTTTGTGTTCATGTTGCAGTTGTACTTAATTTTCATGTTGGTGATCATCATGATGTGGCGCATATTGTTAGTCATGTTGGATATGTTCATTTAATGTTTAGCTTGCAAATAGATGTGTATATGTGATAGGCGCATGAGTTATTTGACATTATATTGAGATGTATATTTGATGTTTGTGTTGTGATGTTGTTAATATATAATGTTAATTTGATGTTAATTGAATGTGTTTATTAGTCGAATATGATGTTTGTATGATGGTTATCATGATCGTGATGATGTTTATTAATTAATTTAATATTATTAAATGACCATGATATTTATTAAATATTATGTCGTGAATGTAATTGTAATTGTAATTTTAATTCTATGTAAAATTGTAAAATTGTATTTGTATTTGTACTAATTGTAATTTTTTAAGTGTAATTGTATGTAAAATATTTATTAATGTAAAATTTTAATTGTAATTGTAATATTTAATTTATTCTAAAATGATTGCAATTGTATATATGAAAAATTGTAAAATTGTAATTGTAATTCTTATTATATGTAAATTTCACAAATTGTAATTGTATTTGTAATTGTAATTTTAATTGAATTGTATGTAAAATATTTGTAAAATTGTAATTGTAATTGTAAATGTAATTCTATGTAAAATTGTAAATGTAATTGTATTTGTAACTGTAATTTTAATTGAATTGTCTGTAAAATATTTATAAAATTGTAATTGTAATTGTAAATGTAATTATATGTAAAATTGTAAATGTAATTGTATGTAAAATTAAAATTGTAATTGTAATTCTAATCGTAATTTATGTATGTAAAATTAATGTAAAATTGTAATTGCAATTTTAATTCTAATTGTAATTGTAATTTTAATTCTATTAATGTGAAAATTTTAATTGTATTAATGTGAAATGATTTTATTAAAATATTTAAATTTGTGAATTTGCAAATAATTGTAAAATAACAAATCTAGAATAATACGAATTTTTGTAACATAAAGTTTAGAAAATAATGAAAATAAATTCATGTACTTTATAATTATCATTATTTTATTATGATCTTACATATATAAAGTTTAGAAAATAATGAAAATAAATTCATGTTCTTTATAATTATCATTATTTTATTATGATCTTATATACAAAAAAAATTTAAAAAATAAAATAAAACTTTAACAAGTCCGGTGCGCTTATCATCCTAACAGGCCCTGGTGCATCGTAATAAAACAACGCACTGGTGCGTCACATTTCCGCACACCAGAAACGAATAAACGCAAATAAAAAAACGCAACTCTATTTTGTTTAAGTTAAAAAAAAAGCGGCAATTTGAAAAATGGGCAGCAAAATATTTTCGAAAATCTAATTTGATAAAATAATTCTTTAAATACTAAACACTTTTCATTATTTCACTATTTTTGCTAAAAAAATTCAGTGAGATTTTTGTAGCAGACAGACCTAGAGCAAGAGAGCACAAGGGCACTGTGGATGGCGAAATACGTTCAAACAGAAGTATTTAGAGAATCAGAAACCAAAACTCTGGTGATTCAAGCCCTTTATCATAGAATTTCAAACCATTTTGTGATTAAATTTAATTCTTTTTTTTACTTTTTCCTGCAGTTTTATCCATTTTTACCCTGAACCCTTCATTTTTTTTGTTTTTTCCCTTTCTTCTCCCTGTTTCTGTGATTTCAAAATTAGGGTTTTTCATTTTAGAATGACGTCCAACCCACGGGATGACTTGCATAGTCGGATCCCAATCCATTCGGTCATTGCATGAATTTTATTAAAAATGGATTTTTCTTTATCGCTGCGCCCTGCGTACGCCACCGTACCAGTGCTTTGTATTATTACAGTGCACCGCACAAGTTCTGTGTCGTAAAAAATTGAAAACATTTTTTTTAATCCGTGCGCCAAATCTAAAATATGGCACAAGTGCTCTCTTTAACTAGGAAAGCACTGTACGGTGTATTACATCGTTTTTGCGGTGCGTTTTTAATACCCCACACATTGTTAGGTCTATTACACTGTATTTTCGGTCTGTTTATAATACCGAACGCACCGTACGATGTATTATACTATTTTGCAGTGCGTTGTTAATATATCCACGCACCGGCGGCAGTGCAGATTTCATGAAAGGCGCATCGGTGTCTTGAGATTTATTTTCTGCCTGAAAAGTTGAGAATTTATTTATAAATATATTAATGAATGATATGCTATAGGTTTCAGATTGATAAAGAAATGACTGACAAGATATCAAATAACAAAAATACTGTTAACACATCAAGAAAAGAAAAAAAGGCAAGTTCTTTGTAAATTCTTTATAAAAAATATTATTTTTGAACTATATGTAACTTTAACTAATATGTATTGTTTACTGTGTATCATGCAGAGCCACAAAATGACGAAGCTCGATATGGTTATTTCTGATCTACGACCAGAAGAGTGTAAAATTTTAATGGAAAAATTGCAAAAAGATGAATCAGGTGAATGAAACAATACTATCGATCTGTTGAAAACGCAACAAGATGATGGAGCTTAGTGAAATGAAGTCGCCTTCACTAAGTGGGCCCGCAGGCTATTTTTGGCGCAAAGTCTATTTTTAGACATATGGATCATGGTCTATGAGTTGCAGGATGCTATTTATGGATGATTGGTCGAGTTGGTAAAAATAGATGGACCTCTGTTTTTAGACATTGGGCGGTTTCTATTTTTAGACTGTCGAGCTAAAAATAGAACAGTCAAATATTATTAACCCTTAATAATATTTAGACTATAAGCATTATCTTATCCTCTTGGAGCACTTCAGTTTGATGCTTGGATGTGGCACATGCAGCTGACAGAAGGAAATACGCTTTTCCTAAGGGTTAGTTGAGCTATTGCATGGTTGACTTCAGTTAGAACTCATGTGGCAGAGTTTGGTGGAGTTGATGAAACAGTTGGTGGAGTTGTGTTCGGTTTAACTTAGTTGAACTAGTTGTATTTAGTCTAACTGAAAAATACACTAGTGATGAGTGGTGTGAATTAATTATTAATTAGTTCACTAATTATTAACTCATAAATCAACTAAAGAACACATCAGTTAACTGCAATGCATGGACAGTTCAGTGGAGACCAGTGTTAGAGGTGGGTGAAAGGGTGAGTCTACTATCAGTTGTGACTATTGGCTGTGCATGAGATTTGCACACACATTGATGGAGATTGCCAATGAGGATTGCACAGTTGGAGCTAGTGGGATTCTAACTTGGATCTCATCATTAATCAACTTGGATTGCGCAGTAGAGGCAGGCAGACTTGTGGAGGAGATTTGAACCCAGGACTTGTTCAAATCTCAGTTAGTTTGTGTGTAACTTTTGGGAGATAGTACTGAGTACTTGTGAGGAGTATTGTGCTATGTATTGTTACATGTTCTCTATCATTATAATATACAGATAGTTGGGGGTTTTCAGCTATTTCTTTCCCCATTACATCCTGTGTTGATATGTGTGCTTGATTATGTTTTAGTGAGCGCATGTGACTGCTTTCTATTTCCGCATATTGATGATCAATTGTAGAAGAGGTTATGTATTATACATGAAGCTTAAATAGTATGTAATTAGGATAATCTCGGTGAATAATCCAGCTATTATTCAAATTTCTACATGGTATCAGAGCGAGATTGATCATCGGATCTATTACAGTGATTACAATTATTTCGGTAGACAGAGTCTGTAACGGGCCAGGTAGCCTTTGGATCCATCCTCTCTTTGAAAGGTGATATATCCAGTAAATTCCCTCACAGTCGATCTCTGTGCTAGAAATACTTTGTTCTCACAGATCCAGAAGCAACTGAGTTTTGAACTTGGAATTCGAATTTGCAACAGAATTTGGAATTCGAAATTTGCAGCAGTTTTCTTGGTGCTAGAGTTGAAATGTCTTTCAACGGATTGCGACTGGAATATGCCCTTGAGGGTAGTTCGAATTATGTTGCATGGAAGGACCGGATGGAGGCGGTATTAGATGATAACGGGCTGAAGGAGTTCATAGATGCTGAGATCCCAAAGCCTACTGATGCTGCTCAAGTTGAGGCTTGGCAAAAGAAGATGGAAAAATGTCGAAGGATTCTGTTGGAGGGCATGAAGGATCACATTGTATCCAGCATGCATGGAAAATCTTCTCCATACTTGATGTGGAAAGCGTTGACAGATTTATTCCAAAGAAAGAGCGACCAGAGGAAGTTGGCGCTCAAGGATAAACTCAGACACATAAAGATGGAGAAAGGTGACAGTATGCTGAAGTACCTCACGAAGTTCATCCAATGCAGGGATGAGCTGGGAAGTGTGGGGGTGACTGTCGATGATGAGGAATTGGTGAGCTTGGCTCTCCTTGGTCTTCCGAAGAGTTGGCATGCCTATCAGGATTCTGTCAATGGTCGGGAGAAATTTCCAGGATGGGAGCGAATTTGGTCAGATCTTGTGCAAGAAGAGATAAGGCGGAATACCAGAGACAGATCTTCATCAAAGGCATCTGATGAAGAAAATTGCACTTTGGATGCCAAAGCAAAGAAGGGGAAGAGCAAGAAAGCTTCTCATTCCGGTGCGAAAGGCAAGAAGCAGGACATGTCTAAGGTGAAGTGTTTTCACTGTCACCAGCACGGACATTATGCCACAAATTGTCCGCAGAAGAAGAAAAATAAGCATGCTGCTGGATCTGCAGCGGGAGAGGCCTTAGCCTCGCAGTTTGAGCTGGATTTTTCACTGATCGCATGCTTGGTCTCAAGTGTGATGGGATCAGTATGGTTCTTGGACAGTGGTGCGTATTTTCACATGACTGGAGATCGAGATCTGTTTTCAGATCTGGATGAGAAAGATCTTGGAGTGCACATCGAGATGGGCGATGATGGTAGATATAGTGCGACCTGTATCGATACCATTTCCTTTGAGAGGGAGTCTAGTAAACCCTTTTTATTGAAGGAAGTGATGCATGTTCCAGGATTGAAGAAGAATCTGATCTCTGTGGCGATGTTAGAAGACAAGGGGTATGATGTGGTCTTCAGCGAAGGAAAAGCTTTCTTGCGCAGTAAGACAACTGGAGAGACCCGGAAGATAGGGGTTCGAGTCAAGAACCTTTATCAGTTGCAAGTAGATGGTTGCGCAGCAATGGCATGCAAGGCGGAAGGAGTGGTGAGCCGAGATGATGGCAAGCTGTGGCACCGGAGATTGGGCCACCTTCACCATGGAGCTTTGAAGATACTACAGTATATTTCTATTGGGCTTCCTAAGGGCACTCTTGCACAGTCAGATCAGTGCAAGGGGTGTACCTTGGGAAAATTTGTGAAAGCCACCTTTCACGAGAAGGATAGTCGTGCCACGACGATCCTTGAGAGAGTTCACACAGACGTGTGTGGACCTTTCTCAGTAGCTTCGACAGCAAAGCACAAGTACTATGTGATCTTTGTTGATGATTTCTCTCGGAAGTGATGGATCTTATTCATGCAGAAGAAGAGCGAGACATACTCAAAGTTTTGTGAGTTCAAGGCGCTGGTTGAGAAGGAATCGGGGAAGCATGTGAAGGCTCTTAGGAGCGACAATGGTGGTGAATTCATCTCTTCTGAATTCAAGGAATTTTGCAGCGCAGAAGGAATTCGGAGAGAGCTCATAGCACCTCATAACCCACAGCAGAATAGGGTTGCTGAGCGGAAGAACAGAACAATCGTGGGTGCTACACGGGCGATGTTGCATGATCAGGGCCTACCCCTTCACTTGTGGGCGGAGGCATGCAATACTGCAGTATATGTGCAGAACCGTTGTCCTCACAAGATACTTGGCATGAGTACACCGGAGGAGGCGTTTTCTGGTAAGAGACCTGATATTTCCCAGTTGAGGATTTTTGGTTCACCTGTCTACTTGCATGTGACGAAGGATGCCGAAGGAGTTGGATCCGACGCGGTACTTGGGATATTTGTGGGGTACCTTTGATACACCCCACAACTATCGTGTGTATTTGCAGGATAGTCGCAAGAATGTTGTGCGACGAGATATAAAATTCCGGAGGAGAAAACCATGTAGTGTTCGCTTGAGAGGGAGCCACACTTGCATGTAGATGAAGACTATTCAGTTTCCTAAGGATGAGCTTCGGATGTGGATCAGCCACGAAAAGTTCAGGAGGTGGAAGAAACCACCCATGCAGCGCCAACCATCAGAGGCTGCATGCGCACTACAGAAGCTGAGGGACTGGCTCGAGATGAAGAGAAGGTTGTAGGACCACCTACAGCACAGCGCAGACAGAGGCAGTCACCGGATCGGTACACTGGATTCATGGCTCTTGTGAGTCAATGTGTCGTGACGAAGCCATCCTCTTTTGAGGAAGCTGTGGAGGAACCCGCATGGGTTGATGCCATGATCAAAGAATATGATTCGATCGTCAGAAACAGTGCATGGGAGATTGTCCCAAGACCAGAGGGGAAATCAATGGTGGGTTTGCGATGGATCTACAAAGTGGGCGAGGCGGTTGACGAGTCTTTAGGAGAAGTGCAAGGCAAAGTTGCAGAGACTTCTCACAGATAGAGCGTATCGATTATGAGGAGACCTTTGCACCTGTCGCAAGGCACTCTTCCATATGGACGATCCTAGCTCTCTCGGCGCAGATGCGGTGGCACATCCATCAGATGGATGTGAAGACTGCGTTCCTCAACGGATTCATTGAGGAGGAGGTGTACATAGAGCAGCCCGAAGGTTTCGAGATCTTCAGAAGTGAGTCGCATGTGTGCAGACTCAAGAGAGCACTGTACGGGTTGAAGCAAGCACCTCGTGCTTGGTACACACGGATAGACAGTTATTTCACGGGACAGTTCCTCCCGAGAGTGAGGCGGATCTAACTGTGCAGTTGTGGTGGAGGGGAAGCTGTTGATCATTGTACTGTATGTAAATGATCTGATTTTGACGGGCGATGAGCAGTTGATACTTTCATGCAAGGAGGATCTTGCATGAGAGTTTGAGATGAAGGACTTGGGCATCCTTCATTATTTCCTGGGATTGGAGATTTGGCAGCATAGTGGAGGACTCTTTGTTTCTCAGGGCAAGTATGTCCGGGAGATTCTGGAGAGATTCAACATGCATGGCTGCAAGCCTGTTGACACTCCTCTTCCTGGTGGTTGGAGGAAGGAGATTACTTCGGCGAAGGTAGTGGATGCCACTGTTTATCGACAGTTGGTGGGGTTGCTTATGTATCTGGTCAATACACGACCCGATATATGCTATGCTGTTAACTAGCTTTCACAAGCTATGGTTAAGCCTACCAAGCTCTTCTGGAAGGCAGGCAAGCATGTATTACGTTATCTTAGAGGCACATCGGGATATGGTTTGTGGTACAGACAGGAGGATGAGGTGAAGCTGTGTGGCTTCACGGATGCAGATTGGGCAGGGAGCCCAACGGACAGAAAGAGCACATCTGGAGGGATCTTCAGTATCGGGTCGACAACAGTTTCTTGGTACAGCAGGAAGCAGAGATCCGTGGCACTCAGTTCAGCAGAGGCTGAGTATATGGCAGCAAGCTTGGCTGCATGCGAGGCCATATGGATGAGGAAGATCCTGGTCGAGTTGTTCGGGTCACATTTGGAGCCTACTGTGATTTATTGTGATAACCAGAGTTGCATTAAACTCTCGGCTAATCCAGTATTTCATGATAGATCCAAACACATCGACATCAGGTACCATCATATCAGAGATTGTGTGCAGCGGAGAATCATGTTACTTTCATACATTCCCACGGAGGATCGGGATGCTGATATCTTGACGAAGGCGCTCACCAGGAGAAAATTCGAATACCACAGAGGCAGGATAGGGGTTGCAGATAATCCATATCTTGTTGAGAGGGAGTGTTGAAAATGCAACAAGATGATGGAGCTTAGTGAAATGAAGTCGCCTACACTAAGTGGGCCCGCAGGCTATTTTTGGCGCAAAGTCTATTTTTAGACTATGTCTATTTTTAGACATATGGATCATGGTCTATGAGTTGCAAGATGCTATTTATGGACGATTGGTTGAGTTGGTAAAAATAGATGGACCTCTATTTTTAGACATTGGGCAGTTTCTATTTTTAGACTGCCGGGCTAAAAATAGAACAGTCAAATATTATTAACCCTTAATAATATTTAGACTATAAACATTATCTTATCCTCTTGGAGCACTTCAGTTTGATGCTTGGATGTGGAACATGCAGCTGACAGAAGGAATTAAGCTATTCCTAGGGGTTAGTTGAGCTATTGCATGGTTGACTTCATTTAGAACTCATGTGGCAGAGTTTGGTGGAGTTGATGAGACAGTTGGTGGAGTTGTGTTCTGTTTAACTTAGTTGAACTAGTTGTATTTAGTCTAAATGACAAATACACTAGTGATGAGTGGTGTGAATTAATTATTAATTAATTCACTAATTATTAACTCATAAATCAACTAAAGAACACATCAGTTAACTGCAATGCATGGACAGTTCAGTGGAGACGAGTGTTAGAGGTGGGTGAAAGGGTGAGTCTACTATCAGTTGTGACTATTGGCTGTGCATGAGATTTGCACACACATTGATGGAGATTGCCAATGAGGATTGCGCAGTTGGAGCTAGTGGGATTCGAACTTGGATCTCATTCATTACTCACTTGGATTGCGCAGTAGAGGCAGGCAGACTTGTGGAGGAGATTTGAACCCGGGACTTGTTCAAATCTCATATAGTTTGTGTGTAACTTTTGGAGATAGTACTGAGTACTTGTGAGGAGTATTGTGCTATGTATTGTTACATGTTCTCTATCATTATATTATACAGATAGTTTGGGGTTTTCAGCTATTGCTTTCCCCATTACATCCTGTGTTGATATGTGTGCTTGATTATGTTTTAATGAGCGCATGCGACTGCTTTCTATTTCCGCATATTGATGATCAATTGTAGAAGAGGTTATGTATTATGCATGAAGCTTAAATAGTGTGTAATCAGGATAATCTCGGTGAATAATCCAGCTATTATTCAAATTTCTACACGATCCAATATGAGTTTCTTTTTTAATTATCATTAATAATATACTTAAAATTATTAGATAACATGTGTCAAACAGTCTACTAATTCACATTTGTTTAATGTTCTACAGGGACCAACAACTCAGAAAAGGAATGTTGTTCTAAGAAAAGAGAAAAAATAGAACATGCAAATGAAAATGAATTGCTCCTTGGCTCATTTGGAGTGGTGCTGGAAGTTAACGAAAGGGGGAAAAACTTTTACAAAAGTTTGAGGGATCCAGTGGAACGAATACAACAACGTGCTTCAAATGTAATATGTAATCATTGAATTTTTTGATCATTAGGTACAATAAATAAACAATTTAGCATTAAATATTAATTTTCAAGAATTTTCTTGCAGAAAAGAAAAGAAAATGGAACCCATTCAGCACATAAAACAGGACGACAAGGAAGAAAATGGTTGATCTCTAAGTTTGTGAGTAATTGTTACTTCTTTATAACAACTTTACTAGATTTCATTTTTGTATTTTTTAAGTTGTTTTACAAAAATCATCATTGAATGTCGTCAAACAGGTGCTAACATACAAAGAAGAACCATCAGACGAATTTTTTGAAATTGGGTTAAATATGGGTTGTGAGTATATGTTGACATATCAGAATTTAATTGTGGAATTTGTAAGCATCTATCGATCTTGTTTTAATTAGCTCTGTCTATAATTAATAGAACAAAAACATATTTTATATTAAATATATGATTTGTTATGGGGTATAAAACTTGCAGGAAACAAAGTATGGAACTGCGCCAACAGATGAAATTTTGAAAGATGGTATGGTACATGGTTTTGAAAGAATATGTATAGTTTATGAGTCAATTGTTGCTATGGTACATCATTTTTCTTTTCGATTTACATTGATGTATATTATTTAATATTGGAATTTTCATTATTCTCACTAATGTATATACACTCATTTCAGTTTATTTTTATGTTTGTAGATGGAAAGTGAAGAAGAAGAAAACAATCAACGTCGTGAACAAAACATTCCTGAAAATAACCCCAGTCATGGAAGTAGCTGTAGCAGTGACAACAATTCAAGCGAAGAATGATGATCACTATGTAATTTGGATATCAAAGCAAGGCATTTTATTTTTTGAAACATGTCTGTGAAATCAGACATTTTGTTTAATGTAATGGACATAGTGTCCCAATTGAAAGACAAAGGGATACGAATAATTGTCCCATTTTGTATGATAAAGACTGTCTTATTCACACACACACACACACACACACATATATATAATCATAAAATGTGTTTTAATTTATTCTATTGCGTTCTCCATTGTTGCTATTGCATTCTCCATTTTCATTCTCAAATGCACTAATAAAAATTTAATTCATATGAATATTGTTATAAGATTATATATGTATTGACTTTTGATGAATAATGAATTTTAAAAAACCACAATAATTCTGATATGATATAACAAATCAATCCAAGTAGCACATTCAAATGTATTAATAAAAATGTAATTAATATGAATATTGTTATAAGATGTGTCGACTTTTGATGAATAATGAATTTAAAACTATCATAATAATTGGATTGTCAGAGGTGGATGTTTCTAAAAAAAAAAAAAATGAAAACCAGTGCGTTTATGTGTCTATACGCACGGGTGCGTTTATGATTCTATGGGCACCGCACTAATACCGATTCCAGTTATAAATATCGGTGCATTTGTGTGATACTGCGCACCAGGGCGTTTATGTATCTATAAGCACCGGTGCATTTGTAGATGCCATGTGCACCGCACAAATACCGATACCAATTATAAATCTCGGTTCTTTTTTGTGATACGGTGCACCAGTGCCTCATAAAGATACACGCACTGGTGCGCTTATACGACCTATGGGCACTGCTCAAATCCCAAGACCAATTAGAACGGCCCCATGCGTTGTATCACTAACACCATACCTGGTGCTGTTGTTTTCCTTAATGGCCTGGTGCATTCTCCTTCGACCACCCCGGTGCGTTGTCTACTGATATGCACCGGTGCGTTAAAACCTGATAAGAGCACTGATGAAAAAACATCCGTAATAACCTTCAGCCGCCCATTTTTTTTTAGTTGTGTTGAATTTCCATTAAAAGCTCCACCAAAACCTTCGTTACTAGAAACGGATGTGGTAGCATATGTTTTTTTGACAATTTTGGCCAATTTTATAACACTAAAAACCTCGTTTATAACCTCCGCTAGAGGGTATTTTCCTTGTAGTGTGAATCAGTATAATGCATATGTCATCAAAGTCTTCTGACTTCTGCTTAGCTACTACACGTCTTCAGGAATCACTGCGCTGTTGAACTTTGCACCCATGCACTTTGCACTTGCTGTCAACTCTGATCCACGCTCCAGTATCCGACACGGTCACTTTGATCTGACTGCATAAATCCAACTGATCATGCTATTGCTGCTCTGTGGGCTCCTCGTAGCCAAGTTCAATTCATGATATCCACACCATCTCAATGAATCCTACCCGGAAATCTCCTCTTGGGATTACTCATGCATGTCGCCCCACCTCTCACCTAATGGTATAGCTACATGCACTCCCTCTTCCCATATGGCACGAAATTTCTCTGCATGAGTGGTTGCTCCCACTCCATGATCCTCATCTTGTGGCTGCTCCACATCCCGAGGTTCACTCTTACCTGCATGCAAATATTGCTCCCTCTCAAGCTTCAATTTCATGTCTTTCTCGCACTTCCCAACAGTAGGAAGCTCCGTATAAATCCCATCTACTTCAAGTCTGTAGAGATTCTTAACTTGAATCTCAACCTTCTTGGCTTACCCTATTGCTTTGTGTCGTAGGAAAACTTGTCCTTCACTAAAAACAACATCATAGCCTCTATCCTCTAACATTAAAACTAAGATTAAATTATTCTTTAAACCTGAAACATGCACAACATCTTTTAAATGAAAGATTTTACCTGATGCCCTCTGAAAGGTAATGGTACCAATGTCGGTCGCACTGTATTTTCCATCGTCACCCAACTCAACATGCATCTGGAGATCTTTCTCCACCAAGTCACTGAACAATTTCTCATCTCCCGTCATGTGAAAGGAAGCACCACTGTGATCCTAATGCACAAGACACCATGCATTCGATCAATGAGAAGTCAAGCTCAAATTGTGAGGCAAGAGCCTCACCAGCTGCAGCTCCAACAGCCATCTTGTTCTTCTTCTTATGTGGACAATTTGTGGCAATATGTCCATACTCATGACAGTGAAAACACTTCACTTTGGACATTTTGTGCTCCTTGCCATCTTCTCCGACCTTAGATCTAGAATGGAATTTCTTCCCCTTCTTCTTCTTCACCTTGGTAGCCAAAGAAAAATCCTCTTCATCATCATGCTTTGATGAAGAGCCATCCCTGTTGGTCTGCCTTATCTCCTCCTACACTAGATCCGACCACAGTCACTCCCAATCCGGCAGTTTCTCCCATCCATTGACAAAGTCTTGAAAACTGTGCCAACTCTTCGAAAGCCTAAGGAGAGACAAGCTCACCAAGTCATCATCCACAACACTGACTCCTAAAATCCCAAGCTCATCCCTGCATTGGACAAACTTTGTCAAGTATACTGGAATAGTGTCATTCTTCTCCATCTTGATTTTTTTGAGTTTATCCTTCAGTGCTGATTTCCTATGGTCGCTGCTGCTTTGGAAAAGATATGTCAAAGCCTTCCACATTGCAAATGGAGTGGCTTTCCCATGAAGGCTTGACAAAATATGGTCTTTCACACCTTCCAACAGAATCCTCCTCGCCCTTGCTAGTTTCTTTTTCCATGCGTCAAGTACTACAGCATCCACCGAAGTGGGCTTAGGAACATCGCTATCGATGAATTCCTTCAAGCCATTATCTTCAAGCACTCCTCCATCCTGTCCTTCCAGGCTATGTAGTTCGAGCTTCCCTTGAGTGCATACTCCAACCGCAACCCATTGAAATCCATTTCAATGTATACCCAATTGTCGCACCAAGAAATTCTTGCAACAAATTCGAATTGTCCACTAGCACAAAACTTAGCACTGCTTCAATATTGCAATCTCCAGTGATTAACACTGCTCCGATACTATGTAGAAATTTATAAGCATAATAATGTATTTCCAGATTCTCCTGATATAACAATTTAATCCTTATGTTAAATACAAAATCCTTCCACTTAATTCTTTGCGGAAATTAAATCACCAATTGCAAAACACATATGAAGCAAAATCAATCGCACATAAACAAGATGTTTTACCAGGAAGGCTTAAAGCTAAAAATCCCAAATATCATATATTATGTATATCAATGGATCATGTAAAAATCTCATATAAAGCTCAGCTCATAGAGCTCTCAATACAATATACAATCGTCACACATTGTCATGTAGAAATTTGCACCTCCATGCACCAATTTCTTGCCTCCTGACAGCCTGCCTCCACTGCACAATCCCTGCTGAAGAAGAACCCTGAATGAATTCGACCTTACCTTGCCTTGACTGTGCAATACTCATAGGCATCTTCAATGTGTGTGTGGATGCATTGACTACTCCACTATAGTCATAACAGATAGTCCAGCTCACCCTTTCACCTATCTCTCCACTAGGTCTCCATTGGATCTGACATGCAAGTAGTTAACTGCTGTATTTTTTCAGTTGCAAGTAAGACACTACTTGTGAATTAATTAAATAATTAATTCACTCATCTATCACTAGTGCATGTTCAGTTACAACTAGCACAATTAATTTTAACTCAATGAACTGAGTTCAACTAAATAACAACTCCCATAATTACTCTTCCAACTCTGTTACAACTTGCCACTATCAGTTATAACGAAGTCCTCCATGCATGAGTCACCAAACACCCTAGGAATTGCGTAATTCCTTCAGCCCACTGATGTGCCACATCTGTTCACTGAAATAAAGTGCTCCAAGAGAATAAGTTACTATTTATTGTCTGATTATTATTAAGGGCTAATAATAATCGACGTGCATTCTATTTTTAGATTAGTGATCTATAAATAGACTTCACCCATCTTCGAAAAATAGAAATTCATCCAAAGATAGAATTTTCTCAACCATCTATAGTCAGCCTCATGCTAATTTTAGAATATGCTCACCATTCTAAAAATAGACATACACCTAAAAATAGCCTGTGTGGGCCCCACCTAGTTTAGGTGATTATTTTTCACTAGGATCAAGGAATGATGTTTCTGGATGCCACTTTCACTGTTTCTTGTTGCAAAATTCAACAGACTTGGAGTTAAATGAGGGGCCATGGTTTGGGGGCAGTGCAAGACTTTTCATAAACTTCATGGTTTCCAGAGTTCGATGCTACAAATATGGTGGTTTCAAAAATGTTGGTATGGGTGAGACTTCACAATCTCCCCCTTCCTTTATAACACCATAAATTTTTAGAAGATATTGGAAATTCATTGGGAAATTCCAAGAAAATGGACCCAGAAAGAACGAAAAAATGTCTCTTCATTTTAGCTAGAATTTGTGTATATATTAATCGTAGCAAAGGTCTACCTAATTGTATTCACCTAACACATCAAAAATATTAGTGGACCTAGTTATTAGATTAAGAAAACATGATATTCATATGCCGAATATGTTTTCAAACAAGACACTTGCAAAATACATGTCCATAAGAAAAAAAAGGTCCCAAAAAGGAAAAAGAGACGGACTCAAAAACCAAAGGGATGACAGTTTTCTGACCCTAAAATCTCAAAAGAAGAAGAAGAGGAAACCATGGAGAACCATCCAAATATGAAAACACAAAAAAAACAAGGTAACTAAGCAAATGTGGGAGTTAAGGAGCAACACAAAACTCAAATCCACTTCGACAAAGGCACTAAATTAGCAGTGATCTAAGTACCAAAGTCGCAGAAAGAGGGAACACACAATGCACAGGGCATGAAGAGAATACATGCCTTTGATAGCTAGATTCTGACAAATAAGTCCCCTCACAGAATGTTGGTAAAGAAATGGCAATGGTAATTGATGAACCCAGGTCCAGGGGTAGGCAAAAAGTTCAGAAAAATAAAGGAAAAAAGGAGAAATTAAGTGTTTTTTTTATCACATGTCACTTCGTCACTTCGTTTTTTTTTTTTTTTTTAACTGCCTCATAAGTCAAAAGGCTCATATGACCAAATGCATTTGCATCTATAAAATGTAATTTTGTTCCTTGTTTCAAGCTAAATAAAATTATGGTTTTTTTTTTTTTTTACAATAAACACACACACACACTTTTCGATGATTTAAAGTGAACAAACATGGCAAACACATTAAAAAAACTTTCAATATATTTTTCCAATGAAAAAAATATTTTGATTAATTTATTAAAAAAAACATTTAATCAAACAAATTTGAATTAAACTTTTTTTTTTTTTTTTGAGTAAATTATATTGCCTTAAAAACTAGAAATTACAAGATAACTTGAAAAAGTTAGGTCAATATATGGCTAGGAAGACCTAACAAAATCCAAAAATTGACTCTCCTTAATAATGTGAGAGGTAATTGAGTACTAGGAGATACAAAATTTAGTATACAAAATCTTAGAATATGGCCTAAGCAGTCACGTAGAAAAACATCGGTAACGAAAAAACATAAAGCATAAACACACTAAAAATTAGGTAGAAGGGTTTGAGTACGAAACAATGACCAAGATGAGTTCTTTAGTATCTATGAATCTTCCTCCCACCGAGGGGGGATGCCAATATGTTGTTCAATTCACTCCATGCTTTGATCTAAGTCCCTTAGATGTCGATACAAAATCTCAAGGGAATGGATAATATTTGTGCGATGTTTGTGTTGGTCCAAGAGAATATGCTAAGTAGAAATTTCATTTGCTAATAGAAATAAATTGTTTGCATATATTGATTGAAACAACCTCTCATATGCTCAGAAACTTGAATCCAATCTACCCATGCAGTAAGAACCTCTGTGTATCAAAGGGGTATTTTGTGAGAGGGAGCTTCCCCCTTAGCACATGTGAGCTCTTCTTGAATGGTCCCACCATGAGGTCATGAAAATGAGATGCAGTGTCCTCTAGACGATGATGCATTTGTGTACTCCCCCTGTGGACCCACTCTTGGTAGTAGGAATCTCCCCTTCTAATTTGTGCTTGTTAACCAAGAATGGAATAAAAGTTAAGGTAGTTAAATCAAACAAAGACCAGAATGAACTCAAGGATTCAAGGGATCAAGAGGAGCAACATGTAAGTAAGGTAATTTTCAAAGAATTACTACAACTAGAAGGACCTCCATAGAGATACATAGGTTGCATCAGCTCAATGGAAGGGGGAAGATAAAAATAAAACCAATGAGATTGTGTCATGCCAACTCATAAGGCGAAGTAGGTTAAAGGAAGATGGAATGGTCATGTTGCAAAGGACCAAAGGATCCCAAGGAAAAGAGAAGGGCGGGTGGGCCAAGAAGAGAAGAGAAAGTAGATGAGAAATTCGAGGTGGCCACCTAGAGGAATTTTCCAGGAACAAGGAAGAAATAAAAAGAAAAAAGCTCGAGCACTAGTGTGAATTATGAGTTGAATAACTTGTAGGAGAACAAATAATAGGGGTTAATATTAATTCTACATGGAAACCAATATTACTAGTTTCAAAGAATTGCCACAAAGCCAAGAGGAAACAAACTCTCTTGATTGTTGAATTATGGGATTAGCAGGTAGTGTTTTGGCAGTTGAAACCTCGTTAGAGTCTAACAATAGCTAGCACCATGCCGAGCCTATCAAATTTCCTACAAGCTCCAGACATGGATGCCTTTATGTGCTACTTGCCATCAACAAAATTCGAAATGAAAATGTGGGCTTCAAACCATGGGAAAATTCCTTTCCACATTACATCCACTCGAATGAGCCCTCGACTAATGCACAAAAAGGATGGTGAACCACTAATTTCTAATTCCTTTGCTTCCATTGTATGGCTGGCTAGAATGACGACTTACCTACTACAGTTTAGTCCCATTAATTATTCACGGGGGTGTGTTGCCATGTCCCCCAATCTGTTGCCCAAGTGTGATGGAGACAACCCCCCCTTCCCCTTATATATTGATCGTCGAAAAAAGAAAAAAAAAACAATTAACAAACAAACAACTTTCGAAAAATATAATAACAAAAATAATGATATTTTGGTGAGAGCCCATGAGGAGTAGTTCAATTGGTGATTGCCATGTTATGAAGTATTGTGTAAACCATGAGATTCAAGGTTTAACTTCCCTATGGGTCGAGCTATAAAATTTTGATAGTTTGGTGAGCATAGTCAACACATACAAATATATCATTTTTTCCTTTTTTTGTTTATATATATATATATATATATATATATATATATATATATATATATATATATATATATATATATATATATATATATATAATTTTAATTTTTCATAATTCTTTTAATAATTTTTATAATGAAATCGTTTTATTTTTTATTTTCGAATTTCAAAAAGAGATTATATAAAAATAAAAGGATTATATATGTTATCACCTTAATTTTTTTTTTTCTAAACTCTGAAAGTTTACCTTGTCCTAGTCATGGTCTTAGATAGGTGTTGGGTGATTTCATGCTTTAAAGGGTGGGTGATAGGGTAAGAGTCTCAAAAGTCTCATTTTCATATCCAAATAAAGTTTAACAACCTTATTCCATGTCTTAAAGGTCTCACATCCTCTTTAGAAGTCATATCTTAAACCATTTGAATTTTTTTTGGAATTAGCCATGAAACCACGTTTTCGTAGCGTAGACAGTGTAAAAAGCCTGTTTTGCGCTACGAAAACGCTGCTATTTTCGTAGCACAAACCCCTAAAAATGAACTAAGCGTGCTACGAAAGCGCGGATTCATATGCAGTCTTGTCAAATCATCAATTCATTCAAATTCCGTTAATTTTTCATTATTAGGTGTCAGTTAGGGGTCATTTCTAAGGCATGCAACTATCCAAATCCATCATTTCAATTGTAGAGGTCATCATGATAAGTGAGTTCAAATTCGAAAGGTTTGGTCTTTTGTTCCATTTCTCATGAAAAAAACATTACTGCATGCCTTTTTCAAATGATAATCTTGTGGTAATCTCATACCAAAGCTTCCCTCATCTATTTTCAAGCGAGGCTGAATACCATAATCAAGCGAGGTTGACTGCTTTGAAACCAAGCGAGGCTGATTTCACAGGAACAGTCAGCTAACAAACAGGTTCAATAGAGATTGAAAAGGAATCAAAGTGCAAAAGAAAAGGGTAAAGCAGTGTTTTCAGAAGCAACTGATAGTCCAGGTTTAAAGGGAAACCTAAATGACATCTTGCAGGTCATTGATATAGAAGAATCACCATTGGTACAAGCTGATTTCATAAAAAATGATCAAGGAAAGCAGAAGAAGATGAAATCATCCAAGAAACTAGAATTTAATGATGAGGTTTCAACATTTGTCTTAAAAGCTAGGAATTCTGCCACTAGACATTCAAAAAGGCTACAAGAGCTTAATGCAGAAGTTGAAGATTTGGAGATCCAGTCGAGGAAGGTCATGTTTTTTAGGTTAGATTACTATGTTTTTGAGAGAATATCAGCCCTTATAAGGTTTAAACATCTCTAAATTATAAATTTTGAAGATATTTTCAACAAAACTTCTTGCACAGCAGTTTCGTAGCGCACTACAAAACTGCTGAAGCAGCCTTTTTCATCAAAAAACTCTGTTTTCTGGTTTTAATAGTAACTTTCTAAGGAGGTTTCTAGGTAAATGAAAATGAATTTTTGAAAATTGAAAGACATTTTTCTTCCTAACATACCTAACTACAAAAACCTCTCTCAGTTTCTTCAAATTCATTATGAGGTGAGAGAAATTGATGACTTAACTTGCGCTACGAAACTGCTGAAAGTCATTGAGAGAAAAACTTTGTTTTCTGATTTTAGCAATCAACTTCAAGATCAGTTTCTGGTCACATGCAAAATTATTTTGGAATTCTGAAAGACTCTTCATAAAATCTCTAGCTACAATAACCTCTTTCACTTTTCTCACAAGTGTTACCAATTGTGAGATACAAGGCTTTCTTTGAAGCCATGTTTTCAAAAATCAGAATTTTCCAGTTTTACACATGTTGTTCAAAGACAGTTTCTGGACAGTAGGAGAGGTATTTCAAAAAACAAAGAGAGGTTTTTGTTCAACACAAAATGGTCTCCAAAATTCTCCTTCAGTTTATCAAAATACATCACGCATTAGAAGATAAAGGCTCTGTCCCAAGACCTAATTTTCAGGGAAAAAACGGGAATAACTTGCAACTAAAGCAGCCTTTCATCATTTTTTTATAGAAAATCTTGAGGGAATTTTGGTGAATTTTGTCTTGAAGTTGCTGGTGGAGGTGTGTTAATGACTTATGAAATATTCCTTGAAGAAAACAGGTCAAAGGTATGGATTGGAAAAAGAGTTAAACATTGCGCTACGAAACTTAGCTACTTTCGTAGCGCAGGTTTATCCTTAATTTTCTTTGCATCATTCGAATTATATTTTCTGCACAGTTGGAGGATTGAACATCTATGGTGAATTTTTGGCAACATGATACATGTAAACATGATATATTAATATTCAAAGTGCTCAAAGCAGTTAAGGAAATCAAAGGGGCTGAAAAACAAGAAATCTGTCTCCTGATTTTTAGGACGGTTTAGGTCATCATCAACAGGATTACATCAAAGGTGGAGGCAACATCAAAATTCAAATTCATGGTATAGCAGGTGTCAAAGGATGAATTAAAGACTAGATAAGGTTGTTTCCTCTTTATTAGAATCATATTTAGGAGTTCCAGTCCTATTATAATTAGGACTTTTCAAAAGCACTTTAGTTGTCATTTTGCAATTAATAACATGTTTTATGGTTAGAATAGGTGTCAAAGCATAGGAATCCGAATTCTCTAGGAGAGGATCAAAGAATCCTATATTTTAAATGTTCTATATAGAGCATGAGGTCGAATTAGGAAAGGGTTGGAGACTTTTTGGCAAAAGTTGTTGCTTTATGTAATTGACTGTGATCAGTAATGCAGACGGGTTTTCTTCTTGGCAGAACTGAGATGCTTAGTGTACTTCAGTGAGTTTTATATTTTATCTTTGATATGTTTTACTTCCATAGTGGGCGGAAACGTGAACCTGGGTTACACTTTTGTGAGAATTGCGGGTTGAAATTTTTTTTCGGCAATAGTTCAGCCGAACATTTTATAGAGTTCGACCGAACTTGTTTTTAAAGTTCGGCCAAACTCGTGATTCCGTTTAGACTGACGGCTTACTGACGGCGCGGGCAAACAGAATTTTTGCTGGAGATTGGAAAACCGGCAACTAAAGTTCGGCCGAACTTATATAAAATTTCGGTCGAACTTTTACATTTAAAATAGTTCGGCCGAACTATTTTCTATAAATAAATCACCCGCGAAGTTATGTGGTTACCGATTTTATTGTTCCCGCATTTTCTCTGTCGCTGTCGCACCTCGTCGCCATGCTGGTGTCCCTGTCGCTGTTTCTCCTTGTCGCCGCAGCTCCTCGTCGCCGCGCTAGTGTTTGCCACGGTCGCGCTCTTCGGTCATCGGGTATTACGAATCTCATTCATTTATTCTTGATATATCCTTATGTATGTTTAGTCTTTTATCTAAATTGTTAGTCTCCTCATAATACTTATGAAATTTGGCCTAACTTTTCTAATATATACCAATTTCTCTTTCTTTTAAATTGTTCCCATAGAAAATGGGAAAAATTATCAAACAAATATTAATTTTAATCTGAGAAATTAAGTTAAATGCTCCATTTCAATGGAGAAAATTTGAAAAATATGCAAATAGAATATTTTAGCCCATAGGTTTCCATTCACTTTATGTGTTACAGTTTATACTGTTTCTTTGTGGTGTCTTTTTGTTTCGCGCTGCAGTGTAGCTGTCTCTTTATGTCCAGTCATTGGACGTGGAAAATCTGTTAATGCATTTTTGTATCTGTTTCCTTAAGTGTTGATTGGGACGTCATGTTAAAAACCTTGTAAGACTATGCGGTATCTACAGTCATGATACAGTAATTGATGTTTATGCTAGAAGACTATTTGTGCTGTGTAATACATTATATGTTCTGTTCCTGTGCTGTGTAATACATTATCTGTTCTTACTGAAAAAAAAGGTTTCCATTCACTTGATGTCCAATGCGGGTAATTTTTTCCTCCCTGCAACTTTAAAAGCTACATAGCGCAAATAAGTAGAGACATTTCCTAAAACTTCAAAAAAAGGCTATCTGAAGTTTATGTCACACTGTAGCATGTACATGCTCTATAGGTTGACCAAAATATGTCAATACAAAAGCCTTCCTATGCTTCTATCTCTCTCGACATGCTACATATGCATAATTTTCAATTTGAGATGGTATTTTTCAATGTATAATTAATCTTTGGTATAGGAAATGATAACATTATAGTTGTTGTATGAGAAAAATATTATGATCATGCATGTTAAGGACAATGGATTGAATTTCTATAAAAATGCGCTGATCTAGCCTTTTCTTACTCTTCTCTTGTATTACTCTACTCTGCTCTAGCGTTTTCTTACTCTTCTCATGTCTTACTCTACTCTGCTCTAGCGTTTTCTTACTCTTCTCATGTCTTACTCTGCTTTTCCCTTGTCTTACTTTTTCATTTATATACTTCTTGTTAATCTCTTTCTCACATATGTACATTAGTTAGTTAGTCCTTGTACAACTCATATTCAAAGTTAGACCTGACATGGGATCTCCTCCTAAAATTGCTAATGTTTAAATAGATCTAGGTTACAAGGATAGAGGGATAACCATAGAATAGAAGCATGTACACTATTCTATTGTTATATTTTTATGATGTTGTTTAGTGATTCCACTAATCTTAGAAATGTTAATCTTTGAAGAAGATTTAGGCACTTTATAAAATTTTGATTTTAATTTGAAATATAAATATGCAATCACATTGTCTATACTTTTGAATCCTATTGACCAACCTTGTGGTCATTCATTGGATATTAATATATATATATATATATATATATATATAATTTCAGAAATAAAACATATTATTTATCGGTAATTGGAATGAAATTACATCTTTCATGTGCAAAGAGAACTTCCCTGTAGTCCTACATTTTCCATAAAGTTGAAGGTCACCAAACAATTGCGGTCAATAATTTTTTGGTCCATTCCATACTCAAGTGCTAAAATCTCTAGCATTTCAAGTTTCTGCTCATCATAGCTATTAAGGAATGAAAAAGGACACTAGTATTGATATATTGCTTCCATTATATCATTCTTTTTGAAGGTTGATTCCATCCTTGTTGAAGTATATTTGTCTAAATCCTTATCTACAAGGGCACATTGTGTATTGTGGTGCATGTTGTGTATCTCTTGTTGTGAATCTCAAGTTACTTTAAAAATTTGGTCACATAGTATGCTTAATGAGCTTGGAATTACACTTTAGAAAGAATCCAATTACAATTGAGACTTAAGTTCTACCATCTTAAAATAAGAATTCACGAATTTGATAGCGAGATATGTTTCATTTTTCCATTGTGTTTACATTTGTTTTTGTGTAGCACT
The DNA here is from genome assembly GCA_034641835.2 of Pinus albicaulis. Taxonomy (NCBI): domain Eukaryota; kingdom Viridiplantae; phylum Streptophyta; class Pinopsida; order Pinales; family Pinaceae; genus Pinus; species Pinus albicaulis. Next base: position 705,698,996 of record CM076577.1, read on the forward strand.
TATATTGTTGACTATATCTTGGTTCCACAAAACAACAATGTTTTAGTTATTTGGTGACTCTTTATTTCCTTTATTTTGTTTTCTCAAGGAAGATATTTGGTGGTTATTTTTGCTTAATATTAAGCCTCTCATGCCTTCTGTAGACCTTCGAAACTTGAGTTTTTTTTTTAAGCTCTTGGACACCTACAATCTTGCAATTGTGAATCTTCTCTATTTTCATCTTGCTTCTCTTCTAAGTACAAAATGGCCTTGAGAAATATACTTTGTTTCCCTGTTGTACACCTTACGAGTTCAAGTTTTCAGTTTTTTACATTATTTTTTATCCTTTAAGCTCTTGGACACCTAGAATCTTGTAATTGTGAATTTCTCGTGCTTTCATGTTGTAGCTTTTCTAAGGACAAACTTGACAAATAAATATGCTTTGGTTCCTCATTGGAGACCTTGGGAGCTAAATTATTTTTATTTTATTTTATTTTATTCCTTTTTCTTACACCTCTTGGACACCTAGAATTTCGCAATCGTGAATTTCCTTAACTTTCATCTTGCAATTTTTCTAAGAAGTAGCACAAAGGACAACCAAATCATTTGGGTTATATGTAGATAAAATGTAACAGCCTAACCCTTGCCATCAGTGGGGATTTGGTTGGTTGGTAAATTGATGGTGCTTGTTGGTTTCCACATATGTGTTATTTCCTTATTATTTAGATGGTTTCAAAGATGGATTATTAATTATTGTTTCATTAAATTGCAGAATATTTAAGACTTTATGTATATTTATACTGATATTGAAAGAAATACTTTTTGGATAGATCTCTATTTCCCATAGTATCATAGATTTAAACCCCATAGTACATTGGAGTTAAAACAAATATATATATAATTTTTGTTTTCACATTTAGCTATGATTATTTCACATCCAAATTCATATTTCAAGTAATATTTAATTTTTTGAATTTATTACAAATCTAGCATACTGCAATGCTTTTCTTTGGAGAAACATTTGGGTCGATTTTGGTCAATTCTCTTTTGTTGGACATGTACTTGATGCTCATGTTTGAATGGTACATACTATAGAATGATATCTCCATGTTGGCTCTGGTTGAGTTGATATGTTTTCTGATTGATTGATGTATGATATTTTAAAGTTTTTTTTTCCTTATCTTGATATTTTAAAGACATAAAAGGAAAGAAGATTGAAATGGTTTATGATTGTTTAATTAACTAACAGTTATTGCAATACATTAGGAATAGATAATTGGGCGGAAACATGAAGCATCAAAAAGTTTAAAAGAATTTTTGAAAAAAACTTTACACCCCAAATCTTAAACTGTGTAAGAAAGAAACTTATAATTTCAATGTTCTTATTTAGAAATTTTCATTGAATGTTTAAAGTTCCATTTTCTTTTTCTTTCAACTATGTTGAATTTATTTTTTAGTTATATTTTTAATGTTAGAGAAAATAACTATTTATTTCATGTGTAATTAGATTAGTGATTTCATGTGTTAGGGTTGTGGATTCAGGCATTGAAACAACACCATGATATTTCAAATTTAAAAATGATGGTTTGAGTCCTAGGTAGCTTAGAATCCTACTTTTTTTCAAAATAAGGATGCACTCCCATTTGATTCTCACGAATAGGTTGTAATCATGAGGCTCTCGCTCAAGAGTGGACCTTCGCAAAATCTTGTGACGTCTTGTCACAAACAAAACCATCAAACTGAAAACACATCATGCAAGAAACATAGCTCATTTTTCTCCTTCAAAGAAAAAAAAATTCACATCATGTGAATATGTCCATGTACTCTTACATATTGGTGTACAAAACCATCAACCAAACACAAGTTGACAAAACATGCCTCTTTAAACAACTGACTCTTAAGTCAAATAATAGAGCTCATGTACAAATTTCCATATTTGTTGCATTTAAGTGTGTCTAACATAACTCTACTTTCAACATCTTACTTCATGCAACATGCACCATACTTTGAATTTGCAAAGAAATTCATGAAACATCAAAATACATGCTAGGCCTTAATTGGATAAGAAATCTAACCATTTGTCAGCAAACCATTTCAATGGCGCTTCTTTTTCTTTCAACTATTTTGAATTTAGTTTTTAGTTATATTTTTAATTTTGGAGAAAATAACTATTTATTTCATGTGTAATTAGATTAGTGATTTCATGTGTTAGGGTTGTGGATTCAGGCATTGAAACAACACCATTATATTTCAAATTTAAAAATGATGGTTTGAGTCGTAGGTAGCTTAGAATCCTACTTGTTTTCAAAATAAGGATGCACTCCCATTTGATTCTCATGAATAGGTTGTAATCATGAGGCTCTCGCTCAAGAGTGGACCTTTGCAAAATCTTGTGACGTCTTGTCACAAACAAAACCATCAAACTGAAAACACATCATGCAAGAAACATAGCTCGTTGACATATCATTTTTCTCCTTCAAAGAAAAAAAAATTCACATCATGTGAATATCTCCATGTACTCTTACATATTGGTGTACAAAACCATCAACCAAACACAAGTTGACAAAACATGCCTCTTCAAACAGCTGACTCTTAAGTCAAATAATAGGGCTCATGTACAAATGTCCATATTTGTTGCATTTAAGTGTGTCTAACATAACTCTACTTTCAACATCTTGCTTCATGCAACATGCACCATACTTTGAATTTGCAAAGAAATTCATGAAACATCAAAATACATGTTAGGCCTTAATTGGATAAGAAATCTAACCATCTGTCAGCAAACCATTTCAATGGCGCTTCTTTTTCTTTCAACTATGTTGAATTTAGTTTTTAGTTATATTTTTAATGTTGGAGAAAATAACTATTTATTTCATGTGTAATTAGATTAGTGATTTCATGTGTTAGGTTTGTGGATTCAGGCATTGAAACAACACCATTATATTTCAAATTTAAAAATGATGGTTTGAGTCCTAGGTAGCTTAGAATCCTACTTGTTTTCAAAATAAGGATGCACTCCCATTTGATTCTCACAAATAGGTTGTAATCATGAGGCTCTCGCTCAAGAGTGGACCTTCGCAAAATCTTGTGACGTCTTGTCACAAACAAAACCATCAAACTGAAAACACATCATTTTTCTCCTTCAAAGAAAAAAAAAATCACATCATGTGAATATCTCCATGTACTCTTACATATTGGTGTACAAAACCATCAACCAAACACAAGTCGACAAAACATGCCTCTTAAAACAACTGACTCTCAAGTCAAATAATAGCTCATGTACAAATTTCCATATTTGTTGCATTTAAGTGTGTCAACATAACTCTACTTTCAACATCTTGCTTCATGCAACATGCACCATACTTTGAATTTTCAAAGAAATTCATGAAACATCAAAATACATGCTAGGCCTTAATTGGATAAGAAATCTAACCATCTGTCAGCAAACCATTTCAATGGCGCTTCTTTTAGTTGCACTTCATCATGTGAATCATCTTGACCCTCATCGATTATGAAATCCTCTTTTCCATTCTTCTTTTCATTTTTTATATCCCCTCTTGGATAACCATAATATCTTGAAATGGAGCTAGCCAACTCAAATATAGTATTGCAAATCCCTGGCTAAGTTAGATGAGGATTACATATGGTCTTGAATGAGCATTTCGACTCTTTAGATATGCGTACCAATTATGTTCATATAACACAACAAATAGATGATTTAATTTACAAATGTCACATAGAAGTCATATTTATCTCATGGGCCTTCAACTTAAATTATATAATCGTTTGACCCCCAGAAATGTCATTTAATACCTCAAAATGACTCCAAAAGGTTTTAGACCTGAATTCTCCACCCCCCATTAAAATGACCCTACAAGTTGATTCTTTCAGTTTTTTCACTCTATAAGCATCAATGTACGATTATGCATGATGGAGAATCTCTAGCGCTTTTCCTTGTTAATATATTTAATAATCTCAATATTTATTTAAAAGTATCAATAGTATTTCGACCATGAGATTTGAACAATGTGATGTCGTCGAAATACTATTGATACTTTTAAATAAATACTGAGATTATTAAATATATTAACAAGGGAAAGCACTAGAGATTCTCCACCATGCATAATCTTACGTTGGATTTGGTGATAATTGTCTCCATATTTTGGCTTTCTGACCCACAAAACATAATTATTTTACAAGGGAGGGAAGGAGGGATGATTACATTGACTTGCTTGATGACATGTCTATGAAGATTAACTACCTTGAACTATTTTTTTGCGTAGGGAAAGAGACACATTCCCATGTCTGAGCATGAAAACGTTCTTTGATATTGTTAATGCCTCTAGTGTTTACTTCTACAAGTTCTATAGGCAGAGTCTGTAAAGGGCCAGGTAGCCTCTGGATCTCATCTTTTATGAAAGGTGACATATCTAGTAAATGCCCATGCAGTCAATCTCTGGAATGGATCTAAATAGAATTTCTTCATTTTAATATCCGTAAAACACAACAACTTTAAGGTAAACTATGTACATGTTCCATTCATCATGAACACAAACTTCACAAGCTTGAGGTAATGAACATGAAATAAAATTCCTTCTTGGAACAACTTCATGTGCCTCCTTGGCTTTGGAGCATTTTCCATGTTTTCCATAACCAAGACCCAAATAATTAGGCCCTTCTTGAAGAACATTTGGCTCAACTATGCCTTGTACATGCTTGCCTTTAAAACCCTTTACTTTCATAGCACATTTTCATCAAAAATTTGGACCTTGTTCCTCTAATGTCTCTAATGTCTCTCGAAAGCACGTACACATTCATTTTCAGAGGAAATTGAAGGTAGAAACCAATAGCTAATTCTTCTAACTAACCTTGACTAAAATGAGCTAAATTGTACTTTGATATGAACTTGATTTAAATTTTCCACCCCACATTAGGCACCAATGATTATAACCTTTAATGGGCTAGCATTGGTTTGTAATCATCATCTCAAAATGACCTAGTAGATGAAAAATTACCATGTTTGTAATCATCGTTTCACACCATCTACATATGACCCTTCTACACATTATATGATTGAATTTATGGTAGGTCATCCCCTCTATCTAGACCATGATTGATTGTGACATTAGGTGAATAAAGGAAATTTGATAAGGAAGGGATCACTATAAGTTTTTCCTCCTCCACCCACTCCATATTTAGTGATTGCCTATTTTTTCTCTTCCAACATTTTATTTTGGAAATTCATTTTGGTAGTTAATTCTACTAATAGTCACAACACCTGGAAGTCAAAGAAATTGTTATATACACTACTAAACTCAATTAACATTGTTTGTTATTAGACTTTACAATAACAAACAACGTAGAGTTCATTAATGTAGTAGTGTATATAATAATTATATGTATAGTGGTGTGGCTATCGATAATATTAGCTGCTAATGAATTTCGAGAATAGAAAGTTGGAAGTGGAAAATTGAGAAATCACTAGCTATGAGGCGGATGGAGGAGGACAAACTAGAAACTATCCTCTGCTTATAAATTGTATTTTATTCACTTTTTGTCACAATCATTCATGGGATAGGTAGAGAGGATGACATGCCAAAAATTCATGCATATAATATGTAGAAGGGGTCATGTATGAGATGGTGTGAAGTGATGATGATTGACATGGTAAATTTTCATCTGCCAGGTCATTTTGAGATGATGATGACAAACCAATACTAGCCATTTTAAGGTTATAATCATTAACAAAAATATGGGGAAGGAAATTCAAATGTCTCATCATGGAAATTATAAAAATTGTAAGGATGGGGTTATAAGCGTTATGGAAATTCTAAATTTTTAATTCTAAAAGAGACATGAGACAAACCATGTTGCTTCCCAAAAACTGTTGATATATTCTTAAAAAACCAAGTACAAATTGTAGTAATCTAGAATCATGCTTTACATAAGGTAAAATTGGGGAACTCATGACTTGTACTAGATAAAAACATTTACCCTTTTAAAAATATGGTAAAAATTGACAAACTACATAGCTTAGACAAAGGGGATATAATCCTTCAACACATTACATATAGATAATGAAAATGATTGTTCCAAGTCTATTATTTGTTCTTTCTCATGTATTTATTTTGTAAACCTTGATTGGAAAGAAATGTAAAAATATGAGCCTCTTGGTTAATGACCCCAAACTGGATTTCTCTGGGTATTGATTTTTTGAAATCTATTTTGTGTAAATGTTGACCAATAGATATATATCATGGAGGATGAACGACGAAGATCAACCGAATCCCAAATGGAGGTTCAGGGATCGGGGGATGTTCACGATATTTAAATATAATATTAAATCTCCATACATGTGTGTACATATGGAATTGATTTTTTATTAACTTTGTGAGTGAAATTAGTTGTTAATAAGTTTCATATTTTAATTTTTAGGAGGCAAGAGGAGAAGGGTTTCTACTCCATCCATGGAGCATGGCCAAGGTTCAACCGGTCGAGGTATGAGTGGTAGCGGGTTGCGGGAAGGGGGTGATATTTATTCCCCCGAAGGCCAATCAACGGCTGCTGGTTCTCAACAGGGTCACTGTGGGTCTGGTTCTCAGCAGCGTCATTCTGGGTTTGGTTCTCAGGAGGGTCATGTTGGAGAAGATGTTAACCAACAACATCAAGGTTTCCATCAATTTCAATATTTTTTCATTAAATTTGTACAACTTTTTTTACACGTGTTTTTTCTAATATACGAAATTTTATATATATTGATGCAGAGGCTGAAAATGTTCGAGCCAGTGGTCAAAAAAGATGCAGGGCAGCGCGCTACATTGAAGAAGAAGGCTGTCAACCCAACACAACTTATCCGGCTGAGATTACTGATATACCATGGGAAACGAACATGGCGGAATGCACCTTACAAAAATATCAAAGCCTTCATGCAAAATTGCAAAGAGATCTTGAGGCTTTGTCTCTACCTGCTGAGAGTAGACAAAGCCTCGAAATAGTTACACATTCATTGAGTGAAATGGTAAAAGTGTACAAAAATTTGGGGCCAACGACTGATTCGTTTGTAGAACTGATGAGAAAGAGAAAAGAAACAGTGATAGGTCCCGATAAATGGCGGGACATAAAACAAAAAGTTTCAAGAGATGATGCTAAGTCAATGTTTAATTATAAGGAAGGGCCAAAAAGAAAAATGTTGAAGGTGCAGTATTTCAAGCACCCAGACAAAGCTGGTTATTTGTATGATCGACATCTTGCGGCCTTTGGAAGGCTTCCATGGAATGATGAGGTTCCTGTTTATTTTGCACAAATGTTTTATGCAGAATTTTTTTTGGGTATGAAACCCAACTACAATGACCTTCCTTCAGAATTTTTTGGCCCGGGGAAAGGTCGATTATATGACCGTAAGGGCACTAAGCGAGATGTGGAGTTGCCTCGCCCTGAGCCACCATTGGTGAGTCGACCGTTTCGAGTCGAAACTCTGCGATCAGAGATGGATGTGAATTCTCAAATAAGTCGAGAAGCAAGGGATGTTATGATCGACAATGTTCATAGCGGATTGAGTGGAGTCGATATTTGTTTAAATCGACAAAGAGCACGTGAAAATGCACGTGCCAATTTTTTTTATCGTACAGATGAGGAGATTTACAACATGAATGTTGAAGATCTCCGAACATATGCAATAAATTGTCGCAATGGTCTGCAAGACCTAATTTTTCGTGAGGAAGAGGGCACCGGAACGGTATGTGTTAGTGACATTAGGGTTTGAAATTATTTTTACATATACATGTGTACAATTTGTAATAAATACATGTGTATGTACATGTATACATTTATTTGTATGTATACATTAATCTAACAAAAATGTATGATTATATGTTAAAACACCATTTGCAGTTCTCAGGCATGATGCGTGATGAAAATGTTAATATTACGTTCGGGACCTCTGGCTCAAACGATGCAGCTGGGTCTAGCCATCATGACATGTTGGCATATGTATGTTAGTGTTTTTTAAGTGACTCTAAAATAAATAATTGTTGCCACCATGTACATGTATGTATATATATAATTTGATAAAATGTCTTAACAGGTACCGATTCCGTCTGATGTTTTGGGGATGGCGGTACCTTCTTCTTCCTTAGGAGATATACCTTCTACTTCATTGGGAGATGTTAGTATGAACATTTTCTAGTTCAAAACCCCTTATTTTCAAAAGTTCAGTAAAAATTGAGATATATGAGAAGATCTATATTTTGAGTTATTTAAAGTTACTGAATTTGAGTTAGTCAGAAGATTTTTTTTTTTAATCAGGGGACTCCAGCAGCCGGAGATAGGAACTATCCTAACATTTCAATAGGATGTTGTCTTTAGTTCTTTTTTAATATTATTGTTAAATAAGTTTTATATATGTACACGTGCATTTCATTTGAGGATTTTTAATTTATATAAATTATTTATGTATATATATATATATTTATGTTGCTTTTGTATATTATATTGTACAAGTTACTATAGAGATAATTTTAATGACAGAACATTCAACAAATGGAGAGAGACATAGGTGTTGCATGATTTTTACATTATATTTTTGTTTTTTACATGAAGTTCTAGATATATATATTCTCATTCTATTTTTAAAACTTTAAATTTTGTGTTTCAAGTACATGTGCATTGTGTATGTAGGTTTCCTATTCACAGGATAGGGCGCTACCCGAGACCCAGACGCTAGATCCTCCATTTGATGGACAAGATTTACAGTAGATTTGATTTCAAAATTTAGATGGTTTTAAAATTTGTTAAACTTGATACAGTTTGATATTCAAGTGAGATTTACAATTTTTGGACATATTTTATTACAATGTTATTATATAATTTGTTTTATTTAATTTTTGGATGGTTTTAGTACTTTTGGCATGTGAATGTGAAGTAATGTTGTCATCTGAATTACATTTGACATGTGATATTTAATGTTAAATGTTTTGTTGGATAGTTGAATTATAATTGGCATGGCATGTGATATTTAATGTTAAATGTTTTTGTTGGATCTAGTTGAATTATAATTGGCATGCCATCTGAAGTTTTTAAAACTATATGAATGATAGAATGTGAACCTACATTTGCACATGTGGTAAATTGAAATGTTACTTGTAACAAGACAATTCCCATTGATTTCATTACAGTATATGTTGATTTCTGATTTGATATAATTGCATGTATGATGGTACATTACTTGTAAAGTCATTGGATTAATAGTGTTCATTGATTTCAGTGTAAGCGCAAAAAATTATTGACAATGTAGAACGATTTTGTGTTATAATAATTAAACCTAATAATATTGGAGAGCAAGAGAGACTTGAGGTATGGTGTTTACTACAAGAGTTCGAGCTAAATATTTAAATGGTTTACCTATTTGTTGATTTCTGATTTGATATAATTGCATGTATGATGGTACATTACTTGTAAAGTCATTGGATTAATAGTGTTCATTGATTTCAGTGTAAGCGAAAAAATTATTGACAATGTAGAACGATTTTTGTGTTATAATAATTAAACCTAATAATATTGGAGAGTAAGAGAGACTTGAGGTATGGTGTTTACTACAAGAGTTCGAGCTAAATATTTAAATGGTTTGTACCTATGTGTTGATTTCTGATTTGATATAATTGCATGTATGCTGGTACATTACTTGTAAAGTCATTGGATTAATAGTGTTCATTGATTTCAATGTAAGCACAAAAAATTATTGACAATGTAGAACGATTTGTGTGTTATAATAATTAAACCTAATAATATTGGAGAGCAAGAGAGACTTGAGGTATGGTGTTTACTACAAGAGTTCGAGCTAAATATTTAAATGGTTTATGATTTATGATTTATACTTTCTTTTTAATATAATCGATACGGAAAGATGACAAAATATTAAGGGTGACAATAAGAATAGAAGTTCAAAAAATAGTTTAAGATTGATCACAAGAATTAAGAGAATGTCTCGGTCCATCATTGGTATGGCTTGTGTTGCAACCATGAAGTCTCGTCCCAACACCATAGAATGATCATCCATGTCAATGACTCTTAAGTCTATCTTTCCAAACCATGACCCTACTCTCACATGTGTGCCTTTCATGACACCATTCACTGCTTTCATCCTCGAATTGACTGCCTTGAAAGCACTCAACTCTTTCTCGATGCTAGCCTTCCTCTTTCTAAGAGATGAAGCTGCCTTTCGACTTAGGAAGCTATGGGTAGCCCCCGTTTCTATCAAAGCAGAGAACTTTTTCCCATGTACGGTTGTAGACATGAATCTCAAGTCCAAGGAACTTTCATCATCATTCCTCCTCCTTGTCTTGCGCCTTACTTCCGCAATCTTCTTCAACATTTCCTCTTCCAATATGTCTTTCGAACTAGCCCTTGGCTTAACAGTCCTTTTCACATATCTCTTCTCATGAAACTCCATAGAACAATCCGATCCTGGGTCTGCTTGAATTGGTTCAAGCTCTTTCCTTTTCAAATTCTGTCTAATTGCTCCAATACGACATATATTGACTCCTTCCAAATGAAGTGCACCAATCCTCATAGTGTGGTCGTCTTCTTTTCCAAGTGTGCCAACACATGCATTTTCTTTCTTCAAACCAATAGGTTTCGGATCAAGAAAGTCCCTCTTGATCTTATCTTCCATGTTCTTGACTTTAGCCTACAACGTGGTGCTTCTTTCCTTCAAGTGAGCCCTTTCCATAAAGAGTTCTTGAAGTCTTTGTTCACCTTGTCGTATCTCCATGTCAAGCTTTTCAATTTCAGCAGTTTGTCCAGATAGTCCATCCTTGGAATTTCTTGGGTGAAAAACCAAGTAGGTTTAACCAACTTTGGTCTAGTGCATTGGAATTCATTAAAGAATTGGTCATTGGCGCTGCTTCAAGCTAGGAGTGAGCATCATCACCAACCTACATTGAATATTTTACACTCCCTAGGGTGAATGATACTTTAAATTGATTGACAGTCTAAGACTTTCGAATTTTTTCGAATGCCAAATGATCTTACAAAGTTAGTATTTATAATATCCTAGTAGGTCATTCGGTGACAACTTTTACCGGAAACTTGAAACGACTTTGGCATGTGATATTTAATTTGTTAAATGTTTTTGTTGGATTGTTGAATTATAATTGGCATGGCATGTGAAGTTTTTAAAACTCGAGTTTTGGATGGTTTCAATCTACATTTTTCATGTGATATTTAATGAACTTTAAATGTTTAATGTTAAATAATGTTGCACAATATATAATCAAAAGGGTTTTAAAACTTAAAGTTTTGGATGGTTTCAACCTACATTTGCACGTATGGTGAATTGAAATTATGTTACTTGTAACAAGACAATCCCCATTGATTTCATTGTATATGTTGATTTCTAATTTGATATAATTGCATGTATGATGGTACATTACTTGTAAAGTCATTGGATTAATAATGTTCATTGATTTCAGTGTAAGCGCAAAAAATTATTGACAATGTAGAACGATTTTTGTGTTATAATAATTAAACATAATAATATTGGAGAGCAAGAGAGATAAGGTATGGTGTTTACTACAAGAGTTCGAGCAGGTCATTCGGTGACAACTTTTACTAGAAACTTGAAACAAAGAGAATCTATCTTTGGCTAGGACATCATGTAAGATGCCTGACATAAACAGTAAAATTGTACTCATGTAAGTTTAAAAGCTGAGATTCAGGAAAGTGGGGAAAACCACTTGTTATCTCGTCCCTTGGAGGCTAGGCCATATGGGGACTGAATCTGACCTTACAAAATAAAGTGAAATAATTTGTACCATATGGTTAGTTACTGATATACAAGAACAATTAATATACGAGAACAATTAATTTCATTCTAGAATATATATATATATATATATATATATATATATATATATATATATATATATATATATATATATATATATATATATATATATATATATATATATATATATATATCCAATACATATAACATTTTTCATCAATGCACATGTATAGAAAAACTACTTTCAGTTGATACCTTAGCATTGGCATGCCCAAACAATTTTAAACATGTGCAAACCACAAATAACATAAGCGACTCAATTTTTGGTTAGTGCGGAAGTTCTAAAACATATTTAATCCAAAGATAATAAATTGTTGTCCTGACACTTCACTCAAAAAAATTCTAATGGAATTCCATCCTCAATAATCCGTTCATGATCGGATTTTGACATTTTCCATTTCTTAATTTTCGATTTTTTCTTTGATTGAACTTCTATCAACTTGATGCGTGTTGCACACACCAAGTGACTATATTGACAACTTATGGAATCAGGTTCATAGTCTTCAAAGTAAACAAAGTCTCCACTTTGACAAGTTTGTTTGAAAAAATAACCTTTCAGTATAATAGACCCTTTGTCATACTGAAATCCGTGATCATTATAGTCTTGTAATAATTTCATTTTTCGTTCAGTGCAACGCATCAAATAATACTTCACATTTTCATCGTTGTCAATAGGTGCAATTACAACAAAAACATCTCTTGCACAATAAAATAAATTTAACATTTAATTATGCATATTTAAATTTATTTGTAGATCTTTAAATCATTAGAAAGTAATTCAAATGTTACCTTCTCTAACAAGATCAGAAACTCGATCACCATCGGATGATATTGTAGTTTCCTCTGATTGCATTTCTTCAAACATTGCAACAGACATTTTCCCCTTTGTATTTAGCTCTGTATGTTTCCAATCGTTCACATACATTTTGTTTTCACAGACGTCATTGGATTTTGTGTTGTCTATGCAAACATCACAAAAACAATAATATTTTCTTTTATCCAATGCAAACACATTTGTGGACAATTTTGTTTGAATTGAATGCAATTTTCGAGTCCCTTTTATTGTTCCAACTTCATTTCCAATTGATCTATTTACGTCTCCGATTCCAATATGCCGGAAAAACCTTTATATGGAAAATTAGAAAAAGAATTTGTAAATATGATATCAAAATACAATTAAAAATAATCATTGCATGATAAATGTACAATGTTTAAAATTAGATTTGCAATATAAATTAAATTGAATGTACCTTCGCACTTCTCTTGATGGGTTAATCTCATGGCTTAGAGCATTTTTGCACCATTGAACAACTTCTTCAGCGTTCACAAGTCGGCGTGCAAAGTGGTTCATTTGATATCTTCAAAGTACTCGTTTTATGCATGCTCCTGCACCGTCATGTTCTCCTTTTCCATGGCCAGTCTCAAAGAAATTCCAACAATGTTTAATGCAGGTTTTCTTATGAAGACAACACAACCAAAAAATGATCGTGCAGATTTGAATTGACCTGCGCATCCGTCTGACCATATCCAATGTTCATTGAATGTTATTCCACGATTTTTCAATGAATCATAAATTCTTCCAAAACAATGTTGTACAAAACATGTATCATGTGTACGATCGTCACTGATATAAAAGTGATATTATTTAATGATATGTCGATTTTCACTCGTGCTTTATATATGATCGACATTTTGTTCAGCATGTCTATATAGAATATGGACGAGCATGGAGACTTGGTCAGAGTGATAGTATTCACTCTGAATTTCTTTTTGTGGAACAAATGTGTAGTTTTCTGCAAAATCAATCACTGACAAAATGGTACCTGGTGGAAAAACTTCACAAGATTTTTTGAATTGCAAGTCTTGCCATCGAGCTCTATGGGAATGCTTGGTGTATTTGTAAATTTCTGCCTCAAACTTTCTCAAAAAGTCTATCAGAAAAATTTCGTCTTCTTGTAATTCGATTCTTTTAACACTATCTGCACATTGAATCGATGTACCGATATATTCATATCTCTTCCATTTCACTTTCATGTGGGACAATGATTGATCATTTATATCAATATGATATTTGTTTTGAAATTCAGTCAAATTTCCACAATCATCGCATTTTTTACCACCAACACATTTCTTTTTGTAAAATAGTTCATCGCTTTCTCTTTCACATAGAATTTGAGATATGAATTCGCGGATAGTGGAAGGAGGAGGTGAATCCTTCCATAACTTTCTACCGAAATCAAGGAATGTGTTATAATATAACTCAAATTCCACATGATAACGACAACAACAAGTGTCGCGTACGATGATAGGTTTTACATACGATGGTTTTTGTTGAACAAAAGCACTAAGTGAAACATGAATTTGACGATTTTCTTCTTTTAACTTGTTGAATAACTCTATTTGAGTGGTTTCCAAGAGATGTTTTTCATGTTCTTCGTATTGATTTCATGTTATTCTTCTTCGCATCACATGTCTTGCGGTCGGTGAAACACGCGAATTGTTCTTCCAATATTCATATATTATTTTTTTAACATCTTCTCCAAGTCTATCTTTGTATGGTTGCCTACAAATAGCTCTCCAACAAGCGAGTTCATCATTTACATCTATTTGCGGTCGAAATTTTCGATGTTTGTGCAGAGTTTTTCACGAGGTTCCCAGTGCTCGTGCCATAGATGTTATCAAACGATTCTCTTGAGTACTTGGTGAAACCATTGCCATCTGTATTCCTCTACGTATATTTGAAACATCTTTATCTCTAGATCTCTTAATTCACTCTATAGCACTACTCATATTTTTTATCACCTCTTCTTTCATTTTTTTATCTTTGGTTGATTTTCGAATACCCAATAGTGTCGTCGCTTCTTTTAATTTCCTTGATGATAGGAGACCTTTCAATATTTGAGCTTGAACTGTCACTTGCTCATTTTTTAAATACTTTTCAAAAATTCTATCGACACGATATTGTATAACATGGTCAGGTTTTTTATCTCCATATGTGTGAGTGTCGACATTTTCTAACATCTCATTATCGATAGTGATTTCATCTGTACATATTCGAAAAAATAGTACATATTCAATAAATAACTAAATTAATAAATATGTCGATAAATATTAGGAAAATTTTAAATATATCAATAGATCATAATATTTACATTTACATACCCGATTCAATTTCTGCTTGAGGTTGATTTTCTTCTTCAATATTTTGAGGAGTATCTCTATCTGTTTACATTAAACAAAATTTTTTTCAAACTAGTCCATCAAATAAAAATTAAGCTTCACATTTTACATTGGGAAAACTTTAAAAATATATTAATAGATCATAATATTTACATTTACATACCTGCTTCAATTTCTGCTTGAGGTTGATTTTCTTCTTCAATATTTTGAGGAATATCTCTGTCTGTTTACATTAAAAAAAATATTTTTCAAATTAGTTCATCAAATAAAAATTAAGCTTCACATTTTACGTTAGGAAAATTTTAAATATATCAATAGATCATAATATTTACATTTACATACCTGCTTCAATTTCTGCTTGAGGTTGATTTTCCTCTTCAATATTTGAGAGGGCTTCTAACTTTCTTTTGCGATATTGTCTCGTCTCTTCTCTACGTGCCTCAGGGTCTCTTTTTTGATCATATTTTCTCGCACAAGTTCTTCGATTTCCCATGATAATAGGGTATGAAGTTCAAAAAATTTCCTTCAAAAAATTAGACAATAACTCAATTACAAAAAAATATCACAAAAGATTTAATTTAAAAAAAAATTCAGTGTAAATTTTTTGTAAAAAATACGTAATCCAATCCAAAACACACAATTTAAATTTAAAAAACACAAAACACGTACATACCTCCAAGAAAAATCACGCCACCTCCAAGAAATGTCTTCCAAAAAAATTCTTTAAATCCAAAATTGTAAAATCAATTTGCTTCCAAGAAATGCTCTTAAACCCAATTCTTTAAACCCAAACTTTGAAGAAAAGTTTTTGAACAAAGAAGCTCAAAAGATTTATTTCAACACAAAACACGTACATACCTCCAAGAAAAATCACGCCGCCTCCAAAAAATGTCTTCCAAAAAAGTTATTTAAACCCAAACTTTGAAGAAAAGTTTTTGAACCCAAACCAAGTCTTTGTAAAATGAGATGAAGTGCGAAATGTGCGAAATTTGTGAATCATTTCGCGGCAATTTATATTGACGCGAAATGTGTTTTTTGTAGGGGCCTCCATAAAACTTTCCGGCCAACGGAGAGTTACACAATAGTTCGGCCGAACTATTAAGACGTTAGATTTAGTGACTCATAAACGGAAAACATAGTTCGGCCGAACTTGGACTAAAAGTTCGGCCGAACTAACGCGTCACCAATTACGCAAAAGCAGGCTCTGAAAACGGTTTTGCAACTTTGGACTGATTAAACTCCATGAAAAGTTGTTAATTAATTGTCGGAACCAAGACAAGCATTTTCAGAATTGAATCTACTTTCAGGAAATATAACTTTTATGGAATTTCATAAACGTTTATTAATTTTAATTAATTTTCTAATAAAATAGGTGCAAACAATTTCTGAGGGTCGTCGTGATTCAGTGAAATCAAAATTTTGTATCTCCCAAAATACATTGTAAAAAAAATTGAAAAAATTATGGGGCATTACATTGGTCCGTCGACTCTAATGGGTAGCTTTTAGATTTTTAGTTTATAACTTATATGTTAAGAAATTTCTTGCCACGCGAAACATATCCAAAATACGCAATTTTTCGTATTGGACCACTTCAAAAAATTATAGTAATTATGATATGCATCCATTGGATTTGTAAATATGACGAAAACAAAGTAGACTCTGTCTAGATTGTTGTAACACATTTTGTTTTTTCAAAAACACAAAATTTCAATGAATACAGCATTGCGACATAACATGACTTCTTATGAATCCTTTGATTGTTAAGAAACACACACTCAAAGAAATCCTAAGTTGACATATCAAATCTGCATAAAAAAATTTCAAAAAATAAGTAATAGAAAGCTAACAAAATTTCTCACAACTTTTATTTTTATCGCAAAATGAAATTCTACACAGAAAAATTGTTATAGTTTGCAGAAAGTTGAAGAACCGAAAAAAATGAAAATTTTTTCTCAAAAAAGGGCAAAAAGTGTAACCCAGCTTCACACTAGTATTAACATGCTTATTACTCAGAATTCATGGAATAACATGCTCTAACTTCCTTTAAGTGTTGAACTATGGTGAATTGAGTTTTCTGAATCCTACCTTTGAGAGGTTTTCTTCAATGTTTTAAATACTCATTACTCAGAATTCATGGTAATTCATGCTCTGACTTCCTTTAAGTGTTAAGCTTTTATGAATCACTTTTAATAATTTCCTTTTCAATACCTTGATGTATCATTACTCAGAATTCATGAACCACATGCCCTGACTTCCTTTGAACCTCAAGTTATTGAGACTTTTCTGAATGTGTCACTCTTCCATTGAAGTATATACAAGCCTCAGTTTTATAAGAAGAGTTATTTGTTATCTTTATCTCTGTCACTGACTCCATAGCCCAATGGTAGCAAGTCTCCATCTTTCAACCTATAAACATACAAAATCATAAACCATAGAGTTAGCCATCTATCTAATCATTAATTAAAAATGTTAAACCTATTGAGAGAGCCCTCTCAGGTTGAGGAGGCTAAGCCTCAGCCAAAAGTTTGGTTTGAAAGAGTTACTCAGATTCTACTTGATCAACAACCTATCAGGGTCATATTTTGTGATATGTAAAGTTTTGTAGATGTTCTATGCTAGGAGCAATTTCACTTTTCTTTCAGCAATCATACAAGTAGTTAAGCAAAATGCAGATAGAACATATAAGTAGATCTTACGAGAGAGCGGAGAGAGGAGGAGGAGCTTGGGAGGAGGAGGGAAGGGAGAGGAGGAGGAGGAGACAAATCAGAAACAGGAAAAATGTGTGTGTTCGTTTCGGCGGTCAACAGGATGCTTCAACCAGCAAAGTCTCCTTTGGTCAGCCAGCCCAGCATGTGTCACAACAGTCTTTGCAGCTTCTCCCCACAGAAACTTTGGTAGACCCTGGTTTCTTACCAGAGAAAACCTCTTCGGGAGTTTTGGAGTCCAAAGCGGAATGAGGGCATCGGTTTGTCGGATAGTAACACAAGTCATAGCTCCCAACGGACTCCCTCCAACCTGGTAGAGTGTACCAACTATGCCCTCTTTTTATATGTTTATTTATTATTATTTTTAAATGGTTCTATTTAAAATAATATTGGATTTTTAATTTGTATTTTTAAAAACGTTGTAATTTTAAACCTATGAATGAGCAAAGTGTTACCAATATCCCCTTTTTTCATTTGAAGGGTTGATTTAAAATTTTGATTGTAAGGGTACTAGTTATTAGCTTGACGGGTTAGCTCAAATCATTGAGCACTATCAATTAGACATAAGAGGTCAGAAGGTTGAGTTCCTTGGCTAGCTACCTTTATGGATATTAAGAACCTCAGTTAATATCCCCATTCAATTAGGTTGCCAAAACTGCAACTTCAGTTTACCCTGGTACCGTCATTGGAAGAAAAGGAAATGATGGGAGGGTTTCTCGATATGTGCATTCCATCTAAAAAGAAGGTTGTAGGTGAGGGGTACTAGTTGTCAAAGTCATGTTTTAAAAAAAATTGTAATTCCAACTCCATATAAAAAGGTGGGATGTTTCTATTTGTGCCACTTTTCAATTCAAGGGTTGATTTTAATGTTTTTGTTGGTAATAACACTAGATGTTAAAAACCATGATTTCAAATAAGTTATATTTTTTCCTTGAAAAAAGAGTGTGCTATTATTGCCACTACTTTTCAATTTTGAGGTTTTATTGACAACATTATGATGTTGTTAAGGCCATGGGCACAAAGGTGTTAGTGTTACCCCCCCTCCCCCCCCCCAAAAAAAAGTGTTATTTGTAACACCATTTTTTCGATAGATGAATTAATTTTGGTGTTTTTGACCATAAAATATGAGTTTTTACAGTTAAAATTCTCATTTTTAAGTCACCATTTTCATTAAGTCAATAACTGTGTTTTATAAAAAGAAAAAGAGAACTTTGTTTTGGACCTAAGAAAGAGCCCTAATACCACTTTTTATGATCCTTAACATTTAGTAAACTTGAATCACAAGAAATGATATTTATGAATGCTCCACACCTTATTAATATCAAAATTGCTAAGGTAGATAAACACCTTATAATGATCCTTTTTATGATAGGAGTCCATCCCTGTTCACTTGCCTCTTAAAATAAGGCAACCTCTCAATGTGATAAGCTCTAATACCAAATACTCTAATACATAATTAATGAAAAAGACTCCACCCTTATTTATAATGAACTACAAAATCATGATGTTATCTACCTAGTTGGCTTTATTTAACAATGTCCAACATAATGGACCTAATCCACTTTAAATTAAATGACTATAATAACTACACTATTATTGCTCTAGTGCGCCCTGCAACCCCTCCATAAGTAGTAGTCTAACTGTTAGACATTTTTTCCCTTTTCCGAGCATATTTTTTGGTCAATTTTGGCCAAAATATGAAAGAGATTTCTTGGTATCTTAAATTTTAGTTGTATTATTTGTAAAAATTGAGTGCCCCATGGATTTTTCAAGGTGCTAAATCCATTTATACATTGAAAAATTGCATTTTACACGACTAAATTTCATGATCTTACCAAAAGTTGTATCATTATATTCTAATGAAAAAGGAAAAAATGTACAATAGTTAGATTAATCCCACTCTATAACATGTTTAGGGAGGATCTCAACATTAACTCATCAAAATCAAAGAAATTTAGGAAGACTTATCTCCTGTCTTTTCAATTATAGAAATAAAATGTTACAACAAACTAAGTAATTCATTATATAAGTTACATTTTCATTATCACCAACATTAATACTTTATTTTTGTAAAAATAATATAATTAATTTTAAAGAATACTCATTAATTGGTACAAGTGAAATGGCCTGGAGCTTTGCAACTTCATCTCTTGGCGGCTAGGGTTTCCCTAGCCATTGTTGAGCCCTTTGTTGGTAGGCGTCGATAAACCTTGTGAATCATGCTTGCATTTGTGCCTAGAAGCCAACATTGCCACCTTCGAGTCTATGAACCCCTCAACGTCTTGCTTGTGGATTGTCTCGAGAAAGACTAGTTTATGATTGATGTGTGGGTTTAGGGGAGTTTCACCACTTCAAAGTGTGATCTCTATTCTGTTGGATTGTTTTTACAGGGGTAAGACGAGAAGTCGTTATAACTCATGGATAACCTTTAAGGAATTTCAAGTGGGTGCGACATTTTTTGTGCAACTCAATGCATTTACAATGAGTGCCCCAAAAAAATTCATGAAGAAGGCATAATCAATCCCTTCTTTGGATATGAGGTTTTGTTCCCCAGTGAAAAATAATATGGCAACATTGGAAGGAAAAGTGTTATTGAGAAGTTTACTGGCATGTGGCCAAGTTATGAAGTTGTCAAAGATTGAGTTTCTATCAATTGGGAAAACCATGAACCCTTGGACACTTACTATTGTGGAAATGGGTATTACACATTTCTCTTTGAAACTAGAAAGAGAGAGACTGGATCTATAATACGGGTCCTTATTTCATGGGTAATAGAGGTTTTATTCTCATTCATTGGTCTATGGAATTTAACCACATGATGGAAATATCCTCTACACATGTGTGGATCAGATTGCCTTATCTCTCCAATATAAATAAAGAGAAATGCCCTTTTGTCTTTGAAAACAAAAAAGAGAGAGACCATATCTGTAAATCGGGTCCTTATTTCATGGGTAATAGAGGTTTGTTTCTCATTCATTGGTATATGGAATTTAACCCCATGATGGAAATATCCTCTGCACATGTGTGGATCAGATTGCCTTATCTCCCTCTTATTTGTTTGGGTCCCAATGTTTTAAGGAGATAGGAGATAAATTGGGTCAATTTATCACCAGTGATAAGGCTCATGGTAAAAATATTTCATATGCCAGAATTTGTGAGGAAATAGATTTCTTAAAAGGCCTCCCTGAGGCGATCCAACAAATCTTGGATGGTTGGTCTCACCTACATGATTTGGATAATTATGAACAAGTTCCCTTTGAGTGTAATCTATGTCATGAGTAGGGACACTTTGCGAAAAGTTGTCCAAAGCTTTTTTTTCCCAAAGTTCTCCAAACCCATTGGCTCCTCCTAAAGAGGAGCAAGAAGAAAATAAACAAGGATTCACTCCAGTGAAAAGGAAACACAAGAAGCAAGGAAATAAGAAGCAACATACATGTAAGGTTGAATCTAACAATAGTTTTGAAGTTTTGAATGTCCCTAAGGTAGGATATGAGAATCTGGAGATCGAAGTGGATTTTCTAGTGCCAAATCAGGTCTCCTCAAAGAATATTCCTCATGATTCGAAAGAAGAATAAGGCCCAGATTAGGACTCTTTGAAGAAAACTTCCATGTTGGGAAAGTTTTCTTCAAAGGTTCCTTCAAATTTGAAAGAATAAGAAGTAGGTAAGGGGACAGAGAAGAAGTTCACACCCTCCACCTCTTCCCCTTACTATTCTGAAGTGATTAAAAATCAGCGTTCTTCCCCACCAATAACAAGAAGCAAGAAATAACATAATAGAAAGAACTTTGGTCCTGAGCTCTATCTTGCACCTAGAGGCTAGTTTTGATGGGTATTTATCCATATTTTATCTTTTTAACCTTCAAATACTAGCAATTTTAAAATATGCAAGTAATCATTGTCATTTACTTAATTTTTAAAATTGTCAATTTGAAAAGTGAGATAAAATTTACCCCTGTGTGTGTGAGAGAGAGAGAGTGACATCCATTTATATATGTATATGTGCATGTTAGAGAGATATATATTACATATATCTTTATAACTCTATACCTTAGCTATAAATAATTCCAAATTGGACTGGCCCACATTAAAGGAAGTTAGGCACAAGATGAAACTCCAAGTTAATCTTATATTTACATGGTGCTTATAGACTTTGAGATAAACACAAGTTGTGCTCACAATATGAGGCTCACTAAGCTGAGTGTGGGTATTTGGGCATGCTAGAAATAACTTGTCTCCCTCCTAACTCACATCATGCAATTCTACACCATGAACCTTGAACCCTAAACACTAAAGCTTAAAGGTTGAAAGTCACGTGCTAACCATGAGCCTTATATATGTTATATAAAACGCTAACCTATGGGCATATAGTAATTTAGAATGAATGTTCTTTTAGATGTTCAATAAAAATAACAAAAGTGATGTGACAATGTTTTGTTTGATTTGAATATTTTTTATGTAGTTTGTTTAAAGTTAATATGTTGATGGTAAATCCCAATTTTTATAAAATGGATCTATTTTGTGGTTGAAAATGGAAATCTCTAATGGACAATTACTATAGCTCCCGTGCATTCCATAAATTCATAATTGGATATGAACATGACCAGTTTGGGCATTTCAAATCTTGAGATGTTGGGTAGAGAGATTGATCCTTGTTAAACTATCATAAAATTATTCAAAACACATACCTTGTATATTATTATTGCTTGAAATATTAAAACCCCCCAAATCCCTATTTAAAAGTAAAAGTGGGTTCAAATTCGTTTTATTATTTATAAGATCCTATTTCAATCCAACTCATCATGTTGAAAGTTGAGATCAATAACTCATCATCAAAATACATTACATCTAATGGGTTTGAGCATGCTAATTGAGAAATTTTGCAGAATAATTCAACGTAACTCACAAAAGCTCTGTAATTACATTAACAATGACTATACGTAATTTCCCCAAATCATTGGCCAATTTTGTAGTAATGAACATGATTCAATATGTTTGTTCTTTAATGTGTATATGTGCTATTTTACTTTATTTCATTTTGCTTCATGGTTAAGCTATAATTGATAAGATAAAACACAACTTACATCAACAAAAGAAATTTCTAGTTAAAAATCAAGAAATAAATATAATAATAACATCAAAAGATGGACATAAACAAATGTAAAATTTCATATGAAGGGCAATTTTAAAAATAAATCCATCATAGAAAATTTACTTGACAAGTAGGAGTGCTTGTCAAATTTATGCCTTGCTTGCGCCATGTGGGTCTAGCGGTGGGGTGTCTTATAACAATTTATAGAAATGTTATGTTTCTACAATTTCTTGTGCAAACAATTTGTTAGAATTTACTCCTACTCTCATGAAGCAATAGGAATAAAAAATTGAAGATTTAGTTTTGGATCTTTGCCTCTTCCTCTTATTTGGAGGAGGTTGGTTTTTAGCTTTTTTAGAACCTTGTGAGGCAAAAATGATGTACATCTTGATGTATTTGCCACTTCCAAGAGTGAATTTTCAATATAATCCAAATACTCATTCCTTTAAAAAAGAAAAGAAAAAATACTCGTTAATCAATTATTTCTTTTTAAATATTATTAACTATACACATTCAAATATTATAATTGTCAAAACAAAGTAAGTGTGATCATGCTGTTATGTTGTCAAATAAGTAAATTAAGGTTATAATGTAGGTTTTGGAGTGACTACTTTTGAATATATATCAAAATAATATTTGCATAAATTCCATGTTTATGCTTTATAAAAGATATTACATCGATGCTTAATTATAAAATTTGCACCTATGTTCTGGGAAGGATTGCCACTTTAATAGACTTATATTATAATTGGAGAAAAACAATGCATACCAAAAACAATATGGAAACCCATATACAAGACATCCCATGAAAAATAGATTATCGACTCACTTTAATTTTATTAAAAATATTGTTATTTTACATATGTAAAAAAATATCATCATTTCAATGTAAAGTATCCCACAACACTCATGTTTGTTGATATGCACCTATTAAAGAGCATTGATACATCATTTATCTAAAGGCACCATATGGGATGTCATCACTTATCAATGATATAATTACACCATAGAGGCAAATCAATAAAATGAAGCTCTACTTAATGATTTAAAACCTATGTGAAACATACACAAAAAAAACATTTGCCTTAAAAGCCATTCTTAAATAATTTATTTTTTTTAGCTCACTAGATCTAAAATCTAAACAAAAAAAATTCTACTTTGAAAAATTCTCCATTGTGAAATGGTATTCAATATTTTCTTTTATTTGGTTATCATTGATTTAAAAGTCTTACTAGTCTAGATTCATCTTTAACTCCAAATCTACCTAACTTTGAGAGGGATCAAATCTCTTTTTACTCCAAATAGTAAAAAGAGATTTACATCTCAAGAAATTTGATTCTTCTTAACACTTAATAAATCTTAAAATATATTAATATATATTATTTTTAAAACATTTTGACAAGTCAAAATGTTTTAATTAATAAATTTATTTTTTTAATTAATTTTATTTTATAAATAATTTATTTTTAATTAATTTTATTTTATATAATTTTACCCAATCAAAATCAAAATATTGACATGCAAGACCACATCTCTTTATATGAATTAGAAAGTACCTCTCATACCCTAAACCCAACACAAAAACCTTTGCATAAACAATTTAAAACTTACACAAAACTATGCTATATTTTCCTTGACAATACTTTTCTTTACTTGGTTATTAATTTGGAGAAATATATCAACACCTTTTAAAAAAAAGGTGATGTCACGAGATATCAAAATAGCATTAATAGTAGTAAACTTTTACAATGAGAAACTCTACTAAGTATTGCACTGAAATCATTAAACACATTGCTATACAAAGAACGCTCTGACATTGACCTCGAATATGCATTCCCAAGGTAACGCTAAAATTAACAATTTAATATAATTCAGACTCCACAAAGGAGCCCTAATCTTATGGCAAACTTTTTATTTAATGGTCAAAATCGTTAGATGCCCAAACCCTAGGGCATTTAATGGAAATACATATATTGTTACCAAAAAGTCACCAATGAAAAACCCCACATGAAAGAAATAAATCTATTGGTCACTCACAGATCGGATTAAAAAAAATATTAATAAAAGAAAAAAAAACACATATTAATAAAAGAAAAAGGGGAAATGTACCCCTAAATGAGTGTCCTCTTCAACATTGAGCATGGGAGCGATACTTCGGTTCCACGTGGCCGGTTCCACGTGGATTATACGTGTCGTAAAGAGAAGCGGCGCACTAACATTGCTAGCCTCACACAATTAACAAATGAAACACAAAATTTTACTGCCGTTAGTACATAAATTCCACTTTACACATGTTGCGTTATAACGCCGTCATAACCACAGTTAGTCCACGTTCGTTAGTGGAGGGGATCCATCTTAACCCCAGTTAAAATAGATCGTCTACATGATACATCCCGTCGGATCACATCAAGCTACGAACTATTTAAACACCCTGCAATTGTTAGCAAACGCTTTGAATTAGTTTTTTCTTCGATTTGCTTTCTTGCGAGAGAGCTCTGTCGGCGCATCGAGTGATCGTTTCCAAGCATCTGCAGGGAACAGCTCGGCCGTTTAAAATTTTCTTGTATGAGTTTGCCTTGGTTTCTTCGATCAGAAACTCTACCCCGTAAAACCCCATTTAAATCGTTGATTTTTTTGGCCCTAAGCAGAGGCATTTAGTGTAGGGGTTCGAATCCCGAAGCGAAACCCTCATTTTGCGTTTTTTTGATGATGCCCAGGTCCTGAAGTGTCTGCTTTTCTTTGAAGACGCCAGGTTCTGAAGCGCTGGTTTTTTCATTTTCTGAAGCATTTGGCCGCTCGAAACCGCGATACCGGGAAAAACGGAAACCTAAAATGCTCCCTTCCGTGGAAAAAGAAACCTCAAAAGAAACCCCGATGGAAGACATCGAAGAAGGGGAAATCGCAGACGATGCAGAGACCTCGGGTGAGGTTATAAGCATTCATGATAATTCGCCGACTTCACAGACGAAATCAGCAAGCTTGAACGATTCGGCTGGGTCTAGGTTTCGGAATGACGGTTCCAGGAGGGAGGAGAACTCCCATGCCCATCCCCACGCTCCGAGATTTGTTAAGGAAGAAGGGCCGCCCCCTGGTAGCAATCAATGGAGAGGGGAGGGTTTGCGGTATTCCAATGGTAACTATTCTTCTACCCTCTATAATTTGGCATGGGCTAAAGCAGTAGTGCAGAGTAAGCCTACATTTCCGTCAGAAACCAACAACAACGATAAAGGGAAGGGAGAACTTTTGAAAAATAGCAGTGGCGGAACTGGAGGGTTATCGAGATCGAGAAGAGATTTGGGATCTGAGAAATCCAATGATTCCAGAAATGGGAGAAATCTGAAATCAAAATTTGATGATTATAATGAATTTGTTTTGGCTTCTGGATCTAGTTCCAGTGAAGGGAATGACAGGGTTGTTACTGCTAAGAAGGAAATTGCAGAGAATGGGCAAAAAAGGACCGTGGATAAGGTGGCAGTGATTAATATTAGTGATGATGACGATGACGACGGTGATGATGATGACGACAATGATGAAAAAATTGAGAACAGGAGGGTGGCTGATGATGATCGGGAAGAAGGAGAACTTGAAGAAGGTGAGATTGATGTAGGATCAGTTTCTGCAGTGGGATCTCAGGCATCGAGCTCGGAGGAGCGGTTTGAGAATTCAGTAGAGTTTCTTCATGGCGGAGGAAGAATAGATAGCAGCAGGGCATCATCTGATAGGCATACTAGATATCGAGATAAGTTGTCTCCAAAAAGTTCGGACAGATCATGGGTAAAAGATCAAGGGAGACAAAGCAGCCATTATCAAGATGATGGAAAACAGAGATTGAAAGATCAAGAGAGGGAAAGAAGATTAAATGAAATTGCTGAAATGGTAAAAAATGTGACTGTCAAGGATGCGCAGAAGTAAGTTATAGGCCAAAAATGACTGTTGTCTGTCTAGAAATATATTATTCAATATTCTTTTGTTTTGGGATCTGCATTGCTGTAACGTTACAGCCTTACAGGGTAGCAATCATACCCCAAATTATTCACTAGCGGAAACCTATGTAGCTCTGGGTCCGATATGCACCTTGAGCTTACTCTGTGTCTCATATGCACCTTCAGGTTGTATATTTTGAGTTATATTATTTGATATATAGGCCATTTATGCCAACTTCTGAAATCAACTTAATTGTACTAAAGGTTCAGAAGTATGCTGGTTTAGATGGGTTTGTGCTAGGGTCTGTATTCAACACATTTTGCATCAATTACATAAAAATATAGAGGAAGAGTTTTTGAATCACCTCCACCTGGACGTAGAATGCACCTTGCGTTTCTTATTGCAATAATAGTATGGGTACAACAGTTCTGTGTGCTGGTTGCACTATTTTAGCGTAGCGCATTATATTAACTATAATGTTGCTTTGGTCTGTTTATCAGTGGTAATTGCAAATGAATACGATATTGGTTTGATGCCTTTTTGCAATTTAATGCTTTGGAGCCTATTCTGGCTTCTTCAAACGCCTAGATGAAGTTAGCTGTGTAAGTTGGCAGAGGGTTGTGGGCTAATTGTTTTCTGTTTGTGGCAGATCATTTGTTGGCGTTTGCAATCAACTGCATAAAGCTTTGGAATGTATCAATGAAAATAATCCCCTGGCTCAGGCTAGCAGTGGAGCTGGTCTTGTTAAACAGATCTTTGCGGGTATTCGGGCTGCATATGCTGTAAGGATTTTGACTATCCCTTGTTGACATTAATGCTTTTTTTCTTCTTTTTGTTCTCCAAAAGTTGCTTTGAAAGGTAAAATAGGCATATAGCATACCATCTTAATATATTTAACAAAAGGTTGAACATGAATCTGCAGGTTCGAAATACGTGGAGCGGTAATCAGCAGAATCAAGACAAGAGTAGTGCATTCCCAAGGTTATTTATCCCTTACTAAAATTTGAAATAGATAAACTGTAAGTTTCTAGATGCAATTTTGTTTGTTACTGATGTTATTTTGCTCTGTTAGGTTGTTGCAATTTGTGAACAATGAAGCTCGTCAGCTTTTTACATCTAAACAACTCAAAGAGGTGAGCTACTTGCAATCAAGCAAATTTCTCTTTACTAAATGAGTTTTTAAGTTAGAAATGTCCCAAGGATCGGGATATTTAGTTGTAAGATCATTTGTTGATGTGTTGCTCTTTCACTCTACAGTTGGAGAACATGTTGCTGTTCGTCCCATCTAGCATCCGCAGCACCAAAGCTGATAGCGCTGAGGAGAAGGAAGAACGTTATCTGTATGCAATGCAATCCAGTCAGGAAAATGCCCTCAAACCAGAAGAAAGGGAAAGAGTCTCTCCTAATATTGAAACAACAACAGAGGCTATTTTAACTAAGTCAATTGTCAAACCTAATAATTCTAATGAAATAACAAGAGACTCCATAACTCTCAAACCTAATGAATATACGTCTGCACCAACATTAACAGAAACTGATAGTCGGTCCTCCAGCTGCAACAGTTTATCTGCCTGTGAACCAGAGTCTTCCAATAACTCTTGTTACAAGCCCTTGGAAGGCTTTGAAGAAGTAGACGATTCAAATCTTCCCACCCCCCCTTGCGAAAGTTCAGCAGCAAATTTGAATCGACAAGATTCAAAATATAATTCTCGGGGATGTCAACACAATCCTAAACTGTCTGATCCATCGGGTAGAAGCATTCGCAATGAAAATGCATTCTGGCAAATAGATGCTGTGAATGCACTTACATACTATCAAGAAAAGTTTGGAGGAAGACAACAATTTACCAGGCTACCTAGTCCAACTCCATCAGAGGATGGTGAGGAGGGAGAAGCAAGCAATCAAGGTGTGGAGGTATCAACGTCTATTGGCAATAAAGAGACACAGCAGAGTATAGAGGAGAGAGAAATGAGGGTAATGGATATTAGTGAAAATGTTTCTGTTCCATCAACTGTAGATAGCAGTCCACAATTGAACTCAGACATGGAATCCCAAGTTGTGGGGTCAAGGGTTCAAACTGGTTCTTCAGAAGAGCTGGAAGTACCAGTTTTCCAGTCTAGTAAGGGTGCAGTTGAAACGGGGAAGTCAATAAATTCAATGACTGGGTCTTCCCGAAAACTCCAACCGAAGAACAGAGATCCCAGGCGGAGGGTTGCTGAATCTGAGTTCTATACCATGGACCTGAATAGGCGTCCTTGCCCTGGTGATTCTAATGTTATCACAAGGGAACAGGTTGTAGGAAGATTTCTTGATAGGAAGCACAAGTCAGATGATGATCTTATGCAAGATTCTCATCATTCTAAACGACTTAGGAATCAGACTGATCACCATCTTTTTTCTAGTTGTTTTCCAGTTGTGACATCTGGATGTGGTGGTTGGCTTGAAGAGAATACGGTTATTCCAGCACCTACTCACTGGGATCAGACATCAGAAATGGAAATAGACAGCACAGGAGCCCTGTCAAGGTCCAATGATTTGAGAAGTGATAGTAACATTATCTTTTCCACAGATACACAAAATTTTGCTATTGAAAACAGAAACAAAAGACAGAAAACTGAATCAGTCTATCAGGCAAGTACTTCAGTGGACCCTGTTTCTGAAGCCAATCAAATTGAACCAAGTAGCACAGATATTAATTTAAATCCAAGGATTCCATCTGTAGGTGAGGAAGAGATAGGAGAAAGAAAAGAGACCCAGATAACTGAGATAGGTCCGCAGGCAAATAGTTCAGTCATTCTGAACTCAAATATAATACCTTCTGTATTGAAAGATATAGCGGTAAACCCAACTATGCTAATGCACCTGATTAAGCAAGAACAACAGAGATTGTCAGCACAGGCTGCACAAAATCCTGATCAATGTCAGCAGACAAATCCTCCTTCAGGTCCTAGTAGAGCATTTGTTACCACATCTGGGAAAGTAATCACAGCTGACCCAAGCACACTAAAGAATTCTAATGTACAACATAAAACGGCATTACAAGCACTAGCAACTGCTTCCAAACCTGCCACTCAAGGAACTTCCACGGTAAGACATGCTGCTGATTCAGCAGAGTTTGAGTCGTATCCTGCGGGTAATGAGTGTTTGAGAGATGTAACAGTTGAAAAGATCTATTTCTTTCATTTTGTGTTCAATTCATTCCCTATATGTCGGTTGAAGCAAGTGTCCTAAGGAATCTGGCTTTGGTGACTTGTCTTGGATTAACTGGTGGTCTTTGAAATTGCGACTTTGGATCATTGTTTCTGTGTCTTGTTGCTCTGTTTAACTGTTTCTTCTATTGTTTTCCAATATTCCTTTGGATGAATTATTCATGTTACCTGTTGGTTGGGCAGGTTGGAGACTCTGGCAAGCCTCGAATGAAACCTCGTGATCCCCGCCGTATTCTTCACATGAATTTGGGTAATGATAATGTGAACTTGAGTGGGACAGATAAACATTTTGTCCCAATGAGCAGGCAGATACGTATGGCTTCAGGACCAGCAACTACAGAGTCGGGTCCAAATTTGCAACAGGCTCCTTGTTTGCCTAATATTGAACAGAATTTCACGGAAAAGCTTGCAAAAATTGCTGAAATGCTAAAAAATTCTGACATGAAAACATTACGAGTTCTATCATCACAGATGTCTGTTGGCCAATCAATTAGAGAAACTGACCCCGTTGACTTGGAGCAGGAATTCACTGAATCTTCTAAATCTCCAGAAGAAGATAATAAACAAGACATAGCACTTCCAAAGGATTCAAGCATGGTTATGCCCCTCTCACAGAGTTTGCCAAATGAAAATACCACAATCACACAAAATCATATGAATCCTTGGGGTGATGTGGATCATCTCTTGGAAGGGCTAGGTGAAGAACAACGAATTGCAATCCAACAGGAACGAGCACGGAGAATTGATGAACAAAATAAGATGTTTAGCGCCAAGAAACTTTGCCTTGTTTTGGACCTTGATCACACACTTCTAAATTCAGCTAAGGTGTCATAAAAATATAAACCGTCTTGTTCTACTTCTGGTGATTCCTAGGCAAAGAGGGATGTGAAATAAATGAACTGATTCATGATAATATGATTATATAAATGTTGCTAATTCACGATGTTGTTTGTCCAACAGTTTACTGAAATAGATCATGTGCATGAGGAAATGCTAAGGAACAAGGAGGAGCAAGACCGAGAGAAACCTCAGCGTCAGCTTTTTCGCTTTCCTCATATGGGAATGTGGACTAAATTGCGGCCTGGCATCTGGAATTTTTTGGACAGGGTTAGTATAATTTGGATTGAAATATTATTATCTTTGCAAACTGTAGTTTCTTACAGGGAACATTTGATTTACAATGTGGAATTGACAACTTCCTTGTATGCCAATAGATGGATCTGTTCTTACTTTCATCTAATTCATTCTGTGATGGTTTATGTTGCAGGCAAGCAAGTTGTACGAACTACATGTTTATACAATGGGCAACAGAGTTTATGCCACAGAGATGGCCAAAGTACTTGATCCCACAGGAACTTTATTTGCAGGACGTGTTATTTCAAAGGGTGACGAGGCCGATCTGGATGGAGATGATAGGCTGCCTAAAAGTAAAGATCTAGACGGTGTTTTGGGAATGGAATCTGCAGTAGTAATTATCGATGATTCTGCAAGGGTTTGGCCTCATCATAGACATAATTTAATAGTGGTGGAAAGGTAAGTTCATTTCAATTCTTTTCCAGTGTCCAATCAAGACCGTACAACTGTTAATTTGTCTTTCAAAATTGGTAGTTAAAGATATATGTGACTGTTCCTAAGAACTTGGAGACTGCCATGTACAGATACATGTATTTTCCCTGTAGTAGGCGCCAATTTGGACTGCCGGGGCTGTCACTGTTAGAAGCAGACGTTGATGAGAGGCCAGAAGATGGAACACTGGCATCTTCTTTAGCGGTGAGTTGCTAAAATTAATCTATAACAAACATTGTTTTTGTGACTTCTCACAATTTAGAGATATTTCCTGAGTTCATTGTATGGTCACATTTCTAACACATACCCTGCAATTCAAACACAGGTGATTGAGAAAATTCACCATAATTTTTTCTCAAACAAACAGTTGCATGAAGTGGATGTCCGGGAATTTCTTGCAGCTGAACAACAAAAGATTTTAAAAGATTGTAAAGTGGTTTTCAGTAGGGTTTTTCCAGTGGGAGAAGCGCAGCCTCATCTTCACCCTTTGTGGCAGATGGCTGAACAATTTGGTGCAGTATGCACAACACAAATTGATGACGAAGTGACTCATGTTGTAGCCCTTGCCCCTGGTACTGACAAGGTATGCATTTTACCTTCTGTCAAAAGAATACTAGCATTAGAAATGAACAATAATTTGACAGGTAATGTTGGTCTCTGAATATGCATGCTGCAGGTGAATTGGGCTTTGGCAACAGGTCGATATGTTGTTTACCCAGGGTGGTAAGAATTTGTTATAGTTTTCTTGAATGCTATTCTTCCATTAAAGTTCTTTGGACAAGTTCATTGACTTTCAGATCAAATTAGTGGTATTATTTTATCTTTGTGAGTACCATACGTTTAATATCGTTTCATTTGACTAACAGGCTTGAAGCTTCAGCACTACTATACCGTCGAGCAAATGAGAGGGATTTTTCTATAACTATGAATCATTTTCCATGCCCCCCACATTAATCTAATGAGATTCACTATGCCCAACATGTTCTGGTGGTAATATTGACACTACCGGCAGTGTAAGCAGGCATAGTAAAACTCTTTTTAAGATGTAGTAAAATTGACAATCAGAGGGGTTAGTACCTACAGCCAAGACATAAGATGTGCTTGAAAAGGTTGGGAGATAATACAGAAGTCACATCTTGTTATTGGGCCTTTCTGAGTAAAATAGCTTTTCTCATTTTTTTTCTTATTTGTTGGTTCATTCAATGAAGCATTATGGCAACTCAGACCCAAGTAACCTTAGGCCAGAAGGAATGTCTGAATTCCACAGCTGTGAAGGAAGATGAGGATTATGTGCTTTTCAACCACAGAAGTGATTGAAAAGAATTTCGGTGGTTAAGAGTTTTAGACTGGGACTTGTGACTAACCCACCATTGGTGACTCGCGAGATGTTTGTAAGATACTGTCTCTGGATGAGTTTTCTCGATAGTGTAAATATGTCAAGTGCAGAAGGCATGAAGGGGTTACTAATACCAATTTCTGTTGTATCCATACATCAAGGCATTTGCTCAGGGAGCAAGTTGCTTGCTTAAAGTGTTTTAGTTTGGTCATGCAGCTAAAAAGGTGGCATAGAAAGTAAAAATGAAACTCAGTCATTTCACAATTACTGTTGGAAATAAACAAGAATTGGTGTTTTCAAATTCTATACATTTCATAACTGGCCTCTGATGAAAGGAAGGAGACGGGATGGCAATTACTAGGGCCATAGTAGTCCCACACAATACTAGTATCTATAAACACTTGAGAGTCCCCCAAAAGGCAGCAACTATAAGCACTGTTATCATTTACATCTCATTGAGTAGTTTGTGATACCTTTTGAAGAGGTGGCAATCGACTCATAGCCAAGTTTTACTTGAGTTTTCCTGAATAGTACAGCAGGAACATCTTTTAAATCTCTAGTAAATTGCACAATACTAAAGATATTTATCTTGGCAATCTTAAAAAGCATTAATATGTGAATTTTTTATAATATTTCAAATTAATAACACATACCAAGTGAAGCGAACAAAGCCCAACTCAAATAATGGAGGACTCATATTCATTCTCATGTGGTTAAGTAAATATAATTCAGTCTGTTATGTAATGTTAGACATCCAAAATATAGGTCTAACAGATAGGGTCAGGTAAACTAGCCTTTTTACATTGTTGGTGTGATCAGTGATCAACCAGCCTTATGAACACGACATAATCAAATGATCTTGTATAGTAGTTCCAAATAGCTTTGCTTACTGGTATAACTTATTGTAAACTGAGTTGATTTATTAAAACTTTGGCCAGACAAAAAAAACGTAACTCCAGTTTTACAAAATGAGAGGAATGAAGCTCTTAAGAAATGAATTAATTTATAAATTTATGTCTCATTAGAGATCAAGCAAACCTTTAAATTTTGTTCTTGAGAATGAGTGTGGGATGAACAAAAATCTTGCATCAGAATCTTGTCACAAGTTTGAAAGCAATTGTAAAGGTGTAGTTTGCATGAATTAATTCTAATCATCTGCACACTGCTCTCCTTCATGCTTGCATAGTTACATGTGCAGTTGATATTTATTGAATCATGCCTATAGAGGAAGCAAAGTGCTTAAGAGAACCTTAACCATTATAAATAATGAGGGAAACCTTCTTGGCACTTCTCCTCATTCAAAAGATGGTACATAGGGTAAATTGGGTACTTTTAGTTTTGGTAATATAATGTGGCTCAATTGGTAGAGTTTCTGTTGCTAAGTACCTTGTGATTGGGAGGACATGGGTCAATTCTCTTTGATACCCTTGGGGTTAGGGTCTGCTTGTTGGTCGAGAATATAACCCCCTGACCTCAATAGTTCACAACGCTCACTCTAGCTAACCCATTGAGCTTCCAATGGACTACTTATTTAGGAGAGAGTTATCATTTACTTTAAGAGATTATACTAAGAAATGGATTTGAATATTGGATAGTGTAGATTATTCTAAACTAATGGAGTTCCATATTAAACCTAGATATATTAAGTGTTGAGATGTTTGCACCTTAAGGTTTGTTTTTACTATTGTTAGTGCTCAATAGTTTTAGGGATAACAAGGAGTTGTGTTGGTGTTATAATTTGATTGGCTAAGCACATATATATCTATACGTCCATGTCTATAAAATGTTAATTGTGAATAATTATGATACAAACTCATACTATTGGACAAGAATGTTTGGATAGACAAAAAAGAAGAAGACATTAATACTCAATGAATCTTGCTCTCAACTTCATGATTTTATATTTGTTTGGTGAAGGTGTTTGCTACTTGATATTCATATTGCAATGTGCTAGTTTTATCATTCCTATTTAAAGTGATTTTGATGTTTTTATCAAACAATAGTGGTATTAGCCTCTTCATAAACTACTACAAATACATGTTTATTGTATGATGTATTTTGTTCAACCAAGATATTGTATTTCAACAGTGTGAAATATTCAAAATGTATATTTTATCTAAAAAAATAATATGATTAGTTAACATATAATATTGTCATAGCCTATTTGTTCTATATTTTGGAGGGTGTTTTGGCATGTTTTTTGGTCTAGTTTGCCCATGACCCAACCAGGATTTATTGGAATCACAATTTTTAGTTGTAAACTCTCCACAATCCAAGTGATTTAGGGGTTTTTTAGGGTGTTGAATTCATATATGTAATCAAAACCCAATTTTAAACAACAAAATTTAAGATTTGGCCAAAATTATCTCACTGGATTTCAACCAAAAACTTTGAAATGTAGCATGTTTAGATAATGTCAATAATATCTTAATCAATTTGAAAATATTTGAAAATAATTGTATCTACTATAAGCTATTTCTTAATTGTGAACCAATGTGTCAACTGTGGACAATGCTTTCTTCTCATCTTTATCTCTTTCAAATCCCCAATATGAGCTAATTGAATAAAATATTACAAGTTCTTAGTAAAAGAGAATATATATATATATTCTTAGTAAGAGGGACAATGCTTTCTTATGCGTTTTTCTCTTTCAAATCCCCAATGAGCTAATGGAATAAATATTACGAGTTAGATATCATTTTTTGGGATTCAACAATGTTAAGTAAGTCATTCATCTATGACCATTTCCATGAGAGGTGGTCGTAACTGACTAATTTCTCGTGATCAATGAATTACATAATGTCAATCATCACTTCTGGTGCTTGAAAATGAATCACATAGTGTTTACAAGTTCTTAGTAAAAGAAAAAAACACCAACTTGATAGTTTTTTTGATTTAAATAAAATTCAATGTAAACATAAGTTATTGAAAATATTACATTAACAATTATATGCATTCATTGAAGTTTCAATAAGCATCCATAGCAATCATCGTTTTTATTTTATTTATTTATTATTATTATATCTGTATCAAAGGTTTTTATGCTTTCCTTGAAGTTTCAAAAAGCATCCATAGTAATCATCGTTTTTATTGATTTATTTATTATTATTATATCTATATCAAAGGTTTTTAGCAAATGGAAAAGCTAAAACCATTAAAGGAAATCAAGTGGAGAACAACAAAATTGGGATTTTGATCCTTATGTCTCATATCAAATATTTTATCAACCAAGGTGGTATGCTTCTCTAAAAATGCATTAAAAATTCATTTGTTCTTTTTAAATTAAAAAACCTGCAAAATGAATTGACCAATTATTGAATGCTCATGATTAGCTCATATTTAACAAAGTTATGTGCTTGATTTTCAAGAGAGAATTTAGTCAAAGAATTGGGAACGATAATAGGGCTAAATGACAATTTGGATTCAAGAATTATGTAGGCTACAACTAGTCATCTTACAACCCTTAAATCATTGAAAATCACGAAGGCAAGAAAATTTTATTTCTTGTTTTGTTGATTTTAGAAAAGTATTTAACACTATGCCTAGCTCTCTTGCAATATTTAATATTGTTCTTAGGCTCTATGAACATTTATTGCAATATTGATGTTATCCAAGGTTGTCACTTTTCTTTCATCCTTTTTGACATTTAAAAGAGGTTTGCACCTCAACAGATTTGATCTCTTTTGGCACTTAATAGATCCAACACTAACTAAATAAAATGAACATAAGTTGTTGAAATTTTTATCTTAACAGTTATATGATTGTCCTTCAAGTCTCAAAAAGCATCCATAACACTCCTCTTTACATTTAAGGTTTTCTCAGCTTCAAAGGATATAAACTTTGGCATTAAGCATATAGCAAATGAAAAAGCTAAAACCATTAAAGGAAACCAAGCTGACAAAAAAAAATTGGATTTTGATCCTTATGCCTCATATCAAACAAATTTTCAACCAAGTTATCAAGTCAGGCTTCCTTATGAATACATAAAAATTCAATTGTCATTTTCAAATTCAAAAACCTCCAAAATGAATTGACTAATTATTGGACGCTAATGATTAGCTCCCCTTTAGCAAATTTATGCATTTGATTCTTGAAAGAGAAATTAGTCAATGGATAGAGAAAAATAATAAAGGGACTATCACACAAGCTACAACTTTGTCATATTGCTATCCTTTTAGTTATTGAAAACTATGAAGACAAAAATGTGTTTCATTTGTTGTTTTCTTGATTTTAGAAAAGTATTTAACACTACACCTAGTGCCAACTTATGGATTGCACTTGAAGGAACTCTATAATATTGGTCTTAGGCTCTATGGAACAATACTTGTAGTATTAATGTTATGCAAGGGTGCCCCTTTCCTCTCACCCTTTTTGGCATCTATATTAATAAGATTCAATTAATGTTTAGAAGGGGGGTGTATGGATGCTATGGATGCTTTTTGAGACTATATATAGAGACATCTTTGGAAAGGCTATATATAGAGACATCTTTGACCTCATTTGACACCTCATCATCTCAAGTTTTATTTGCTATAAGAAGGATGAAAAAGAAGAGTGAAGGACAAAAAATCAAGGAGTAAACCCTAACAAAGGAAAGAAGACGAGTTTTTTGGTGTTTTGTCTCACACGTGCAAGTTTTTGGAGTAGTTGTAGGGGACAAAATTTTTGAAGTAATTGCAAATTCAAAATTATGTTGCAGAGGGGATGAAATTTTGAGTTTGGGGAGGACTACTTGGTGTTGGAGGAGGACTTGGCCTAGGGTTATTGGGACTTGGATTCCCATTTGAGGCATATTCTATAAGAAGAGAATAGATTTTATGGGTTTTCCCCTTGGAGGGGTTTTGCCCTGGTTTGCAGTGATGCAGTAATTAGGCCACAAATATTCACTCATGCAGAGTTAGCGGAATTAACCCTACATTCACCCATATTAAAACTCTAAGGTTCACCTTTTAAATAACAAATGCATGTGGAAGTTTTCAATCCTAAGTGGCTCTTGGATTTTAACCTTTTTATTTATATACTTTTACCTTTTTACCTTTTCACGCCTTCACCTTACTTTCTCACATGCATTGTTTCCACTTTAACCAAACCCGCTGACTTGGGGTTTTGATCCACATAAATTCAACATATATACATTAGCGATTCAACAACGCTTAATACATAACCGAAACCCTTACAAATACACTACACATGGTTCCAGGGTCCCACCATCCACAGACCAATCACAATATGTCGCAATCATTTGCTTGCAGTTTACCACTCTGTCGATAACAATAAACCTTAAGATCGGCGATGATCGCTAATGCGCAGTTACAACACGTGGCTCCTCTCGTCGCATCACATCCTTTAGTACTTATTGCATCACATCGCATCGCAAATTATCTTGGTTACCTTGCGAAGTCTTTAACACTAAACTTTAAAACCGTCGAAGCACGATGTTGCGCAGTGCTGACACGTGGCACCTCCCTTTCGCCGCATCACAACTTTTAAATGTTACCACATTGCAAGTTATTTATTATATCTTGCAAACCCTTACTTATAAACTCAATCATTTCCGATGCAAAATAGCGCCATGCTGACACGCGTCCACTTTGTACTTTCTGCTTGCTTTGATCTCTCAATTACTAAACCCTCGATACTGTGATTTAATCCTGTTTGTTCATTCACCTCTTTGGAAATTTCTAAGTGTTCTCTGCCTTCATTGATTCCTCTGTTTTAAGTCGCTCTGTTGCTCTGTTTTCTTTTCGCTACTCCTTCGCTGTTCAAACTTCTTCCATGTGAATTTCTCTGTGCTTTTCTTCTATCTTGTTTAATGTTATTTCTAGCTTGAACACAGAGCACCCTTTGTATTACTCCTCCGAATCAGAAATTACTCTATCTGGACATAATTTATATGCACAAATTTACTCCCATAAGCTTTATTCTCAA
Organism: Pinus albicaulis; assembly: GCA_034641835.2. Classification (NCBI taxonomy): domain Eukaryota; kingdom Viridiplantae; phylum Streptophyta; class Pinopsida; order Pinales; family Pinaceae; genus Pinus; species Pinus albicaulis. Next base: position 705,737,755 of record CM076577.1, read on the forward strand.
CTAATTAATCCCAGACTGGAATCTACTCAGATTCTACCTAGTTATAAGTCTTTTATCACTCAGAAAGACATATTCAATCAACTAGAATTTGTTACTCATATCGAATCCTTTCTATTATGGATCACTTAACACACAACAGAAATGACAGTCAAACGGGAATTCGATTTCTCATTAAACAAATAAATTTACAAATACAAGCAAATCTGTTTACAATTTGGTTTTGACATGATATGTCTTTACATTGCCCTCTTCTCTTCCCCTCTCTCTACGTCCGTAGGCTTACAAATCAAACCTCCTATCTAAGAATAATGATCTCTATGCCTTTGAGGCTTTACAATTATATACAAAAGGTTCTGTAACCAATTTTGGTTCAGATCCATAGGTTATTCAACAAAATCCTAAGAATCCTCTAAGTTCTCAATTAATTTCTAAAATCTGTTCTTTATCTCTTGAGGATCTCAACATTCAACTAAATCCTAAGGATCCTCCATAAATCATGAACTACTTTCTAATATAAGATTTACAATATTTTAGAATATCTTAATTCACCCTAATCACTCATTAATTACTCATGTTCTCCTACATTTGAGAACATTTACAAATATTCCTTTCAATATTTAATTAAATCCTATTCTAAATGTCTCACATAAATCACTCAAAATATTGAAATTACATTAATTAAATACTTAGGAAAACCAACTCTTTTGAAAAACATAAGACCCCCTAGATTCTATTAAATGTACACATTTTTGGAACTATGATACTCCTGCATCATGCAACCTAATTTTTGTGTCTACTGTTTTACTATTTCATTCTTGATAATTGTTTGATGAAAAATATCTAATAAAGAAAAACACAAGAAGACAAGTAAAATTCACAAGCAATTATTAAGGTTAAGGAAAATCAGAATTAATAGCTGCGATTTTGCATTTTCCAACATGGTTTCAGAGCTAAAGTGAAAAAGAGAAGGCAACTCGAAAGATCATCTTGTGGACACAAGAAGGGTTTTCTAAGGGGAATCATTTGCAGAAGGACACACAATGAAAGAATAAGAATACCTATTGATATAGAAGAAGAGGACTATATCGAGCTCTCATCAAAGGAAATCATGAAGAGGAAGTTTTCAAGAAGGTTGTTGATCTCTCTTGGAAGGAGATCTATTTGAAGGCTCATTAGAAGACATCCATGAAGGAAACATCAAAAAACCTTGGAGTCTTTCATCACTCTATGAAGTTGTTGCTGAAGGTATCCTAGAAATACATCTTTCAAGGACATCATTGAAATATATTTGAAGATATTGTTAGTTGGAGGTATCGTCAAAGACGAAAAGACTCTTGGTGGACAAGTATCACATTACTCTATGTCTGAATCTAAAAGTCATGTGTGTTCTGTTTGCAAGGAAAACAATAAGCTCGTTGGCTCAACAAATTTCCTAGCATGGAAGAAAAAAAATTGGACTCGAACTTACAGAACATGAAGTAATAGAATATGTCCTTAGTGAAGTTACTAAACCTACAAAGACAAGACTCAAAAGCTAGCAAAATACAAAAAAGGGTAAGTAAGGGCACATAGGGTCATTGTTGAATTCATTAAGGATAATCTAGTTCCCTTTGTTGCTAATTTGAAGACTTTTAAGGCTATGTATGACAAGTAAGTAAATTTGTACTCTATAAGTACATAAGGTCAAAAGATGTCTTTGAGGAATAAATTATATAAAATGAAGAAATCAAAGGATGAGGATATGACCTTCTTTAAAATGAAGATATCTCAAATAAAGGAACAATTGCAGGGGCTTGGGGAGACAATTTTTGAGTATGAAATGACCATATGTGTACTGAATTCTTTCCCACCAGAATGTAGTAGTTTTGCAGTGAGCATCTACATTAAGAAATACTCAAATCCTTTCGATGGGTTGTGGGCTCAATGCACCCTGGAAGAAACTTGTTAATTTATGCCTATGTTCTATGCCATTTCATATTAGGGCATAATACTGAAGAAGATAGAACATTCTTAATAGATTGATAGAAGACAAGCCAAAAATAGAGATGAAGAGTGGTGGCGTTACGACGATTAGCAGGATGCTTCTACCAGCAAAGTCTTCAATAGGTCATTCAGCCAAGCGTGTCACACATAACCCTAGAACAACCCAAACAAAGAATAAACAGCTCCAATGCCATCAAGAGAGAGAGAATTCCTCCACACCAATGTGTGTCAAAATGAACTCTAAGTCTCTCCAATATATAGGAATCTTTGGGGGTGTGTGACACGTCCTTTAAGACATTTAAGTCAATATTTTATTCTAGGCCGACCTAGCACATAAGTGGAATAAATTCAAAGTACATGTTCTGCTCATCCGATCGAGATGATCTTTAGATTAATCTTACATCTCTCCGAAAGAGGAATCCAATAAAAATATTGGGATCGTCATCTGAGCAGCACAACTCGGAGTTTGGACCTAGTTGTCCAATTTTAACACTCCCTCTCAACTAGGGAGAACTCCGTCCACTAGTGCAATCCAAACATCGTGCGTCATCCCGCCGTAACTTGCTTTGCTGGCCTCTTTATTTCAAAACATAAGTGGGTCAGTCACAAAGACATCATACTCGGCTGACAGATTCAACCCAGAGGTCCGAAACCTCTATAGGACTCACAGAGAGTCTCCAACCAACTCGAAGTTGGTTCATCTGACCTGAAGTCAGCAGGAGGTCCGAAACCTCACTATACTTGATCCCAGATCAAGTGGTTGGACCGTGCCATCCTAGATAGAGAGTACGGAAATTTCTGATGCGTCCATCAGTCTTTGCTATTAGTCTCTAACCTTTCCCATCTCATTGGTCAAATGAGAGGTACTTCCCATGAGCCCTGAACTCAATGGGTAGGATGCATACGGGGCATAGATAATGAGAGGTGAACCAACTCAATAATCACAACGATGGGGTCCAAGCACACCAACAAGGTTCAGCGAGCCTAGCCTTGTGGTTTCTCATAGCTTCGAGAAGCTATCCCCAAAGCCCCCCAGAGCTCCCAGAGCTCATCGTCCAACAGGACTCTCAGAATAGGATCATTCCACGATACCAAGATTCTCACGGAAGGTTAGGAACATGACCTTCCCCAAGGGCATTGGGAGAATATCTGCGACTTGCTCATCAGTTCCTATATGATCGAGCCTTACGGCGCCTCATTGTACCATATCCCGGATAGGGTGCTACCAGCCATCAACATGCTTGGATCAATCGTGGAACCCCGGATTCTATGACAAATGAATCCCCCTCTGGTTATCACAAAGGATAACGGTGGCATCTAGCACATGCTCGAACAACTCACAGAAGAGCTTTCGCAACCAAGTGACTTCACAACAGGCCATACATGTTACAATGTATTCGGCCTCAGCGGTGCTCAAGGGTACCGACTTTAGATTCCTGTCTGAAGCAGATCTACATGTGAAGTAGCATTCAGATGTGCTCTTGCGATCCACCACACTGCTAGCCCAATCAGCATCAGTATATTCATGGAGTGTCATACTCCTGGCAGTGTATCTCAGCCCATGGTCTATCGTGCCTCAGAGATATCTCAAGAGTTTCGTGGCATCAACCCAGTGAATGTTATGATCAACCATGTGTTGACTCAAAGTGTTCACTGCACAACATACGTCCGAACAGGTGTTCACTAAGAACATCAGGGACCCTACGAGTTGACAATACTCAGTAGGATTTGCTAACACGGGCTCAGCAATGTTTCCACTCAACTTCTTAAAGTTGAGATCCATTGGTGTCGACACGAACTTGCAGTCCACCATACTAAATCTTTCTAGAAGCTTCACAATGTATTTTCCTTGAGAAAGGAAAATCTTGCCAGGTCTCTATCAGACCTCTAGGCCTAGACATCAGTCCTAAGTCTTTCATCTCAAACTCAGCAGCAAGCTCCCTCTTGCACTGATGAATGAGAGGGTCAACACCTGTCAGGAAGAGGTCATCCACATACAGCACTAGAATGAGAAGTTTTCCTTTGACAACCTTGAAGTAAATGTTCGGATCAACATTACTTCGAGTGATGCCCAGCTTCATCAAGTAGCTATCTATCCTCTCGTACCAATCTTTGGGTGCTTGCTTCAACCCATAGAGGGCTTTCTCCAACCTGCAGACATGGGTGTCCCGATCCTGGGCTTCCAACCCCAGAGGTTGCTCCACATATATCTCTTCTTTTATTGTACCATGCAGAAATGCGGTCTTCACATCATCTGATGAAGACTCCATCCTTGCATAGCAGCAAGGGCTATAATAGATCGAATGGTGGTGAATCGGGCCACAGGTGCAAATATGTCATCATAATCTATCCCTTCCTTTTGACAGAAGCCATGGGCAACGAATCTTGCCTTGAAATTTTCAGCACTTCCATCAGATCCATGTTTGATCTTGTAGAGCCATTTTGAGGTGACAACTGCTTTGTCCTATGGTCTTGGAACCACATCCCAGACATCATTCTTCATAATGGACTCATACTCTTCATGCATAGCATCCTTCCAGACTTGATGCTTTACGACTTCTTCAAAGGATCCAAGGTCAGATTGTTCAATAGTACTCATGGCTGCTAGATACCCTGTTGTTTATATGGCTTCTCGGTTTTCTTCCGGAGTTTCCCCCTTTGAAGCCATATATCTTTGAGCCATAAGGATCTTCTTTCGTTCAACAATGATATTAGCTCAGGAGCATATACAGATTTATTTTCCCTCTTAATGCCAGCTTCTCTCCCGAGAGAAGATATCTATTTATGTCATTGTCCAACAGGGAGAATATGACCATCTGCTCATAGTTGCAGTGATTTGTGGAACTCCCCTCGCCATCTTTCCATCTCTTCATGCCGCTCTTGGAAAAGATGAGCTTCGGCATGAACTTCAGGTTGCTTATAAAGCTCCAAAAGTTCAATCCATAATCAAAATTGGGCACCTGCTATTGTAAGGTATTTTACCAATGTCATTGTCAGCAATCACAATTTTCCAAGCTCCAAATTCAGCACCTGCACTTGCACTTCTTTTATGCCCAGTTGCTCTTTCTAGAGAATCTCCACTGCGACAATCATCTCTTGTTCCCAACAGCTTGTGAGCCATGTCCACAACGAATTCAGAATCCTTGTTGCTCGCTTCAGAGTCTGTAAAGCCATTATGATGTGTATCCAATGCACAAGAAGCATTGGTGCGAGAGTGTTGTATACACTGCAACTTAGACTGCCCAACATCCAGTTCTTTTCAATTCACAGCTTGATTTGAATTCTTCAGCTCTCAGCAATTAATACTAGTCAAATTGAAAATTCCAACATATGGGTATCTGTTGGAACACCTAATCCTACATGGGTAGGTGTGGAATATGAAAAGTCACAATGGAGTCCAAGTGACCTTGGAATTTGAAACCAAGAGTCACACCATTGTACTATAAATGTACATCTTTGTATAAAGGAAAATAAGAAAGCCTCACGCTTATCTTTCATTGTGTGTTGAGTCTTGTGTGTGTGCATTCTTCTTCCTCATACACCATGTGTGTGCTTTAACATGGTATCAAAGCGGGTGATTGCTGGCCCTGCTTCAATTTGAGTGAGCCATTTGTGTTTATGGCTTGCATATCTGCAAAAATTCTTGGCATTTTTGCAGCACTCAGAAATTGGGAGCAACACTGCACATCTGAAGCACTCAGAGATTTCTGCAGCAGTGTTTTTGCTGCCATTCAAAAAGTGTTTTGGAGAAGGAGCAGCATTCAGAAGAAAGAGCGGCATTCAGAAATTGGTTTGGAGACGCAGCCTTGTGCATCTGAAGGTTTTCTCACTGCTTATTTTTCCATTGAAAAATCTCTGCATTTTAACTTTTGCATCATTTTGGAGCTGCTGGAAAAATGTTTAAAATAAGTTTCTGGAAAATTTCCGAGTTTTTCCATTGAATATTCTCTGCTGCTGGGCTATTGAAGAAGTTTCTGGATTTTTACTGCTATAAGTTTCAGGAAAATTCTGCACCATTTTGGAGAGCTGTTGGAAATTGTGTTTCAAAGTTGGTTTTTGAAAAAAAAAAATTCTGAGATTTCTGAGTTTTTATTGGCAAAATTCTGCCACATTTCCTGAGAAAAATCTTTGCATTTTGTCCAATACTTTGCCGCTGGGCTACTAGAAAATTTCTGAAATCTGCTGTGCTTAAAATTCTGCTGTCTCTGAGAATGCATTTCTCCTATTTTCCTCACTGCTCTCTGCTGTTTACCCAAAAAAAAAAATAAAAAAATATTGATTCAAGCTCTTGGCCTTCGGTCCTTGCCCCTACGCCTCCTCACTATACATTACATTCTGGGCACTCTGCCCCTCGGCTCTCACGGCCTCCCTATTTGCATACCCCTCAAAATACGCAGATCCCCTTCTACGTCACGGCCTTTCGGCCTTTCCTAGCATACGCTGCAAGTCTCCATACGCTACATAGAGTTTGAAACACTCATCGACCTCCCATTCCCACATACCAGCTCCCTCCCTACGCTAACAGCTGCCCTTTCCATGCGTCCTCTCCCTCCTCCTCAGACGCTGCCCCTCTGCATATTTAACGCTCTCCCTGCACACTAGCCTACCCGGCTCCCTTACGCCATCTCTCATCCCTCACTGCACTCTCAAACCTCACTCTCCGCTCCACTCAACCTACAGCCAACGGTCCCTCCACCTACCCCGTCCCTCACACAGCGTTCCATCTCCCACTGCATACGCTCACGGCAACCAATATATTAGCTGCTATTCGCCCATAAATGCCCTTAAGAGTACTAAGGGCATGGACATGGGCATCGATCATGGGCAGTGGATAGTTTCCGAGGTATGACAATGAACAGGGTCTGAGGACGAACAGGACACGGCAAAAAATCAATTCTGACAACGAACAGGAAACCACAGCGCGGCAAATTCTGTCAATTTGAAATTTGAAATTTGAATTTATCTGCATTCACACAAACCATTGCGCCGTATCTGCATTTTTTAACCCAAATTCATTCACTGCAAATATCGCAGGCGATGCATTGCAACCGGTCTGGTACAGCGTGTGTACATCTGGAACGCGAGCAGGACCGCAGGTTCGGCAGCTATGCTGGTGGGGGTTTTGCAAATTTGATGATAATCACGTTTATATTCTGCAGGAACAACAAATATTCTGGCTGGAGCGATCTACAGCTAAAATAGGCTACATGTTGTCTGCAAGAACATTATGGATTCCTTGGGGTAATGACCAACTGGTGGCTATACCCGATTGCGTGCCTAGCGAGTTCGAGAGATGGAGTAAGATCAAACAATTTTATCAGTCATTGGGTAACATGGAAAGCCCTGTAGAGGAACTCATCAACGATCTTCATCGGCAACCCAATGTAACGCCCGTGTCCTGCATCGTGGCCGACACTTACCTCGGATGGGCAGTGCCTCTAGCCAAAAAGCTCAGCCTGCTATCCATTTCTTTCTGGAGGCAGAGTATCTCAATGTTTTCCATCCTTTCCCATTCCGAATCAGGTGATGATTTTCTTTCCGCAAGAAACTTTCCCTTACGAACCCTTATCCACTCGTCACTTCTGTTTTCTTCTGAATATTGTAATGATTTGTTCTTCCCGTTGCTGTGCAGTCCACTGTCAGGCAGGATTGGCAGTTCACGTTCCAGGTGGAATCTCCATAGAGTCCGCAGATCTTCCGTCGTTTTTGAAAGCAGATGTAGACCCTGCAAAAGCGAGACGTGTTGTTCGGTGTTTAGAAAAAGCCAGAGAAGCGGACTGGGTAGTAGCTAATTCCTTCGAAGCGTTAGAAGGCAATATAGTGGAGGCTTTGTCAGAGAAATTGCAGTTATACTGTGTTGGCCCATCGCCGCCTTCGGCCTACCTCAATCATCACTCAGATTCTCGCGACTCCGTTGTGGGAACGAGCTCGCTGATATAAATCGACTGCACAAAGTGGCTGGACGGCCAGATTCCTAAGTCGGTGATATACGTTTCGTTTGGTAGTTTAATCCCGGTGTCGACAAGCCAGGCAGCGGAAATAGCAATGGGTTTGAAGGAAAGCGGTTACTGTTTTATGTGGGTGCTCCGACATCCCGGTCCGGAGGCCACCGATGTCTCAACCATGCTGCCGGACGGCTTTCTGGACGAAACAAAAGAGCGAGGAGTGGTTATTCCATGGTGCTCACAGCTGAGAGTGCTCTCTCATCCCTCCATGGCGGGTTTTTGAGCCACTGCGGGTGGAACTCCATTTTAGAGAGCATCTCGACGGGCATTCCCCTGCTGGGATTCCCTCTGGGGAATGACCAATACACCAACTGCAAATTCCTAGCCGATGAATGGAAGATTGGACTGAGATTGAAAAGCAACTATGATAATGAAAAAGTTATAGGGAGGGAAGAAATAGCAGAAAAAGTAAGGAGATTGATGAAAGGGGAGGAGATAAGGAAGGCGGTGGAGAGCCTGAGAGATTTTGTACATATGGAAGTAAAGAAAGGAGGAACTTCCAACAAAAATCTGGAAATAGTTGCAAATGGGTTAAAAACCAAACTCAGGTGACGAAGATTATTGCTCATGTCAGATCTGAATATTGATTTTCTAATTTCGATCTCTAGGTGGACGGTTGATCGTATTATCTCTTTATAATTTGGTTTTGTTCAACGGCTAATCATATTATTTCTTTATAATCTGGTTTCGTCGAATTCTGCTGCAACTGTTTCAAGTTTCATGGTCGAGGCAGTCAACTGTCATCAGAAATTCTGCACTCATTGTTTCCCATAAATAATTGACTTGGATATATCAATCGGTTTACCAAATGTTTGATTTATGGTCAGTCTATGTGCTCTTATTTTTTTTCTCTTTTACATTGCAATATTTATGAATCTATTTGCTATTATTATTAATCACTCTACATCACGTGATATCACTTGCTACTATTATTAATCACCCTACATCACGTGATATTTATGAGATTAGTTAATTATAACATTTATAAAATTATTGTGATATTTATTAATTAATTATAACATATATAAATTAATTTGTAATTATTTAAATTTAGTATGGTTAATTATTTGGATTTTACAGAATTCAAACTTATTATTTCAAGAAAGTACAATTTCAAAGAAGTTTTATCATTTTGGACAAAATGTACAGAAAAATATAATTAAGAAAGGTCAATTATATCTTGTTTTAAAAAAGTTGCAATAAAGTTGGATGTACTTTAAACATTAGATAAAGTCTCACAATTTTGGACAAAATGTATTGAAAAATATGATTAAGAAATGTCAAAAGTATCTTGCTTTAAAAAATTTGTAATAAAGTTGGATGTAGTCTAGACATTAGATACCATTTCAACAAAATCTCATAATTTTGGACAAAATGCAGAAAAATATGATTAAGAAAGGTAAAAAATATCTTGTTTTAAAAAATTTGCAATAAAGTTGGATGTAGTCTAAACATTAGATATTTTTACTATTTTAAACATCATATGTAATCTCCAAAAAATCGAGTCCATTTATTCACTCAAAAATACATTTTAAACAACTTCAAGATCTTACCAAAATAGTTCTATTTCTATTTTTTAAATCGTTTAAAACTATGTAAATCATTGATAATTCTAGCACTTTCTTGTTAGTTTGTGTTCTCACACACAAATATAAAAGATTTAGATAATCAGATGATAGATATTAGTCACAAAATATACATACAAATATATTTTGTGCGACAACTTGATTCAACTATCATGGTCTTTTGGACACCAAGGTTTAAGGTAGGTCACCAAACAAATCATGGAACATGAATTTATATATGGTTACAACTCTCAATTTGACTAGGCTGACTCTAGCTTTAGGTTTTGCTGACATGTTCTGGTTTAGGTTGTCACTCAAACTCATCTAATATGAATTTGAAGCTTGAAGCTAGTGACTAGTGACTATTAATCCCCCCTTGTCAAATAAAATGTGAGTTATTACAAGATTGTTAAAACTTGAGAATGAACTATGAGGTATGATCAATATATTTTATTGGTTGTTGAAGACCATTTTGAAGAAGCGATCTATCTAAGGTGAATCTTTGCTCTTGTAGGAGTCTTACATGTCAAGCATCTCTCTGAATTATGACTATGTTTTTTGCAATTCTCACAAGGTTAAAGATAAAAATATTGATATTTCACATGGCCAACCTAATCACAATGTTGGGATTTGAGAGTCTAAAGTTCCTGTGGAAGAGGAGCAAGTGAACATGAGTTGTCTTGAAGATATCCAACACACAAAAACTGAATTGATTTGAAGTAGTCCAAAATATAAAAAGACAATTTATTTTCATATCGAAGACCGATTCTCTTCTTCTTTTTAATGACTTCTTCCGGACGTTTGATGATGGGTTTGCGAAGTGCAAGTAGAACCCTTACATCTTCAGGTAAATTTTCCGCTAAAATGCAGATAAGAATATTTCTCAAAATCAAAGGGAAAATTATTTTGAACAAGAACCAGTACAAAACCTTGACTCTTTTGTTGTAAATCATCACATTGGAGTTGTGATTCGAGCTGAAAAAACTCAATCTTCTCCTCTGCATCTTTTAAACATGCTTGAATATTGGAAAAAAATGAATTTCTGATTTTGACTGTACACCAACAAAAGATACTATTATTAAGTATTTAATATTACTAATAACTCATCAATTTGAGCTATTTTGTCCACAAATCAAAGTTAAAAAAAAAGTCTCATCTTTAAGAAAAAAATGTACTTCAAAATTAGAGAGGAAGATGGTTTGTTGTCGAAAGTTCAAATCGAAGTAAGGCGACTAAAAATTAAGCAGCTCACCCTGCAACAACTTTTTTCCTCTTCTTGCTCCCCAAAATTTGTATGATGCAAAACTATTATATCATCGTGTTTCAACATAGTACAAAATTCTCTCAATGATCCACATGGTATCAATTTTCTATTGCCCCAAAGGGTTATACAATTCACCATTACAATATCCAAGTCCCTTGAAAAGCTCCAATGATCCATAATGACAACTCCAATTCCAACCCCAATTTTGTTAATAGTTTCCTCGAACTCCTTAAACTGACAATTTGTGTTTTGACATGTCTCCTCTTCTAATCAACTCCATTAGAACGTATCTCTAAAAAAGGAATTAAGTAATATTTTACTTGTTTGCTCGTGATCGAATTTTTGTAGCAACACCAATTATATGCCTTTGAAACATTTTTTCCACCTGCATAGCCTCTGGCAAGAGTGATAGAAAGGAAGAGGAGGAAAAACATAATTCACACAAAATAAACTTCTATTCATAAATCTTTCTCACATACACATTCATCGAGTTGTGACTCTTAGCTCTTTTGGCTTAATTTATTTCACACATTACAATGACCTAATCACGGGTATATAAGGACCACACTTACTAATTATGGAATCATGACAGACTCTAACTAGAGGTGCCTCAACTGTGACTAACTTGTTCATGAAAATTCACACTAAATTAGACTTTTCCAAATATATACTGAACTCAAACTAACTCACACTGACTCTCCATGCATTGAATGCATATAGGAGTAATTTACTATTTCTAACACCCCCTTAATTACAACCATATAACTCAACATAACTTAATCATGACTCAACATGACTCAACTATGCCTGCTAGGCTTATAATAAAAATTGACTCAATCATTACTTAAACATGCCTAGTGGTCTAAGTCTCAGCTAAGCTTACAATGGCTCAAAACTTTTACAATGTTGGATTTTATTTTTTGTTTCTTCCAAATTATATACCCTCGAAATTGGTTCATTCTTGTTGTAAACATCATACTTATTTTACTTGTTGTTGTTGCAATTTTTCTTTCACTTCTCTTGTATCTGTTTTGAGTTTTTCTTCTACAACATCTCTTTACTCTTGGTTTTTCTTTCTCATTTATTCCAAATTCTATACTCTCGAAACTATTTCATTGTCGCTTTCACTTTCTTGTTGTAAGCCCCATACTTCTACGCTTGCTTCTACTACAATTTTTCTTTGAATTCTCTTGTATTTATTTTGAAAAAAAATCTGAGCGTGTCTTCTACAACTTCTTCTTTAAATATATTTTCACTCATGGACTATTGCCACAACTCTTCATCTTCAAATTGTGAACTTCACTCTACTTCTTGCCCTGCATAATCATCATCTTCTTTCTGCCATATTTCTTCATAGAAAAATCTAATCTCTTCTTGACTCCATTGTTGAAAGATTGTTTCAATGCTTTCTTCTTTGTATTTAGAAACTTCCATGTCCTTTCCAGCATCATTTTCTTCATCTTCTCTTTCAGTTGTAATTGTAACTGACCAGTTGTCCTGTTTACTTGTACACTCAAAATAAATGTTAAAAACATATTCATTATGCTCTTCAGTGAAAGCTTTCTCCTCTTCCTCTTCCTTCTCTTCCACTTATTTACAAACATCTGTTACTACAAGTGTGTTGTATTCCACTTGGATTCCAGACATAAGTGGGCTTCTCTCACCAAATAACAACATATCAATTAGATATTTTTGTCGTGTCATGTGAAACCACTCATAATCATTTAATTATTCTTCAAAGTCAATATCAACAATTTCAATTTCTAGATCCACCAAACCACTTGTTGCTCCATTGGTAGCTCTACTAATGTAATACTCAGCTATTGCTATTTCACACACTAATTCCTGAGTAGTTCCAAATTCTGCTTCATAACTTGCTACTACAGTGGCAACTTCAATCTTCAATTATTCATCAAACACGGGACTTATAATATTTCCACGATTATTCCCTATTTCAAAAAATATACCACAAATGTCATTAACATAATGTTCATCCACTCTATGGTGGGATATATAAGCATGCATGTGCTCATTAACAATTTCAACTTCACCAAATTCATTAATTGTTGTTGAATTCTCCAATTCACATCTCACTTTGCAGTCATCATCCATATATGTCTTGTCACAGTGGAATTAACCATCATCTTCACCATCCATGTTACAATGGAGTTCTCGAGTATCTATAGGCTCATGCTCTGCTTCACATATAGAGGCTTCAACTTTTCTCTCTACAATCTATGTTGTGCCTTCTTCATCCATATGCATGTCTGCATATTGGGATTCACTTTTAGTCTTCATGACCATCATCCATTTTTGAGTGGGATTCTCCAAGCTCTGTTGCTCTCCCAGAGTCTTTCTCACCTACTCTCAAATCTGCGGCTAGATTTTCTATTGATTCTTAAATAGGTTGTGACACAATTGGTTGTTGCATGTCACTTTCCTTTATACCAAATTATACTTCCAGGATCTTCCATGCTTTTTGGGAAGATGTAGCTTTTGCTACCTTGCACAAAAACTTCTCATCCAATTCTTATTTTTATAAAATCTAATACTAAAGCATCACATACTTCTTCATATGCGTTATTATATCGGTACTCAATTAACTCTTTACATTGAAGAAAAGTTTTCATTTTGACAACCCGAAAATCAAATTTTTACCAGCAAATTTTTGTAGTGTTACCATATCCATCTCGGTCCATGAATTATTGACTTGTTCTATTTGTTCTATTCCATGTGCTTGTCTTATAGATTCTTTGGTTGCAGCACGTCTATGAGCTCCTCAAAATATTCAAGCTCTTCCTTTTGAATTCATTTCTGTTGCTTCAATCTTGCTTTGTGACCAATGATTGTTGTCTTTCTTTTATCTTCTTTTTGCTCTCCTTATCTCTCTCTGCTCTCCTTATTACATGAGATTTTTTTCCATATCGCTCTCGAAAAAAATTATTTTCAAAACACACCTTCGTAAAACATAATCTTCGCTATATTCGTACACAAAGAAATTTTTTCGAACCCAAAACACTATCATGCTTAATAAAGTAAAAAAAAATATAAACAAATAAACCTTTGCAACACATAAACTCTCTTTCTAATAAAACCCTTTTCCTTTTTTTTTTTAATTCTCTTTTAAAAATAAAATGAAAAATTCACTTTAAAAAATTCTCACAAAATATATCTTTATGATGAGAGAAATCCACCACAAAACTTTTAACAATAAACCTTTTCTCTTTTAGAAACCCCTAAAAATAAAACTTTAATATTCTCAATCAAAACTTTTATAAGACTCCCTTTTATTTTTCAAAACCCTTTTAAAACTTTATAACCTTGTTATAATAAAAAAAAAAAAACATACAGTGATGTGTGGTTTGACTGGAAAGTTTCTTTGGGTGAAACCTAAGAGACCACAGTTCAAATCTCATGTCATAAGAACTGGTATTGGTGTTATATTGGCGACCATGAGGATTGATCCTGTGTCTCGTCTAGGTTACTCTAAAAAATTAATAATTCACCGTGTGTAAAAAAAATAAAAAAAGAACTTCAAACTCTAATATATAGCAAACCTTAAAAATTAGCCTTTCAAAAAAAGGTAAACCTTCAACCTTGCCCGTGGCCTTTCTTCTTCATGACTATGGCTGCTTGGCTAATGGGCCTCTCACTATGGAGGGCTCGTGTTAGTAATGCACCTTGGACTTGGACTTGAACTCATCCTTGTCTTATATTGAACCATTCTTTCCTGATTCCCAACAACCAAACAAAAAAAAAATCAAACAAACAAACCATGTGCCTATAACTAGCCTAATATCTTAACTTTGAGCTTCAAAGACATAAAACCTTTGCTTATATAGAGAGATCCGTCTCTGGACCCAGGAGGGCTAGATCCTAGGGTCTGGAAGTGGTTATGATGTTGTATCATCTTTTGGTATTGCCAACCTACCAAAACATGGGAACCCCAACATAATGGCGACTCCGCTGGGGAATAATCTGAGAGTCTATAACTGATAACTTTGTCTGTCTCCCATTGTCATCACCAACATAATGGCGAATCCGCTAGGGACGTTCTGAGTATTTCCATCTTACTACATTCTAAGAGCCTCAGAAACCCACAATCTCTGGTTAGGTTGGAAGTTAAACACTCCTATTCGCAAATCAACTTCTAAACCACTTGTTGTGTTTTCTCCCATACTCTTAGACAGAGCCTGGAAAGGGCCAGATAGCCTCCGGATCTCATCCTCTTTTAGAGGTGAAATATCTGGTAAATTCCCTCCCAGTCCATCTCTGGTTAGAGTTTGTGGTGTTTTAAGGATTTCCCTAAAAGGGACATTACAGAAACACTATGGTGGACAGTGTACCCTCTTGAAACATCCTAAACCTTCCACCTGGAAACTCCATAGTTCCTAAACGATTAAAAAACTCCACTGGTGATCAGTAGGCCTACTGATTATCTTGGTTCACATAAGACTCCACTGGGAGACCAGAGCCCGTTACAACATCAGCTACAATAGAAGTAACGGGTAGGGTTAAGTTGCTTTGTTGGAAAACAACATTTTGGCTTCAAGAACCATTCACACAAGAGCTTATCCAAACCCTAACCCACCTCGAATAGTTGACAACCCTGAGAGCATCCTCAAGAGATCTCCTACACCTAAAAGATCAACTATTTCCAGCCACATCCATAGAGATAACTCTGCACCAGAAGACCTTACAGCTCTATCAGACACTCATCTTGACCTAGACTCTCAAAGCAGATTACTAAGAACTAGGTCACACAATGCTCTAGACCAGCCAGACCTTGAAATCCCTGGTTCACCACCTCAAAGTGGTAGACACATTAGGGACAGGGAGACCCCTCCATCTACACCTCCTGATATTCACTTCATTCAAAACTTGGGGCTTTGCCACCCTAAATCAGCTCAAAAGACTTCTGCTAGTCCTAATATCCCTACCATCTACATCCCAGCTGCTCAAGCCAACCCTGCACCTCATCAAAACACCATCATGGTAGCCTGGTATGCACCTCTGGTTTTACCCCAGCCTCTAGTACCCTTACCCAATGATTATCAATCAAAGATCCCACATTTCACTGCAAAAGAGTCTACCACAGCTCAGCACCATGTAGATAGGATGGAGGATTCTTTTGACTACATGGAGATAGATGACGATACAGTCAAAATGAGAATCTTTGCCCAGAGCTTAGAAGGTGATGTGAAAAAATGGTTTAAGGCCTACCTCCTAATAGTATCCAAGACCTTCTTGCTTTATATCAGACCTTCATAAACAAATGGGAAGTTAAGGCCAACCCTCTCCAAATCTTAGCAGAATACAAATGTTTTGAAAATGATTTTTAAATCAATAAAATTAATATAAATATATAATAAAAATGTTTGAAGTATATTGGTAGGTTTTATTGGAAAATAAGGTTGTCAAGGTATTTCAATCACTTTATTAATGTGGTTGTAGTTAATTGGAAATAGTTGACTATGCTTAATCTTGATTTACTTGGTTAAATATAGTAAAAATAGTGTTTAGAAGAGTAAGTCATACCCTTAGGAAATGAAACGCCAAAAATATGGGCCTTGAAGCTTGGAAATTTATCTTAAATATGATGTGATCGATGGTGGATGATATCCATAAAGTGCCATAAATGGGGTCATTTTTGCTACACATGGAAGGAAGTGTTATACCACCATTCAGACATTGGTAACCACTTGACCCATTATGTTTTTTTATCAGATACAAATCAACAAAGATATCCTTCCAAAAAAAAAATTCACTATATCAATTTTCCCATTAGATTGAGGATGAGAAGATGAGCTATGAGCTAATTGAGTACCGAGACAAGAAAATAATTTAGTCTAAAAAGTTTCAGCAAAAATGGGATCTCTATTGCTTAGAATAATCTTCGGGTTTCCATGTAGCTTTTGAATTGTTTCCATAAATGAAGTAGCAACCTTACTGGCTTTAAATGCATGAGATAATGCACAAAAGTGTGCATAATTGGTAAGTCTATGAATTACCACCATGATGAAATTCTTTCCTTCAGACTTAGGTAAAACTGTGAAAAAATACATTGAAAACTCCTCCCAATGTTGACTTGGAATGGTTAAAGGTTGTAATAGACTCAAGGTCTTAATTGTCTCCACTTTACTTTCTTGGAAAACCATACATTCCGCCACAAACTTTGAATATCAGATTTAAGGCCATCCCAAAAAAAGTTCCTTCTTGACCCTACAGTAAGTTTTTAAAAATCCTAAGTGCCCTCCAAAGGGAGAGGTGTGAAATTCCAAAAGAATATTTTGTTTGAGTTGGAAATTATTACAAAGATATAAGTGATCTTTGTACCATAATGAATCAATTTTCTAGCTAAATGTATCAAATGTGCTAGGATTTTGCTGCAACTTTTGAATGAGTGTCCACACTTCTTCGTCATTCTTCTATTTATCCCTTGCTTTATTTATCCAATTTTGTTGGATAATAGAAATGACACAAAGAAATGCTTCCACATCCTTATTCTTTCTTGAGAGTGCATCAGCAACAAAATTTTGTTTCTCTTTTTTGTAGATGATTTCAAAGTCATAACCCAACATCTTTGTGGCCCATTTTTGTTGCTCTTCTAAAGATAACATTTTTTCCAAAGAGTATTTAATACTATCATGATTTGTTTTTACCTTGAAGTGTCTTCCCATTAGGTAAGGTCAACATTGCTTTAGTGCATGTAGTATTGCCAACATTTCCTTCTCATAAATAGGTTTGTGTAAATACTTTCCTTTGAATGGACAGATTTCAAAAGCAATGGGTCTTCTTTCTTACATTAAAACAACACCAATTCCATTTCCTGAGGCATCATATTCCACAATAAAGGTTTTTGTGAAGTATGGTGTAGCTAAGACTGATGCTTAGTGCACTGCCTCTTTAAGATGTTTTTTATGCTTTTCAAAGGGATTTTTTGGGGATTTAAGCCTCCGGTTGCAGGCTGTGGTTGTATGAGGAAAGGGGCTAAGCCATATAAGCCCTCAGGGGCCATAAGACTGATATAGTGCAAATATAGAGTTTTTAAGCCAAATGAGGGGTTCCGGTAGAGGAAAAAGCATATTTTTAAACCAAATCAAGGGAGCTATAAGGTTTAAAAAGGGAATTTTGATGATTTAGAGGGTTAATGAAGGGATTTTGGAGGAATTTTGAAGGAGAAAAAGTGGTGAAAATGGAGGCTTTGTGGGGATGAAATAGGACAAATGGAGGCCTTTTAAAGCATTTTCTTTCACAAACAGTGAGGCTTATCAGATGGAAACAACAATGAAGATTTCTTCAAATGACAGAAGGCACATGAAGGCTTCAAGAATGAAGGATTTTCAAGGAAAATGTTTCTCTTGAAGACTTAGAAACACATTTAGCCACCTGTTTGCTATGCCAAAATTTTATAGGTGGCTAACAGTGCCTACAAAGCAACAAAGGGAATTGGTGTCTCTTGTAGGTTGGTGCCTACAAAGCAATATATGGGATTGGTGTATCTTGTAGGTTGGTGTCTACAAAGAAACATAGGGGATTGGTGTCTCATGTAGGTTGGCACCTACAAAGAAACATAGGGGATTGGTGTCTCTTGTAGGTTGGTGCCTACAAATTGATGTAATAATAGGCTGGGTCCTACAAGATCTTTCATATAAAGAAGTTTTGTGGTTTTCTCCCATAATGAGTTCCATGTGTATATTGTGTTACTTTTTTAGTTTATGCACAAGGGCTTCACTCAATGAACCTCTAACATATCATGTGCATTCGTGGCATACTAAAAAATACCATTATTTTGGTTGCATATTGGAAAATGCCTCTAAAATTCATATTATTTAACCCCCTACCAACACTAACCTAATACACATTCCCAATTTTAAAAGCCTCTACTTTCACTTGATATTGTAGGTATCCATTTTTTCATTAACATTTTTTATACCCCTTTATATTTTTTCATTAACTTTGAACTCCATTTTTTATACTTTTCCAATATAAAAATCATTTATCCCCTATTATATACTCAATATATTATGTCATTTTTTCCTCAATTTATATCCGCCAATATGAATGCACGTGGTATGGTATTGCCCCGGAGTGAAGCCCCCCTGACTTTATGAGATTAATGTTTTAGATGTTCAAATTTTTAACTAAGTAAAACTTTAATGTTTTTATGATGTTCAAATTTTTAAATAAGTAAAACTTAAACTTCAATCCAAATAATTCTCTTAACCATCATATATATGACTCTTCGTTTAACATTCATTTATGCAAAGGTTTTACTTCAACCTAAAATTCAATATGATGGCCCACTCACTTTTGACCATATAGCAATTCGAATTTATATTCGATCAACTCAAGTATATGCATGGTCTTTATTTAAATGTTCATGGAACATTTCATCTCACACTAATACTTTGACTTTGGTCGAAACTCAAGGTTTCAACTCCAATATATATGCGCCCTTTGTCTTTTAAAACTTACCCAAACTTGACCTTGGCTAATCAGCACCAACGCATATAGAATCATACATTCCAACATCTATCAACCTTCACGGCATTAAATTAAAATGCCACCACATATTTAATATTCAACCATACATAAATTCATACTTTGGTTAAAAACCAACGCCAACATAAAATAACATTTTGGCCCACGCAACATAACATATCCTTCCATCCAACGATGGGCATTCATCGCATTCCATAACTTTAGTGATCAACAAATATCACGTTATGAAAATGCACGAGACTTAATCTTCAAAATTTACGCGATAAAAATGGTTTTATCCTTACCATTTTTTCCACGCGTCCATCAAGGAGTGATATCACATTCTAAATTCATAATCCACTTACCATTCGAAAGGCCACGCGATACCGCCAGTTCTTTATTGTCAAAACCACCCTCTCTGTTCAGTTGCCTGTTCTGCTCTTCATCTTCATGGTTCCCTCTTAAACTTTCTTCACAGTCTTATATGCCTATCCTGCGGCTTCATTCCCTTTGCCTTCAATCGACCTTCGTTCACTTGAGTTTTTATGCACTTATGCTCCTCTGCTCTCGAATTTAACACCACTTCATAAATTCCACTACACATCTCTGCATACTCGAGTCCATTGATTTCATTTTATTCTGAATATGAATGATTCAACGGACATTGCTATTCAATCAAGGCTGCAACACTTTGTGTTTTAACAAACCCAGTTACTGCATACTTCCGCTTCCCTTAATCGGTTGATGAACATGATCCAGGTTTCATTCCAAACTGAAACCCTGCAAGAATTCGATTAAAAATTCCACGACTCCTTATGCATTTTTTCTGCAAATCACACAGAGTTTAAATAAACCTCTGTGTCCTCAATTCATTTCATATTCGACCCATTAACGGTTTCGTGCCTTATGAAGTTCCACTTGACTTCATACCACTCTATGCCTTTGAAACTCATGATTCCGATGCACAATTACTATTCCTCATGCGTATTTTAGCTTTGCGCTCACAAATTCACTATGCCACCATTCAACTTCACAATTCCCCCTTCGTGGTTTCAACCAGAAACTCCCACAACATTTTATGGTTTTCCAAAATAATATTGCCATATGCCAAATTCTAAATTTCACTTCGACTCCAATTACAGAATTTAAACATATAATCGCTCAATCAATCACGCATATAATTCTGAAAAGATACTTTCATATAAACAAATGAAATTTCTTACAAAAATCTCTGTTTCTGGCCTGATTTTCAAATCATTGGCCCTGTTTTACAATTTCCCGGAGGCTTGACAAACAAAACTCTGTTTGTCCTCTTCTAATTCATGTCTCCTACCTCTCTCTAATCTATCTACCTTTTAGGCTTATTACATTTATACAAATTATGATGAACCAATTTAGGTTCAAATACCTTCAATGACTCAACAAAATCCTCAAAATCTACAAACTCCTAAAATCTAGATTCTATCCCTAAAATCTTGAAAATGAATCTAATTTAGGATTTACAATCAATTCCTAAAAATCTCAAATCTAAACTATTTGATTTCCCTCATGTTCTCCAATCATCCAGGAACATTACAAAATCCTCACATTAATTAAAATCTCATTTAATCACTCAAAACCCATTAATAATTACATAAAAATCAATATTCTCTAAAAAACACAAGACCCCCTATGTTTAATAAAATACAAGGTATTTTCTGAAGCTAATGCCCCTGCATCAGGAAGTCAGGTGAACTCACAGTAGGGCATGTCATAGAAAAACCCTATACCTAACCAGAACACTGTGTTTTCACAAGGGGCAATGGCTACAAACTCTCAGTCACTTTTATTAGCTTCGTTAAATTTACCAGATTTAACTAAGTTGACAAATGATCCCACTGCACACAACCCTACATGGACTCCCATGCCCACGAAACTCCCTTCGGATTTTCCACCTATGGTATTCATTGAACAACATCGTTGACGATACTATTCGACTAAGACTATTTCAACGCACCCTAATTGGAATAGTCACGAAATGGTATGTGGAGTAGCCATCTGCTACACATGGAACCTTTAGTGCCCTCACTAATGCATTCCTGACCTATTTTTAGTTACCCATCCACCGCGATTCTGGAATGAAATTACTGACCCACTTTAGGCAAACACCCACCGTCCATATCTCGGACCATCTCCACGAATGGCGGAGGCGTCGTAGTTAGGCAAACCCCATTTCTAGAATGTTTTGCCTATTGTTCCAGGGCAATCACCTATGTTGTTGCCTATTGATTAGTGATTCTAAAGTTCCTGGGGAAAAGGGTAAAGTTAGGTTTCCATGTAGGTTATGTAAAGGGAGGCATCAAAATCACCTTTTCCCTCAACCACTCATCACAAGTCACCCCATGACACTAAGTTGGTGACACCACCTCCATAAAGACATCATATGTCATACATGGTTTGTCTAAATTTGTGAGAAATATCTAAGTTTATTAATGACCCAATTATTACTTTTTCCAAAGTGGTTTATCTAAAAAGCATAAAATATTTACCTAAAAATGTGATTTCCATGTTTAGTGATATGCATTAATCAAGACCATAATATTTACTCAAAACAAATCGTTTTCAATGGAATGTGTACAGATATTTGAAGAATGTGTAAGTGGGAGAGGATTAATGAGTTGGAAGTTGAAGACCCGGAGGATATGATTGAATTTTCAGCAGAAGACTTAACATGGAATAATATTGATGGGGACCAAGTTGCAGTGATTCCATATTTTCGACTTGATGATTTTATAAGAGGAGAGGAATCGAGTGAATTTGCACCCACTCAATTTCATCTTCGTACTCATCGAAGTAAAAAAGTAGAGGATATCAAACAAACATATTGTTCAACATATTTGGAGTACGCTATGTGAGTCTTTATATATTTATCAATATACGTATAATTTGTTACAGTATGCATATATGTTATATCTAATTTGTTGTAAAACATTTATATGCAGGTATTGGTGTGCATATAGTCCGGATTGAAAAAACCAAAGTATGAGTGCATCCTCAGATATAACTAAAAAACGCAATCAACAAGAAAGTATTAAAGTTGGTTGCCAATGTCACTTCATTGTACGACGACTTCAACTTAGACCAGACGATGCTGTAATAATATATACTGCATGTAGGCATATTGATAAATCCAATGTTGTTTGTCATGGAAAAGATGCAATCGGCAGGCCTATGAGATTCAATTATGCACCACATTTAACAAGGGATATGCGATCTATTGTCCTACATTTAATCCAAAGAGGTTTTAATGTTACAATGATATGGGACAAGTTCATCTCTGATGTGAAGGATGGATTTGGTGAGTTATACACAGGGACATCTCGAGATACATATATGACAAGACAAGATATATTAAACATTTACAATGATACTATAAGGCTAGAGTATGTTAAAGATCAAAGTGATCCAAACAATGTAGAATGTTGGTATAAGGAACACCCTGAGAGCTTTTTCTTCTACCAGAAACAAGATCTTGTTGAAAACATCCCTTTTATTATAGGCATACAAACAAAGTGGATGCGCTCAATGATTCTAAAATATTCTCACAATAATATAATCTCAATGGATTCAACATTTAGTACAAATAAGTATGGGGTGAGTACAAATTTATTCTAAATTTGATTTATTTATTCAACCTCATTTTAGTGCATGTAACTTACATAAATATAATTATGTACATTGTTTGTAATGTAGTATCAACTGTACACCTTAATGGTTTTCGACGAACATCGCAATGGGGTTCCGGTAGCTTGGGTGATATCATCACGCAATACTATAGCTGAGCTTTCTAAATGGATGTCAACTCTCTTTTCCATTGGGAAGAAAGAGCGACCAGATTGGCAGGTTTAAGCTTTCATCACAGATGATGCTACTGCTGAAATTGAAGCGTTAAGGTGATGTGTTTATTCTTTTATAAGAGACATAAAAATATTGTTAATGTATATTCCCTCTAATAAATTGTGTTATTCCAGGTCTTCAATCAAGTGTAATATATTATTATGTGTGTGGCATGTTCGTCGTGCATGGTTGAAGAATGTTGGAAATAAAGTCCAAGGAAGGGAAAACCAAATCAACATTTTTCATTCTTTAGGAGAAATCATGCACGCATGTGAAGATGATGAATATGTAAAAAAGACAGTTGAAAGATTCTTTGAAAGATTCAGGGACCAACCAAGGTTTTTGGAATATTTTAAAACAACTTGGTTAGCCAACAACAAAATATGTAAGTTTCTTGTAAGTGACTTTAATGACTATTTTTCATGTCATATGTATTATTAATTCATAGTGTTAGACTCCTATACCAATAGGTTTCATCTTTCATGATTGTCTTGATTGAATTATGGAATATGTTCAAACCTTCTTACTTTAGCAAAGGTGTTCCATATTCTTAAAGAACCAAAAAATCAAAAAAGTTAAAAAATGTAAAGAGGGTATACCCTAAAAGAAAGATCAAAGGGTAAAAAGAATAAATTGGTCAAGAAAATGAAATAAATGAACCCCAATCAAAAAATAGACCAAGGAAAGTGTGCAAATCCAAATGCCACTACTATTTCATTTTGGTAATAAAGCAATTGTGTGCAGCTTGTCAAACCTTTGCCACAATTCATGAATAAGTCAAACTGTTTAAACTTGGCTTACTCATATTTCAATTTCATGTTATAGATTAGAGAATAAATATCTAGCCAAACAGTTTAATTTTGGCAGATAAGTAGCTAGGTAGAGTGAATAAAAGGTGCTCAACGGTTTAATCTGAGCCCTTGGATGTAATAAGGGTAGAAATAGATAGATTTATCATGTAAAAAGAAAAAGATTGAAAAGGGTTTGCAAGTCTAAATGCACCCTAATAAAGAAGAGAAAATGGTAGTGTTAAGTAGATAGGGTAGGTAGATGGTGCTGCAAAGTGTTATCTGACGAATGATGCTGCTACATGTTTTTGATTCTTTACTTTCATCATAAGTACTGAAGCAGGAAATACACTGGAAAATCACAGCAAGCAAAAGTCAAATTCATTAACTTCCCTTATCATTTTCCTCTCAAAAGTTTTACTAATTTTCCCCAAAAGTACTAAGGTAATTGGAGATCAAAGGGGCTCAAGGCATTTCCTTGACTTCTGGAGGGACCGGACCCTCGGCCTAATGATCAAAAAGACCTAAGTACTTGAGATAATTCATCATTGTTATCTTCCATTTTTAACTTTCTCCTAAGAAAAATCACATTTTACTTAGGAAACTGATGCATAATTCCATAAAAATTCCTCAAAATAACTTGTTATTCTAAGTTTAAGTGTTGAAGACAAAATGTTGCAATTTACTTCACAAGTTATCACTTTCTTAGATGTACAAAAATGTTTTGATTTTCCTTGTCCTTTACCATATTAACATTTAACTCTATTATATTAAATCCCTAGTGAAATACCCTTTCCTAAGTATATAACTCCCTTTTTATAAAATAACCCAAAAAACCCCCTTAGTATAAAGTTTAACCAAAGTATTTTATATCCCCGCGCATTTAAAATAAAAACCCTTTATAAACCCTTTGGTTAAATATACCTTTATAATACAAATCCCGCCCCTATGATGAATTAATTGTATTAATTAATTCATTATATAATAAAATATATATAAAAGACTTTAAACATACAATACGTATGTTTAATACCAAAAAACATCAATAAAACTTTGCGAAAGTCTTGCGCCACCGTGGTCCGTCCACGTGGCATTCCACCTAGCCAACTCCGCCGCAACCCCTCTCTTTTGCATACGGGATTAATTAAGTCGCCTGGACTAATTAATAACTATTTCCGCCAGTTAAAAAGCCCCCGGAGCGATTAAAAAACATTTAAAAGTGTTTAAAAGTACGACGGGGCCCACATGGAAAATCCGCCCATCTTCCCATCACCCCAGCCGTTGGATCAGCCTCCCGCAGATCAACGGCCCGCGTTGATCCCGCTGCCCATCCCTTGTCAGCAATTTAACCAGCGGGGGATGGGTGGCTTCTGAATAGTCAACCATCCACGTGGCGATTATCCTATGGAATCGCTCCCCCCGCGATCAATACCACCCTCGACCAAAAGCGGTGCGGGGACTTCCCGCTTACCACTTACCGCCCGACTCTGCACACGTCATCCAGTACTACCATGACGTCACACCTCGAAAAAAAACAAAAAACCCTTTTAACTTGTAAATAAGCCATTTTTCACGTTTTTCCTGTTATTTTCGTTATTCTGAAAACGACAGAGCTCCCGCTGCGATTTTCAAATTTTCACTGTAATTGATCATTTCGCCCCAAAATTCTGCTGCGCCCGTGTTGAAGAACAATCCCGCCATTGCCTGTTACCTGTTAAAGAACCAGTTTCCGTCTAAAAGCAGGTATTTATCCTTTACGCCCGACTGCAAGTAAAACTCAGTTTCCTTTGTTTTTTTCGCTGAAAAAGTGGTTAAAAATCATCACTGAGTCCTCCCTGGAGATTTTAAAACTTGTGAAATTGCTCCCCGAACCTGTAAATTGTTCCAATTTCCTTCATTTCAAGAATTCCGCCCGGCCCGTGAAGAAAACCAAAAACCTCCATTTTGAATCCACAAGAACCAAAATGGAGGCCCCGGCAGCTCTAAATATCACTCCATTGAATGCTCCTCACCGTGAATTAGACTATTTACCCCTGATAGATGAAGATTTCCAAATTAAAGACCTGCATTTTGATGAAAGTCCCCGTTTGAGCTTCTGTCGCTGCAGAGACGAACACTCAAAGGGGAAAGATCTTATAGGGTTGTGGGAATCCAATCTCCCAAGGTATCTTATTCCTTCAGTCCACATTTTCCCCGAAATCGTTCATTACTGTCATGCAAACTATGATCCCGCAAGGAGGGCTGTAATAGCTCCTAATCAAAGTGTTCTGTTCCCCATCACACCTCAGGCTATCAATACTATGTTACACTTTGAGCCAGAACAAGAATTAGCACCATTATCCATGGAAGGATTGATTGAGAAAACCAGACAGTTAACCCCAGAGAAGTTAAAATCCATGTGTCAGTATTTCATGTTACCTGAGCATCAGCCAAAAGGGTCTCCCCCCTATGGTTTTTGCTATTTCAATACACTAGGAAGGCTTATTGTAAATATAATATCTTTTGTCTTAGGATTCAACACCAGTGAATATGTGGATGAGATAACTTTGGCTTTGCTATCCATTTTTACTCCTGGGCAGCCTCCTGAGATTAAGTATCACTATGCTTCCTTCATAGCCAACAAGATCCATGATCAATTCTTAAGGCTAGATACTGAAAAAGTTTTTTAAGTACTCCTCGGTTATCTATCATCTCATGATCTATTATCAGTCAGACAGGTTCCCTTTCCCTGTTCAGAAACTTGATGCTAAGGGTAATCCCAGGTCTGTCATTTTTTGGTCCCCTATCATTCATTTTTCCTCTGATTCTCCCTACTCCTATTCAGAATTCATTGATCAGTTTGTACATCCTGCTACAACTTTGTTAACAGGAGTTTCTCCCCCCAGGCTTAGTACCGAAATTAGAAAGACCTTGCAATTGTCAAAGAGTTATAAAGTTGGGGATTGGTACTTATACCAAAACCATACAGTCATCGGGATTTATGGATGTGAATTATATCCATTCAAGTTACCCAGATATGTACCAATGAGAATTTTTGCTTTGGAATACTTTAGACAGATGAATAACTCAGATGTAATCCATTTCTGCAATGTAAAGAAGAAAGCACAGTTAAGGATCAAAAGCCAATTAGGTCCTTTCATTTGCAATTCTAGAGAAGCTGAGAGAGAAGCAGAAAATCTATTAGATAAGAAGTTCCAGACATCCTTCCGTTGGGTCCCTTATGACCCCTTTGGTTTCATTTGTGAAAAAAGATTAAAGAATAAGTCATCTCCCTATATACACCAGAAGATTCCTGGTCTAGAACAATATGCAAATCAAGATGAATGGGTTGAAGGAACTCTTGTTGAGGAAGAAAGTGGAGCTGACAAATTGAATAAAATGATGAAAGATGTTGAGAAGAACTTTGACCTAGAAACGTATGATCAAATGCAGGTACCCTACATTGGCACATCTTCGGCAACCACTCTACAGCAAGCATTACAGGAAGACAGTACATCAGTAGCAACAGAACCCAAGGGTAAAGGAAAGGAACCTGTAATCCAGGTTATTGAAACCTTGGTCATGGCAGAAAAACCACAGAGTTCCAAGGCACCGGAACAATCTCAGGCTTCTCCCACACCAGCAAAACACATTCAAGTTCCAGAGATGCAAACTCCACTAAATGTGGAAATAGGGAAAAAGAGGCTAGCTCCAGATACCACTCCTTCAAAAGGAGCCTCACAGGTTTATCAAACTAAGAAACACAAATCTCATCTACCTCCAGATGTAGAAATTATAGATGAATTATTTGATGATGGTAGGGAAGATAGTCAGCAAACAGGCACAGCAAGTGAAACAAACATAAGCCAGAAAGGGATACAAAAGCAATTGAGCACTGAAGTATCTTCTTTCAGACCGCCAAAGACAGATACTGGAGACATTAAAAGAACCTTCATTAATATCAAAACAAAGAATGATCCATTGAAAATGAAGGTCTACGATCAGTATATGAAGATGGCTCCTCATAATCAGCAAAGGCTGATGTCTGCATTTGATCTTTCACAAGGTAAAATGCTAATGAGCCACTTCAAAGAAAAGGTGCCAAAGCCAACTTCAGCAGCAGATTACATCAGATCAAATTTTGAAGTTTTAGCAAAAGATATCCATCCCCTGGATCAGATAGAGCTACATAGACAAACAGGGGAAATGGTTTATTCTACTCTCACCAACAAAGCCATGACAGCTTTAACACTGCAAGATTCTTTGAATAACACTACTGCACAATTGAAGATTGAGAAGGCCTCCTCACAGGCCAAGGATAATAGAATAAAATCTCTAGAAGAGATAATCATTGGTTTGGGTCACAATCCCAAAGACATTAAAGGTATTGAGGCATTGGTAAAAAAGAAAGAGGATGATATAGCTGCACTCAGAAAACAACTAAAACTACCAGCCTCGAGGCACCCTCAGACACAGGAAGTTATAAAAGGAAATTCACAGGAAGAAATGATGGAGTTGCTCTTGAATATGACTGAGCGACTAAATGAGACAGAGAAGGAATTGGAAAAAGCATTGCAGGAACAGGAAATAATCAAGCAGATTTCAACAACAGGTACTACAACCACAGGGCAGCAGGAACAACCATCTCAGGTGAACACTTCTAATTTGAATTCTGAGGACTTAATAAAACAGATGGAGAGTTTGCAGCTAAAGGTCACAGAACTCCAAGAAACAAAATTGCAATTAGTAAAATTGGAGGAAAAATATGACACATCTAAAAAGACAGCTGCTGACAACACCAGGGAGATAAAAAGATTGGAAAAATTGGTTCAGGCTTTGGAAAAAGATCTTTCATTGGAAAAGCCTCTGAACGAAATAAATGATATTCTTTGGGATAACATCATTGAATTAATAAAGGGTATTTGGCCCTCTATTCAAGCTATTTTTGAGCAAAATGAGTTAGTCAAGATAGCACAAGAAGAAATAAATAGAACCAGACATGAATTAAGAGGCAGGCCCGAGCAGGCCCAGCAGCTCATTCAATTTTTGAATTCCAGAACAAAACAACAGCTTGCATTGTTGGGAATTGATGACAGGACAGGTGCAGTTTTGGAAGCAAAGAGAGTTTTCACCAAGAGGACTTTCATGCAAAATTTAGAAAGAAAGTGTACAGACATTTTGGTTGACATCAACATTTTCAGAGAAAAATTTCAAGCTTTGCTGGATAGTGGGTTACCAAGTCCCATGCTCACAGAAGATCAAATAGTAGACTTAGAAACTTATGAGAAGAGAATAAAAGCTCATGCTAAAAATACAGCGATAGGTTCTACTAGCTCATCAGAACCTGCATTACCAACTGGGAAAAGTATTTATGATAAAGTGAGGAATTTATTTCATCTGGAGCATGAAATAAAGTATCTATTTCCGAACGATCCCACTTTTTATAAACTTACTGAAGCAGATGAAACTTTAAGGAAGCTCAGAAGAACTATGATACCAGATGATCAATGGTGGCAGGAAATGTTGGAGATTCTATGAGAGTTACTATCAGGATGAGCATTTATTTTTACTATCAAGTAAATGGTAAAAACAGAAAAACAGATGAAAGAGTATCAGATGAAAGGTTAAAGAGTATCCGTGAAAACAAAGAGTGTTCAACAAGCCAAAGAAATACTACAAAGGACAGCACAGAGCCCTATCTCCAGCACATCCACGGAAAAAGGAACAGCACATCGGCAGTTGCACATTATTCTATCCACGAGACCGTTTGTCTCTTGTTTGTTTGTAAAATATGCTTTAAGTCAGCCTAGATTACGGGCTAAGTTAGTGTAAGATTGTTTTAGATTATTTTATGTATAAATAAACCCTCAAAGAGAGTATTGAGGGTGGATTCTATTACTCTGCTGTAACACTGAGATTTTTGGAATAAAAGCTTTTGGAGAAGTTTACTTGTGGCTTGCTGGATAACGATTTGAAGCACTGGACTTGTTGCAGGATTCATGTGTTGGACTACAGTTCAATAAGTGTTTCTACCTTTTGTCTGAAATTTTATATTAGTTTTAATACCATCATATCCATTTCTGAATAATTTACATAAGAGATTGAAACAGAATTTGCTTAATTGTACTCTGTTTTCAAATGTGATTGTTCCTAAATGTTTTCTTCTAAATTAGCTATAAGCATGAATTCTTAAATGCTCCTGCTTCGCTAATTTAAGCACTGTTGATTGCTATAATAAAGAATCCTTTATTTCTCTTTGTTTGTAGTCAATTCACTTCTTCCTTTTGAACATGGTGAAAGATTCTTAGTTGCCTTTCATCCCTTCAAGATCATCCCACCCACTTTAAATTTTAAGGATTGTTCTCTGTCTAGCTATCTTGCCCTGTAATACCATCTTGTGCGTAGAATAGAAATCCAGTAAAGCCATCCTTTGACTCCATAGCCCAATGGACTGAAAGCTCTCAACCTTGCCCTTAGTTTGTGGATTCCACCATTTTCCCAAAACAAATTTCGAATCTATAACTAGCCTAAAACCTTCCAAGAACAAAGATAAATCATAAAGAGAGAGCCCTCTCTGGATGCAGATTGGCTAGATTCTGCATCTAAAAGGTTGGTTTGTGGTTACCTCGGGTATACTTTCCTCTTACGCAACTTCTAGGAAAACCTGAGTGATAACATAGTGGCGACCATACTGGGGATCTGAATCATTTTTATTTGTTAATATTGTTCACTTATAAGCTATAGACAGAGTCTGAAGATCAGCCAGGTAGCCTTTGAAATTGCTTTTGCTCTGCAATTGCAAAAGTAAATAAATTGCTGCTTCAGTCTATCTCTGATTTAGCTTATATGTTGAATCTTAGTTTCAATTTTTTTTAAATCAGACTCTCTAGTTTAAACAGATCTTTGAGGAAATCTTAATCACATATCATTACTTCTCAAAGAATTTGTAGAAGTTGTATTTACTTTTCAATTAAAACCCAAAAATCCAAAAACACATAGACTAAGAAAGCTGGCTTCAGAAAGGATTCGACACACAAGGTCAAATCCTGACCCCAATCCACCACCAATATTTGAAAATCCTAATCTGATTCCTAGGATTCTTAGAAGACAAGGAAGTCAAGAAAGTTCTGAAAGAGGAAGTCAGGAGAGTACAGGAAGTTCTAGACCACTTTCTAGATCTGCATCTTGTCCTGTGAAAATTATATATATTGATGACATTCCTTTTGATGCACGATTTGAAACATCTTTGTTTGTGAATTTTTCTGAGACTGAATTATCTAGATTAGTTCCAGATCCTTTATTCTTTGAAGATTTGCAATACCGATTTGTTTCACATCATCTTGACAGAGAATTGCATAACTCCATTCAGTCTGAGCAAACCTTTGAAGAAAGCTCAAACATTTCTGTGATTACTGAAGCATCTCCAAGCTCAGTCACTTTTCCTCAAACTTTTCAAACACCTGTTAGACCTCCATCTCCTCCTGTTAGACCTCCATCTCCTCCTGTTAGACCATCAACTCCTGTCACTCCACTTTATCTTCCAATGGCCAATCGATATGCCCCTTTACAGTTACCAGCCAACCCTCCAGCTTTACCTCAGGACTACCAAAGTAAGATCACACCTTTTGATGGATCAGGTACCTACACAGCTCAACAACACACCAAAAGGATGACGGATTACTTTGAGTTTTATGAGATTGATACTGATAATATCCGTATGAGAATTTTCGTACAGAGTCTTACTGGAGAAGTTAGAACTTGGTTTAGGGCTCTTAACCCGAACAGTATTGCTGATCTAGAAGCTTTGTATAGGGCATTTCTGAACAGATGGGAGAAAAAGAAGGATCCTCTTCAGATCCTATCAGAATTTGAAAAATTAAGAAGAAGACCAAACGAAACCGTACAAGATTACATCATAAGATTCAATGAATCATATAATGCAGTTCCTCTAAACCTAAGACCCCCACCTAACAACGTGTTGGTCAAATTTCCAGATGGTTTTGACTCTGATATAGCTTATTCCCTTAGGGAAAGAGCACCACAAACACTAGAGGAAATGCAAAGCATAGTGGTGAGTGTAGAAGCAAACTTGATAGAAAAACGGGCCAGAGCTAGGGCAGAGAGAAGAATGCCTATGAATGAAGAACCTACAGCTTTTGAAAAGAAACTGGATGTAATCATTAAAGGTATGGAAAGATTAGGAGATAGAGTGGAAACCATTGAAAGAAAGTCTTCTGCTGACAATCAAAATGTTGCAAGAAACCCAAACTTTAGGAGGAATCTGAATCAGAATAGTGGAAAGAATGTTCCTGATTAGAACATTAGGCCACCCTTTCAAGAAAATTTTGTTGAAGGATCAACCTCTGAAGAACCTACAGAAGATGTAGAAATAAACAATGTAAATGATGATAAAGATGAACCAGAGGTTTTCCTATCCCAGGATGATCAAGAGAATCATATCCTTGAAACATTCCAAACACATTCAGGTGAGACTTTTGATTTCAAAGAAGGCTATGACACAGCAATCTACGAGGTTCATAAACAGTACAACTTGAGAAGTAGAAGGATTGAAGTGCTAGAGAATACCAAACAGAAAACAGCAAAACAAAATGTCAAAGGTAAACCAAATATTCCCCCTGTACAAAACATTCCCCAAGTACAAATTTTGTCTAGGATAACCCCCAATTCTTCAAATCCAATAATTGAAGATGTCTCTGACAACCAACCAAACAACAAACAACAGTCTAATACATCTCCTCCAGTAGGAAATGTAAAAGACACAGTAGAAGTTAGTCCAGAAACATCTTCAAAACAAAACTTAATTCATGAAAAAGAGAAAAACATTGAAGACTCAAAAAACAGAGAAAACCCAACTGTGCAAAACACCAAAACTCAAACAGAAAAACCTTTTAATCTAGAGACTGAAATAGGCAAACTCAAGATAGTTGTTCCTTTATCAGAATTGGCTAAACATGAGGTCTATAGGAGTCAGATTACCAAGTCCCTAAACATTAACATTACTGGATTAGATGATTCAGTAAACATTCTTGATGATCAACCTAAACTTCTTTTTGGCCCTGAGGTTAATGGCAAACCAGAAAGTAGAGGAACTCCTCCATTTTATGTAAGCTTAAATGTTCATGACAAGATACTCCATAATGCAATGCTTGACTCTGGAGCATCTCACAATTTGATGCCAAAAGCAGTAATGGAAAGATTGAATCTAGACATCACTAGACCATACAAAGATTTATTTTCATTCGATTCCAGTCAAGTAAAATGTTTAGGTTTGATTAAAGATCTGTGTGTCAATTTGGTACAATACCCTGCTAAGTCTGTTTTAATGGACATAGTAGTTGCTGATATTCCACCTAAATATGGTATGTTATTGTCTAGATCTTGGGGTGCTAAACTTGGAGGATCTATTCAACTAGACATGTCATATGCAACCATTTCAGTATTTGGTCAGCGTAAAAGATTATATAGAGAAACTTTGATGAAGTACTTAGTGAGTAGCCATGAGAAGCCTGAAAACTTCCCTGTTTATTCTGTACATTCTGATATGGATTCTTTTATTTTATACAATGCTGAGTTAGATCTTCCTACTGAAATAGAAGCTCCAGAATTGGAAATCATGAGCAAAACCACGGTTAAAATTGAAGAAATCTCTGAAAACAAAGAAACAACAGATGATCAAGAAGTACCTGAAGAAACTAAACAGTTAGCTCCTGTCAAGAAACACTTTAAAACAATTGATGAAGATTACGAACATGAAATTCTATGGCATGTAGAGTTTGATGGCTCAGTAAACAGATTAGTTGCAGGAGCTGGGATTTGGTTACACAATGTAGAGAACAATCATGCAGAGGGTCATGCTTATAGGTTGAATTTCAAATGCACTAACAACATGGCAGAGTATGAAGCTCTTTTATTAGGGCTTAAACATGTCAAGAAGTTAGGGGGCATTAGAGTATCAATTATAGGCGACTCTGAATTAATCATCCAATAGATTAAAGGAGAATGTGCAACAAAAGACATGAGACTGAAACAATACCGAGAGACAGTTGTTGAGATTCTCAACACATTTTTACAAGCCCAACTTGCCAAGATTCCCAGGAAACAAAACTTGCATGCTCACAGTTTAGCAATGTTTGCTAGTACATGTAAGTTACCTTTCGACCCTAATCATCAGTTTTCAGCTGAAATTAGGCATAGGCCTGCAATACCAGACAATCTTTTGAATTGGCAAGTATTTGTGAATAACAATCAAATCAATAATTTTTTGACACTTCAAAGTGAGTTTTCTAACTGTAATATAGATGAAGATATAACTATTGATGAATCTGATCAAGAAAAAGAACAAAAAACTGAAATTTCAAAAGAAAATGCAATTCATATGCTGCATCCAACCACATTCACTGAAGAAGACATGCAAAATTTGAAACACATGGAATCTGATGAAATCATAGAAGATGAGACAGAAATTATTAACTTAAAGGATAATCATTTACCCAAAGGATTAACTCCTTTGGAAGATCTGTTTGACTCGAATGATATTCCATTTAGACCTAAAATGGAACCTGTAAAGGCTGATATAGAAGAATGCAACTTAGGAACACCAGAAAATCCCAAAATGATCAAGTTGTCCAAATCTCTTCCACAAGATCAAAAGGTTAAATATGTTGAACTATTAAAAGAATTCCAGGACATTTTTGCCTGGAGTTATGAAGACCTTAAATCTTATGATACATCCATCATTCAACACACTATACCTTTGAAACCTGACCAGAAACCTTTTAAACAAAAGCTTAGGAGAATAAATCCTGTTTTATTACCCTCAATTGAAAAGGAAATCAAAAGGATGTTTGAAGCATGAATTATAGCTCCTATCAGATTCTCAGAATGGGTTTCTAACCTGGTATCAACAAGAAAAAAGACAGGAGAAATTAGACTGTGTGTCGAATTAAGAAATTTGAATAAAGTTTCTTTAAAAGACAACTATCCTCTGCTGAAAATGGACCATATTCTGCAAAGGGTGGTAGGATCTTCGAGAATATCACTACTGGATGGATTTTCAGGATATAACCAGATTCTGGTTCATCCTGATGATCAGGATAAAACAACATTTACAACACCATGGGGTACGTTTAAATATGTCAAAATGCCATTTGGTCTCAAGAATGCAGGAGCTACATTTCAAAGAGCAATGGATATTTCTTTTGCTAAAGAGATACATGATTTTCTAGTTATTTACCTAGATGATTTAACTGTTTTTTCTAAGACAGATCAAGAACATTTAGATCACCTAAGGCAAGTATTTATAAAGTGCAGGAAATATGGAATTTCTTTGAATCCTAAAAAGTCATTGTTTGGTTTGGAAGAAGGTAAGCTCTTAGGGCATATCATTTCTAAAGATGGCATTAGGATTGATCCAGAAAGAATTCAAGCAATTTTGCAAATACCCCACCCCAGAAACATAAAAGAATTGCAAGCATTTATAGGAAAAATCAACTTCTTGAGAAGATTTATTTCTAGTCTAGCAGAGTTACTTAGATTACTAACTAACATGTTGAGAAAAGATTCAAGCATTGACTGGACTGTAGAAGCCAAACAATCATTCGAGGAAATTAAAATGGCTTTAACAAGGACACCAGTTCTGACCAGTCCTAAATTTGATAGAGACTTTATCATTTTTTCATTTGCTTCTGAACATACTGTTGCAGTTGTTTTACTTCAAAAAGATGACCAAGGGTGTGAAAAGCCAATAGCATTTTTTAGTAAAGCACTGAGAGATGCATCTTTAAAATACAATATTATGGAAAAACAGGCTTTTGCATTGGTAAAAGCAATCAAAGATTTCAGAGTTTACATATTATATTCTCATGTGATAGCATATGTGCCTAATGCAGTGGTTAAAGAGATTTTGACTCAAGATGGCATTGAAGGTAAACGAGGTAAGTGGATAGCTACCATTTTGGAATATGATATTGAGATCAAGCCAACAAAACTTATAAAGGGCCAAGGTTTAGCACAACTTATGACAGAAACCAATTGCCAAGCCTTAGACCTCAATGAACTGGATAACGAGCAGGAGATGGTGACTCCTCAGATCAGTCAAGCTTTCTTAGATTCACCCTGGTACACTGATATAATTCATGTTTTATTAAACCTGAAAGCTCCTCCAGGGTTGTCCAGAACCAAAAGAAGATTTTTAAAAATGACATCTTTGAAATATTGTATTTTAGATAGCACTCTATTTTGGAAAAATCATGAAGGAATTTTGTTGAATTGTCTTTTAAAAGATGAAGCTGATAAAGTGCTTAATGAATTTCATGCGGGGGATTGTGGAGGACATCTCTACTGGAAATCTACTGCAGACAAGATCTTAAGGGCTGGCTTTTACTGGCCAACATTATTTTCTGATGTTAAGAAATTTGTAACAACTTGTCATAAATGTCAAATATTTGAGGGTAAAAGAAAGTTGTTACCTCTGCCTTTAAAACCAATTTCCACAGAAAGACCTTTCCAACAATGGGGGTTAGATTTTATTGGAGAAATTCATCCCCCTTCTTCAGGGCAACATAGATGGATTTTAACTGCTACAGACTATTTCACTAAATGGATCGAAGCCATCCCATGTAGACAGTCTAATGATTCTGTGATCATAGGGTTTTTAGAAACAAACATACTCTCAAGATTTGGCTGTCCAGAAAAGATTATAACAGACAATGCTGCTGCATTTAAGTCTAAGAAAATGATCAATTTCTGTAGTAAATATCATATTACTCTAGGCCATTTGACAGCCTATTACCCCCAGGGTAATGGACTAGCAGAATCCTCCAATAAAAGCCTTATCAATATTATCAAAAGGTTATTGGAAGAAAACAAAAAGAATTGGCACAAGAAATTGACCAATGCATTATGGGCTGACAGACTTACAACTAAGAAATCCATTGGAACTAGTCCATATGAGTTAGTATATGGTCTTGAAGCAAGATTCCCATCATCTTTAGGAATTCCTGTTATGAAATTGCTTCAGGAAGCTCAAGTGGAGCCTAATGACATTCAGAGAAGAATTAATCAAACAATCCACCTGCAGCAAACCAGGGAAGAGGTATATCAAAGATCACAAGTCATGCAGGAAAAGTTAAAGAAAATGTTTGATAAGAGGACTAAATCAGAAGATTTTCAACTAGGTGATAAAGTCCTGAGATGGGATTCTAGAAGAGAAGAAAAAGGGAAACATGGAACGTTTGATTTCTTGTGGAAAGGGCCCTATATTATTCATGCCTTACAGGGAAACAACACTTAATTTTTGAAAGAATCGGACAATTCTGAAGTTGAAGAAGGGCCAGTCAATGGTCGAATGCTCAAGCATTATTTTGATCCCATTTACTAGAGTGTTTTAGTGTTTCTAACTTGTACATAATATATTGTTTTGTTTTTTTTGTTTTGTTAATGCAGTTTGGATTGGATGGTGACTCCTTCGAATTGAAGCCCGAAGTGAAGGCCCTAAGTCCCAAAGAGTTTCACTATCATATGTAAAATAAAGCTACCAGAAGAAGGAAGATTTCATATTTTCAGTTTGAAGACATTGTGAGGCATCTGACCTGCTGTTCTTGACTTTCCACAAGGAAAAGCCATCCCCAAGTGGAGCCAGTGTTAGACTCCTATACCAATAGGTTTCATCTTTCATGATTGTCTTGATTGAATTATGGAATATGTTCAAACCTTCTTACTTTAGCAAAGGTGTTCCATATTCTTAAAGAACCAAAAAATCAAAAAAGTTAAAAAATGTAAAGAGGGTATACCCTAAAAGAAAGATCAAAGGGTAAAAAGAATAAATTGGTCAAGAAAATGAAATAAATGAACCCCAATCAAAAAATAGACCAAGGAAAGTGTGCAAATCCAAATGCCACTACTATTTCATTTTGGTAATAAAGCAATTGTGTGCAGCTTGTCAAACCTTTGCCACAATTCATGAATAAGTCAAACTGTTTAATCTTGGCAGATAAGTAGCTAGGTAGAGTGAATAAAAGGTGCTCAACAGTTAAATCTGAGCCCTTGGATGTAATAAGGGTAGAAATAGATAGATTTATCATGTAAAAAGAAAAAGATTGAAAAGGGTTTTGCAAGTCTAAATGCACCCCAATAAAGAAGA
The DNA here is from genome assembly GCA_034641835.2 of Pinus albicaulis. NCBI lineage: Eukaryota > Viridiplantae > Streptophyta > Pinopsida > Pinales > Pinaceae > Pinus > Pinus albicaulis. Next base: position 705,775,860 of record CM076577.1, read on the forward strand.
AAAATGGTAGTGTTAAGTAGATAGGGTAGGTAGATGGTACTGCAAAATGTTATCTGATGAATGATGCTGCTACATGTTTTTGATTCTTTACTTTCATCATAAATACTAAAGCAGGAAATATACTGGAAAATCACAGCAAGCAAAGTCAAACTCATTAACTTCCCTCATCACTTTCCCCTCAAAAGTTTTACTAATTTCCCCCAAAGTATTAAGGTATTTGGAGATCAAAGGGGCTCAAGGCATTTCCTTGACTTCTGGAGAGACCGGACCCTCGGCCTAATGATCAAAAAGACCTAAGTACTTGAGATAATTCATCATTGTTATCTTCAATTTTTAACTTTCTCCTAAGTAAAATCACATTTTACTTAGGAAACTGATGCAAAATTCCATAAAAATTCCTCAAAATGACTTGTTATTCTAAGTTTAAGTGTTGAAGACAAAATGTTGCAATTTACTTCATAAGTTATCACTTTCTTAGATATACAAAGATGTTTTGATTTTCCTTGTCCTTCGCCATATTAACATTTAACTCTATTATATTAAATCCCTAGTGAAATATCCTTTCCTAAGTATATAACTCCCTTTTTTTATAAATAACCCAAAAAACCCCCTTAGTATAAAGTTTAACCAAAGTATTTTATATCCCCGCGCATTTAAAATAAAAACCCTTTATAAACCCTTTGGTTAAATATACCTTTATAATACAAATCCCGCCCCTATGATGAATTAATTGTATTAATTAATTCATTATATAATAAAATATATATAAAAGACTTTAAACATACAATACGTATGTTTAATACCAAAAAACATCAATAAAACTTTGCAAAAGTCTTGCGCCACCGTGGTTCGTTCACGTGGCATTCCACCTAGCCAACTCCGCCGCAACCCCTCTCTTTTGCATACGGGATTAATTAAGTCGCCTGGACTAATTAATAACTATTTCCGCCAGTTAAAAAGCCCCCGGAGCGATTAAAAAACATTTAAAAGTGTTTAAAAGTACGACGGGGCCCACATGGAAAATCCGCCCATCTTCCCGCCGCCTTAACCGTTGGATTAGCCTCCCGCAGATCAACGGCCAGCGTTGATCCCGCTGCCCATCCCATGTAAGTTTTTTAACCCGCGGGGGATGGGTGGTATTTGACCGGTCACCCATCCACGTGTCGACAACTCTGTGGAATCGCTGCCCTCGCGACTTTTACCGCCCTCGTCCATAAGCGGTGCGGGCTCACCGCTTACCACTTACCGCATACCGCCGGCCCCACTTCCCTACGTCATCCAGTACCACCATGACGTCACACCTCGAAAAAAACAAAAAACCCTTTTTAACTTGTAAATAAGCCATTTTTCACGTTTTTCCTGTTATTTTCGTTATTCTGAAAATGACAGATCTCCCGCTGCGATTTTCAAATTCTCACTGTAATTGATCATTTCTCTCCAAAATTCTGCTGCGCCCGTGTTGAAGAACAATCCCGCCATTGCCTGTTACCTGTGAAAGAACCAGTTTCCGTCTAAAAGCAGGTATTTATCTTTTACGCCCGACTGCAAGTAAAACTCAGTTTCCTTTGTTTTTTCGCTGAAAAAGTGGTTAAAAATCATCACTGAGTCCTCCCTGGAGATTTTAAAACCTGTGAAATTGCTCCCCGAACCTGTAAATTGTTCCAATTTCCTTCATTTCAAGAATTCCGCCCGGCCCGTGAAGAAAACCAAAAACCTCCATTTTGAATCCACAAGAACCAAAATGGAGGTCCCGACAGCTCTAAATATCACTCCATTGAATGCTCCTCACCGTGAATTGGACTATTTACCTCTGATAGATGAAGATTTCCAAATAAAAGACCTGCATTTTGATGAAAGTCCCCATTTGAGCTTCTGTCGCTGCAGAGACGAACACTCAAAGGGGCAAGATCTTATAGGGTTGTGGGAATCCAATCTCCCAAGGTATCTTATTCCTTCAGTCCACATTTTCCCCGAAATCGTTCATTACTGTCATGCAAACTATGATCCCGCAAGGAGGGTTGTAATAGCTCCTAATCAAAGTGTTCTGTTCCCCATCACACCTCAGGCTATCAATGCTATGTTACACTATGAGCCAGAACAAGAATTAGCACCATTATCCATGGAAGGATTGATTGAGAAAACCAGACAGTTAACCCCAGAGAAGTTAAAATCCATGTGTCAGTATTTCATGTTACCTGAGCATCAGCCAAAAGGGTCTCCCCCCTATGGTTTTTGCTATTTCAATACACTAGGAAGGCTTATTGTAAATATAATATCTTTTGTCTTAGGATTCAACACCAGTGAATATGTGGATGAGATAACTTTGGCTTTGCTATCCATTTTTACTCCTAGGCAGCCTCCTGAGATTAAATATGACTATGCTTCCTTCATAGCCAACAAGATCCATGATCAATTCTTAAGGCTAGATACTGAAAAAGTTTTTAAGTACTCCTCAGTTATCTATCATCTCATGATCTATTATCAGTCAGACAGGTTCCCTTTCCCTGTTCAGAAACTTGATGCTAAGGGTAATCCCAGTTCTGTCATTTTTTGGTCCCCTATCATTCATTTTTCCTCTGATTCTCCCTATTCCTATTCAGAATTCATTGATCAGTTTGTACATCCTGCTACAACTTTGTTAACAGGAATTTCTCCCCCCGGACTCAGTACTGAAATTAGAAAGACCTTGCAATTGTCAAAGAGTTATAAAGTTGGGGATTGGTACTTGTACCAAAACCATACAGTCATCAGGATTTATGGATGTGAATTACATCCATTCAAGTTACCCAGATATGTGCCAATGAGAATATTTGCCTTGGAATACTTTAGGCAGATGAACAATTCAGATGTGATCCATTTCTGCAATGTAAAGAAGAAAGCTCAGTTAAGGATCAAAAGCCAATTAGGTCCCTTCATCTGCAATTCTAGAGAAGCTGAGAGAGAAGCCGAAAATATATTAGAAAGAAAGTTCCAAACATCTTTCCGTTGGGTCCCTTATGACCCCTTTGGTTTCATTTGTGAAAAAAGATTAAAAAATAAGTCATCTCCTTATGTACACCACAAGATTCCTTATTTAGAACAATATGCAAATCAAGATGAATGGGCTGAAGGAACTCTTGTCGAAGAAGAAAATGAAGCAGACAAAATGAATAAAATGATGAAATATGTTGAGAAGAACTTTGACCTAGAAACATATGATCAAATGCAGGTATCCTACATTGGCACATCTTCAGCAGCCACTCTACAGCAAGCATTACAAGAAGACAGTCCATCAGTAGCAGCAGAACCCAAGGGTAAAGGAAAAGAACCTGTAGTTCAGGTCATTGAAACCTTGGTCATGGCAGAAAAACCACAGAATTCCAAAGCACCAGAATCATCTCAGGCTTCTCCCACACCAGCAATACACATCCAAGTTCCAGAAATGCAAACTCCATTAAATACAGAAATAGGGAAGAAAAGATTGGCTCCAGATACCACTCCTTCAAAAGGAGCCTCACAGGTTTATCAAACTAAGAAACACAAATCAGATCCACCTCCAGAGGTAGAAATTATAGATGAAGTATTCGATGATGGTAGAGAAGATAGTCAGCAAACTGGCACATCAAGTGAAACAACTATAAGCCAGAAAGGGAAAGCCTTGCAAAAACAATTAAGCATTGAAGTATCTTCTTTCAGACCGCCAAAGACAGATACTGGAGACATTAAAAGAACCTTCATTAATATCAAAACAAAGAATGATCCATTGAAAATGAAGGTATATGATCAGTATATGAAAATGTCTCCTCATAATCAAGAAAGACTGATGTCAGCATTTGATCTTTCCCAAGGTAAAATGCTAATGAGCCACTTCAAAGCGAAGGTGCCAAAGCCAACTTCAGCAGCAGATTACATCAGATCAAATTTTGAAGTTTTAGCAAAAGATATCCATCCCCTGGATCAGATAGAGCTACATAGACAAACAGGGGAAATGGTTTATTCTACTCTCACCAACAAAGCCATGGTAGCTTTAACGCTGCAAGATTCTTTGAATAACACTACTACACAATTGAAGATTGAGAAGGCCTCCTCACAGGCCAAGGATAATAGAATAAAATCTCTAGAAGAGATAATCATTGGTTTGGGTCACAATCCCAAAGACATTAAAGGTATTGAGGCATTGGTAAAAAAGAAAGAGGATGATATAGCTGCACTCAGAAAACAGCTAAAACTACCAGCCTCTAGGCACCCTCAGACACAGGAAGTTATAAAAGGAAATTCACAGGAAGAAATGATGGAGTTGCTTTTGAATATGACTGAGTGACTAAATGAAACAGAGAAGGAATTGGAAAAAGCATTGCAGGAACAGGAAATAATCAAGCAGACTTCAACAACAGGTACTACAACCACAGGGCAGCAGGAACAACCAGCTCAGGTGAATACTTCTGGCTTGAGTTCTGAGGACTTAATAAAACAGATGGAGAGTTTGCAGCTAAAGGTCACAGAGCTCCAACAAACAAAATTGCAATTGGCAAAAATGGAGGAAAAATATGACACATCTAAAAAGACAGCTGCTGACAACACTAGGGAGATAAAAAGATTGGAAAAATTGGTTCAGGCTTTGGAAAAAGATCTTTCATTGGAAAAGCCTCTCAACGAAATAAATGATATTCTTTGGGATAACATCATTGAATTGATAAAGGGTATTTGGCCCTCTATTCAAGCTATTTTCGAGCAAAATGAGCTAGTGAAGATAGCCCAAGAAGAAATAAATAGAACCAGACATGAATTAAGAGGTAAATTTGAGCAAAGCCTCAAAGAATTTATTCAATTTCTTAATTTAACAAAACAACAATCAGAATGTTAGGAATTGAGGATAGGACAAAGGCTTGGAAGCAAAGAGAGTTTACCTCAAGAGGACTTTATGGAAACAGAAAGAAACCAGACAGCATTTTGTTGACATCAACATTTCTATATAATTTCAAGCTTTGTTTGATAGTGGGTTACTTAAGTCCGGTGTCAGAAGATCAAACAGTAGACTTAGAAATCCAGGAGAAGAGAATGTGTCAGGCTGAAAATACAGCTGAGAGTTCAATTGCTCATCAACTTACTACCAATCAAAAAGATTGAGGATCATGGAGGAATTTATTTCATCTGGAGCATGAAATAAAGTATCTATTTCCGAACGATCCCACTTTTTATAAACTTACTGAAGCAGATGAAACTTTAAGGAAGCTCAGAAGAACTATGATACCAGATGATCAATGGTGGCAGGAAATGTTGGAGATTCTATGAGAGTTACTATCAGGATGAGCATTTATCTTTACTATCAAGTAAATGGTAAAAACAGGAAAACATATGAAAGAGTATCGGATGAAAGGTTAAAGAGTATCCGTGAAAACAAAGAGTGTTCAACAAGCCAAAGAAATACTACAAAGGACAGCACAGAGCCCTATCTCCAGCACATCCACGGAAAAAGGAACAGCACATCGGCAGTTGCACATTATTCTATCCACGAGACCGTTTGTCTCTTGTTTGTTTGTAAAATATGCTTTAAGTCAGCCTAGATTACGGGCTAAGTTAGTGTAAGATTGTTTTAGATTATTTTATGTATAAATAAACCCTCAAAGAGAGTATTGAGGGTGGATTCTATTACTCTGCTGTAACACTGAGATTTTTGGAATAAAAAGCTTTTGGAGAAGTTTACTTGTGGCTTGCTGGATAACGATTTGAAGCACTGGACTTGTCGCAGGATTCATGTGTTGGACTACAGTTCAATAAGTGTTCCTACCTTTTGTCTGAAATTTTATATTAGTTTTAATACCATCATATCCATTTCTGAATAATTTACATAAGAGATTGAAACAGAATTTGCTTAATTGTACTCTGTTTTCAAATGTGATTGTTCCTAAATGTTCTCTTCTAAATTAGCTATAAGCACGAATTCTTAAATGCTCCTGCTTCGCTAATTTAATCACTTTTGATTGCTATAATAAGGAAACCTTTATTGCTCTTTGTTTGTGGTCAATTCACTTCTTCCTCTGAACATGGTGAAAGATTCTTAGTTGCCTTTCATCCCTTCAAGATCATCCCACCCACTTTAAATTTTAAGGATTTTTCTCTGTCTAGCTATCTTGCCCTGTAATACCATCTTGTGCATAGAATAGAAATCCAGTAAAGCCATCCTTTGACTCCATAGCCCAATGGACTGAAAGCTTTCAGCCTTGCCCTTAGTTTGTGGATTCCACCAATTTCCCAAAACAAATTTCGAATCTATAACTAGCCTAAAACCTTTCAAGAACAGAGATAAATCATAAAGAGAGAGCCCTCTCTGGATGCAGATTGGCTAGATTCTGCATCTAAAAGGTTGGTTCATAGTACTTCCCCGGAATACCTCTTCCTTACTTAACTTCTCAGGAAACCTTGAGTGATAACACATAGTTAATAATGCTGATATACAAAAGACATGTAGTAATTTTCCCCACATATTCCACCGTATTACAAAATTAATGCCTATAGAATCTATCATCACATACTGGAAGCAAGTGTTCTGCTAAAAGTTAGCAAGAATAATGCATGTCATAGACATGTCAATTGGTTAATATATGTGTTGTTGACAAAGGTTGTATTATATTACAATCATATGCAACATTTAAAAGAAGTTGGTTTTGTACGGCCTAGAAAAATTGAGGAACAATTGAATTCATCCAAGTGTAGAGCTAGACAAATCCCAAATGAAGATTGCGTGCCTGATGAAAAGAGTAACAATGGTTATTGGGTTCGTAGCCAAAATAAGGATACAAGTGATATTTGGTACAATGTCATATATAAAGGTTCCAATCTACACTTCTGTAATTGCAATTGGGCCTTGAATGGAAATGTTTGTAAACATGTACTGAAAGTTGAGATGTTGGTGAGTAACAATACTTTGGGTGAAAATGTATTGCCTAATATCACTAATCCTACCACAGAAAGGCCTACAATTTCATTTGATTTGAATGAAACACCTATAGTGGGCCTAGAAATCCAAACAAAGCTTCTGCCATGCATTGATTCTCCTCCAAATATAAGTTATTATAATGAAACAAGCATTGATAATGTTCAATCAACCAATGTACGACCAGATAGTGCATTATTTGAAGATGATGAGATGAAATGTGTTAACTTATCAACTCATGAGAAATTGAGATCCATAATACCTACAAATTTGGAGCAAGCAAAGGCATTGAACAGTTTGGTAGAAAAAGCATGTCAAGATTACAATAGAATGTTTTTCAATAATATAAATCCATCAAAGATCACTACTAAAAGAAAACATAGTTTCTTGAGCCCAGTAAAAAAGAAAAGGCAATGTGGGCGCAAGTCAAAATCAGGGAAAGATGATCCACATTTTGAAAAGGTTGGACGAGTTCGTTCAAAAAAAAGAAACATGGATGAGCAACTGGAGCTATCTTCTCAACACCAAAGAAGTGTGGGCCACATACCTGAGTTAGTGCAACATTCTATTATACAGAAAAATGGTATGGAAATTTGATGGCATGCATTTTTTTATGTGAAATACGATATATTATCATTTTCGATGCATTTTCATAACTATATGAAACTTTTTATTGTTACAGTCGAGGGACCCACATCTCACAACGTTCCAAGTTATCGAATTCAATTATTTGATGAGCATGTTGGTGAAAAAAACTATAGCAGTTTGAACACTGCTCCACTCATTAACATCCCAATTTCCTCCCCGAGGGTGCTTCCTCCTCTTGTACAACCAGTGGGGATTTATTGTCACCCACACCGACCACCTTTCTCTATCATAAATTCTCCCATGCCTATAATCACCTCCCCAAACTCTTCCCAATCCCCACCCCTACCATTTATTCATCCACCCTTCTCATTGTTTCAATCATCCACCTTTGACATTCCAATTCCCCCCCCTAGGGTGATTCCCACTATCGTACAACCGGTGGGGGTGTATCACCGCCCACACCCACTACCTTTTTCCGATTTCACTTCCACTATGCCTTTATCCATCACCCATGAACCATGCCTATATCCATCAACAACAACTCCACCATCTGCCGAGGAAGGACAATCTTCTCCATTGCCTTAGATCTTCATGGTGAGAATGAGTAGTTGATCAAAATCTTATCATGAATTAATGGCAATTGATTCTATGCATTTTGGATTTTACAACTAATTAGTTATTTAATTTTTGCAGCAATATCAATTTTGAAATGCACTTGGGAGTGCGAAGCGCGACGAGGGTGACGTATAGACCCAATCTATAAATCAGTCATGATGTCATTTTTCCATTATTTCATTTATGGGCGCGACCTTCCATTATCTATGTTGGGAATACCATGGGCCATGGGCCCATTTTGTAAAAGAGAAAAATGTATAACTAGATCAATTTGGAATACAAGTACAAGAATGTGAACTTGTGTATATGACAATGCCTTCATTGACTTTTAAATTCATGATGTGGATTTAATGTTATATTCTATCAATGTTACATTACTGTTGATGAATGTAGTTAGAATGGATTTATTTTGTTTCATTTACAAATTATAAAGCTTGCAAGTTAAATTACTTAAATTTATATCTTATTCAATGTTGCATGCATGTAAAACGATATCATACCATGAAACTTTGCTTAGTTATAATAATAGATGTATCATGTACATGAAGAGAGCATATATATGGATTCAAATTTATTTTAATTTTGAATTTTATGAAATGGAAAACTAAAGTTTTAAAGTACAACATACATGCCTTCTAATAAAATCTACAAAAATTGATAAAGTTTTGAGCCTTTACCAGTTCAATACTAACATTTAAAGATGAAAACTTTATTGATAAGTGGTGTAGTATTATTTAAGTTTTTTTTTGGTTATATATATATTTTAACAATTCCTTTATTTATCTATAAATAGGGCACAAACAATATTTGTGGTATGAATACAAAGAAGTGTGTAAGATTTTTTTGAGATGTGGAATCACCTTAGTGTGGATGGGTTTTTTCCCACATATTTTCGAACAAGTAACTTTTACACCAAGAATTTCCTTAAAATAACACCCTATCACCATCTACTCTAAAAGTTAACTAAATTAAAACTTTAAAAAAATTTATTATTATCATTATTAATTATAAAAAAAATAATATATGACAAACATAATAATATATTTTTTGAATTTGTATTTTCGAGCAGGTAACTTTTACGCCATGAAGTGCCTTAACATAACACCCTGAGATCACCCTGAGCTCCTTTCCACCATTTGGGCCTTCAATTTTTTTTCTAATATTTGTTGTTCTGTGAACATTTTGGGTAGTTTTTAATTACATACCATGTTTCATAGCATGCTCTACACTGGAATGAAACATTTTCATAGTTGAGCTTTTGGAGTCAAACATAATTTTGAATCGTCAAATTAATTTTGGTGGGAAAAGCCTTGTTGAATTCCATCTCCAAACTTTCAAATAAAAAACCAAGTGCCCAATCATACCTAGCCTAAAATATTAAACAAAAAACAAAGTTAAATCTAAAAGAGACAACCCTCTCTGAAATTTAGGAAGTTTAGATCCTAAATTTCCAAAGAGGGTTTGTGGTTACCCCTAGTTTTCTTAAAACTGAAAAAATTCAAAGAGCCCACAATCTTTAGAAATTACTAGGGTGATAACATCCCCTAGAGTGAAGTTTTCCCTTGGCTGTGTACCTACATCTCGTGTCCTCTTCTATTTCTTGTTTGGCATTAGTCTTGATGATAAGGAAAAGATAAATTGAAAGAAAGAACAATAATAATGAAACATCACAAGATAATGTCATAATATGAGAAATCAATTAACCTGCCAACCTATTGTATTTCTCAACAAACAACTCTTTGGTGTCTATACATGCCTGCAAGCACATCATGGAGTTCTCAAAAACTCTTTGTTAAGGTCATTGATGTTTTTGCATCAATCTTAGACATATTTTCAAAAATAGGTTCTTCAGATGAAATATCGAAACAAAAATTGCATTGTAGTTTCCCTTACCATTAGCCTATTGTCTATCTTGTTGGTCATACATCCAATCCTTCTCTTTCAAGCAATTGTTCTCTTCTTAGAGTTAAGCATTAGTGACCTTGAAGCTTTCCAACCTCTTTCTATTTCCTTTACCCGTGCTGAGACATGGAATGTTCATGCAACTACTTCCAAAGAAATTCAACTATTCATAAATAAAAGGCTTATAATCCACTGGCTTCACCAACATAGATATTATGCCAAAAAAAAAAAAAAAAAAATCAAATTTTCTTTTCTATTTCTTTTTAATGACTTTAAAGCACACAACATGCCAACTAATAAACCACTTTTGTCTTGAGTGTAACCTACAACGACTTGCCGGCAACACAATGACAATCCCCTCTTAAAAGGATTTATTAAATGAAGTGGAAAGGCACTATTACTAAATCACTTCACAAAGTTATTTTAAATTTTATTTTTATAGAAATCCTTCAACCAAAACCATTGATAATTAACTTTATGGATAAAGAAACACCACAACCTCAAATTAAAACCATCCAAAGGATTTATTAAATGAAGGGACAAGACACTATTACTAAATCACTTCACAAAGTTATTTTATATTTTATTTTTAAAGAAATCCATCAACCAAAACCATTGATAATTAACTTTATGGATAAAGAAACACCACAACCTCAAATGAAAAGATAATCATAAAACCTTGTATGAAAACTATGTAGCTAAATCCATGTGGTTAAATCACTTTATAATGTTATGAATCTCATGGCTTATGTTCATTGAAGAGATTTTTATATTTTTTATTTTTTTTTATAATTAAAGTTAATTGGAAATATTATTTTACATTAGAAATATTATTTTGATATATATATATATATATATATATATATATATGTATATATATATAATTTAATTAAAATTTAAAAAAAAAATATCTATATAAAATAATGAAAAATAAATAAAATGTTTAAATATATGATTTTCAAAGAGCATGGGATAAACCAGTGATCTTTATATTCTGCGTTGGCAAATGCCATCTGAGAGCATGATTTAATTTCCATTCTCATTATATATTTTCATTTAATTTTACTTAAAATTTAAATATATATATACAATTTAAATATTAAAATTTTATCATTTTATTCTTTTTATATTAAAATTTAATTTCAATAATAATAAAATGAAAAATAAATAAAATATTTAAATATATCCTTCCCCAGTGGGTTATTATTATGTTATTTTTATAGGGTTATTTATATTTTTTATTTTTATTTTATTTTGACCAAGTTAAAATATTTAAATTCCATTATATTAATTTTTTTATTTAATTTTATTTTTATAATTTAATTTAATTTTTAATTTTATCTAATTTGACTCAATGAAAATGTTAAATATTACATTATAACATTATTACCATATTCCACTAGAAAGCATCTCTCAACACAAATATACATTATAAATAAAATAAAATATTATATTAATCCTCAAATTAATCTAATTTTAAAATTTAAAATAAAAATAAAATTTATTTAATTAAAATGAAATTAAAAATAAGTATAAAGTCAATTGTGTAGAAAAATATTATATTAATAATTAAATTAATAAAATATTAAAATATTAGATATAAATAAAAATAAAATTTACTCAATTAAAAAAATTATTACAAAAATTATTGTCAACTTTACTCACATTATATATTACAAAGAAAATGTTGTTGCAATCATCAAATGAATAAAAACTTCACTTTTAAAAAAAAGTAGGGATAACAAGTTAGAAGAACCATTAACAAACAATTGCCATATCCTTAAAATACCTTCTATATAAAGTTGTGTAATGTTTTTGTGAAAAAAATCACCAATCAAAAAAATCATAGACACAAATTAGTGTTTATTTAAATTCTAATTGTGTAAATTTTAATGATGAAATATTTACACATAACACGAATATTTAATTATAAAATTATGTTACATTTTTGTGAATATTACATTTTTCATTGAAAGTTTTAATAGTTAGATTGAAAATTCAGATATTAATTTGTTCTAGAAAATTAACTTGATTTTTTTGGTTTTTTATTTGTTTTTTTTTCAAAATCATAATCTTTGTTTTTCTAAAATGAGTTTTTGATTAAATATATAGATTTAATCCTTAAACTTTTTCTAATTTTTCTAAATTATAAAGAATTTACAAAAAAAATATTAAAATTCCAACCAATCCTATTAAATTCTAAACAAATTAAACCCGAAAATAAATTGAAAACTCCTCTAAAACCTAACTCCGGATTTAAATTTTTAAAAAATAGATTTTTAAATATTTTAATTTATTATTATTTTTCTAAAATATGTTATCATAATTATTATTATTTACAAAAATTAAGAAAAGATCAACCTAAGTAATTCTCAATAAAACATCATATTACACTAAGATTTTGAATCTGGAGGGAAAAGTTGTCATTCAAATATTAAAATATTTCTCAAATGTTACCAAGTACTTTCTTAAAAAAAATGCTTTTAATATCCTCATAAGATATTCTAGGTTATAAAAAATAACCATTAAGACCATCATACGCTATTTATACACAACTTTAAGTATCATAATCATTCCTTCAAATGTTATATTTAACTTTAAGTATCATAATCATTCCTTCATATATACTTGGCTACACACTCTTCAATTCTTTATCTCACCATTCTGAAATAAAAAATTAACTCAGAGATAGAATAAAAATAAAGTAAAAGTGGATTGGCAGAGAAATAGGGTTTTATTTTAAAAACTTTTATCAATTTAGAATTAATTATGTTAGTCTAATGTAAAAAAAATCACAAAATAATAAAAAAATAATAATTTTTTTTTGAAAATTTAGATTACAATTATTAAACTTTAGATTTTTTGATGTTCCAATTTTTTTTTCATGATATTAAACTATTGAAACAATTCAACATTCTAATTTTTAATTTTTTTTAAAACCAAAAAAAATAAACTGCTATCATGACTAATTTGTAGAGTCTATTATGTGAACATTTTTAATCGAAATTCAAATAAAAAACACTGATGGCATTTTTCACGTATGATTAAATCAAAATACCCAACTCAGAATAAATCAGTCAACTTTAACTTTAATTATCTAATTCCAAAAAATTTCGCATCGAATAAATGGATAAAAATTGGCTTGGGCAATAAAGAATAATATAATGCTGACTGGCACGGTTGCCTGCGGCCTGCTATATGCCGCCGTTTGTATTCAGATTTAACATCTGAACGACTCATTAATTAATGCCCGACGAACGAATTCATGGCCGGGAGCTACAACGAAACCTGTCACGTCGTATTCCAATTTCAATCCGCGATGGCTCCCATGACCATGCTCCATGGCCATGGCATGGCATTGGTACAATCGGGAGCATTAATGGGTCAATAGCAGCTAAAATAAGGCTCGCCTACGCTCACCCCCTCCCCTTCTGCGCTATCTCATAAGCGTACACTCACTCATCTTTCATTTAATTAATACCGCCCCTTTAATTATAATTAAGACCCTCCCTCCATATAAATAAATAAATAAGCTCCCTTTCACTTTCAATACTACGCTCTTCCCATTCCATTCGACCCACTTTTTAATAAAAAAAATAAAATAAAAATAAAAATCTCTCTCATATATAATACCGCTCCATATATAGCACCCTCATTTTAATTTGATTTTAATTCGACTCCCTCTCCCTTTTAAAGTTAATCCCATTCCCATTATATTATAATCCCATTCCCATTATATTTTTAATTTTTTTTTAATATATAAACCCCTCCCACATTTAATACATTCCCCTCCCCTTTTAATTTTCATATTTAATTTCATTTTAATATATCCCCTCCTCTCCCATTTTAATATTCTCCCTTTCTTATAAATTTCCCTTTCCTTTTTTAATTAATTCCCATTAACTCATTTTTTAATTAATTAAAAAAAAAAAAAAAACAGCAGAGAGAGAGGAAAGAGAGAAAATTTGAACAACAGAAATGAAGAGAAAATGACATATTCCGGACTACACAAAGCCCATCATTTTTCAGAGTGCCGGATTCATGTATGACAGTTCACCTGCAGCTATTCCAGATCTTGTTCCACAACAACAGCAGATTGAGAAATGCCAGCACTGTGACCGAGTTGGCCATATGAAATATCACTGTTTTGATCTTCATCCATGCAAGCACTGTGGTCGGCACACCCATTCTTCACACAGATGCTTCAGAAACAAGCCTCCTGCAAGAACCAAGATTCATCTTGGATGGATCGCTTCTTGGCAATGGGCATCAGCAGCCAAGAAGATGTTTAAGACACATGTTAGAATTTGTTCACGGATACTAAGCAAACTTGAAGTTGAGTTTTCGCCATCATCTCACCTTGTCCCTGACAGGGGGGAAAATGGTGGTCATGTACAAGCTTCAACGACAGATCAAGCGAGCCTAAGCCACAATCTCTCATTCCATGTTCAGAGTTGTAGCCAGCAGTTCAAGCGAGCCTGAGCCACAATTCGTCATTCCGGATTCAGAGATGTAGCTGTAGATACTTGATGTCTATGAGCATTCTCTGCCAGGATGTCCAAACCACTATTTGCTGGTGGAAAACCTTAAACCATCATCTTTGGTTGGTGGACAACCTAAAACCATCACAGGTAGTAGACCTCCTTTCTTTTAGGTTGAAGGTCTCCCTTTCATATATGAGGAACACTTCCTCTAGCAGAAGCCTTCAACTTCTTGCCAGCTTTTGGAAGAGTTCCTGTGAACCGCAACAAGTTTTGTCTTGTTTGTAGGGTCATCCTGAAACCACTTTTTCCAACATTCGAGTTATCTCACTTCAGGCGGCTATGTAATTTACCTGTGCATTTGTACAACTCTTTAATCACACATACTCTTCTGACAGGGGGATGTTGGAACACTTAATCCTACATGGGTAGGTGTGGAATATGAAAAGTCACAATGGAGTCCAAGTGACCTTGGAATTTGAAACCAAGAGTCACACCATTGTACTATAAATGTACATCTTTGTATAATGGAAAATAAGAAAGCCTCACGCTTATCTTTCATTATGTGTTGAGTCTTGTGTGTGTGCATTCTTCTTCCTCATACACCATGTGTGTGCTTTAACATGGTGTTTAACAGTATCGAATCTCATAATTCCTCAAAGCTTCCTCGTCAAGCTTGTCCAACTAGCCAGTGCTTCCTCCGGCGATACTAGAATTAAGATATGGGTAATATCGATTTAGGCACACTGGTCACTCAATTAGGCACACCAAGAAGCTTGTAGTGACATGAGACCCACCTCGCCACTACACTCTAAAAATGCAGCCAGTCTGAATTTTGCCAACTGAATGTCTATTGCATCTCTTCAAATGTTTATGAATTCCCGTCATTCAGTTGAAGTTTTGCAGCCCGAAGACTCTAACCAAAGCATGGAACAGGATCAATACGAAGAATGCCACTGCGTCTTCCAAGCCTCTGCTCTGTAACGCGGGGCTGTAATTCGTTATTACAATTGCGTAATACGTCACTCCCACGATCTCCAGAACTAGAAGAATCATAACAGAGCCGAGATCCCTGAGTGCCATTATAATTCCAGATCTTTGCATAACCAAGGTAATGTCTTGTTCGCTCAATTGCGACCTCTGCTGCTGTAAATCTTCAGAAGGAAGACACTCTTCAAGAGATTCCAGAAAGTTCAGAGCACGCGCGAGGTCCTTCTCTTGTACAACGTTTTCGTAATCCTTCCATTCCCGGCCACTGGATGCTCTCGCATGCCA
Organism: Pinus albicaulis; assembly: GCA_034641835.2. Taxonomy (NCBI): domain Eukaryota; kingdom Viridiplantae; phylum Streptophyta; class Pinopsida; order Pinales; family Pinaceae; genus Pinus; species Pinus albicaulis. The sequence goes on from CM076577.1 coordinate 705,791,634, forward strand.
GAATTTAATTTTACCGTCGAGGAGCCATCGCTGGCCACGACGTTGGATAATACGCAGAACATTATAAATTACCAATCACTCAAATTTTAAAGCCCGGTTTGATGTTCTCTGCATGCAGACCAAGTCTATTAATAATATTAGCGGAGGCTCTATCTCTGTCTTTTTTTTTTTTCTTTCATATTTCCCAATCGCGGATCTATTAATTGGTCTTCTGTTTTGTTGTAGCAGCCAAACCTCGTCACCAGTGTGCTTTCCAGAAGGGTCCTCATTATAGAAGGGTCCTCGAATCTGCTGGAAGAAGACGCGTCTTCTCCTTCTGGGGTCTGGCCTTCGCCATTGTCATGAGGCTTTGCCGGCCCATGCAAGCTCAGCTGCTCTCCTTTGATATAAAGGTACTGGATTCTCGCCTGGAGACTGTGAATGCTCACAACATCTCTTATTATTGTGTCCACACTTTGGGTTGCAGAGCATTCGTACAGGAATTGGCGTTCTTCACTTTGCTTCACATGAATTTACAACATTTTCGCCTTGTAGTGAAAGAGCGTGAATAAGAGTTAGGTTAAGTTCTCTGATGGGCACTATGACCACTGTGCGCGAAAGATCCGTCCCGGCAGCGAACAGCATCGATCCAGCGTGATGGTTAAGGCCGGCATGGCATGAACCGACGGGCATCCCTCCAAAATCATACTGTATAGTTCTGTACACGTCCACGACGGCCGCATCGACACAGAACTCAACGCAGGCCGCAATCAAGCAGAGCAAGGCCAACACTGTCTGCATCGATTCGACCATCACTCTTTCCCAGCTCTTTTTTTTCCAAACGCAGTCGGCAACCCCATATTAGAGTAGAGTAAACAAGCTCCAAATGATTCAGCCGTGTATCTTCAAGGCTTCTCCTTCTCTTAAAACCCTCGTTTTGAGCGAAAGATGTGATAGTTACATCAACGGTCCTTTAACACAAAATGGGCATTGTCTTCCCTTCGCCTCTGATACCATGTTAATTTATGCCTATGTTCTATGCCATTTCAGATTAGGGCATAATACTGAAGAAGATAGAACATTCTTAATAGATCGATAGAAGACAAGCCAAAAACAGAGATGAAGAGTGGTGGCGTTATGGTGATCAGCAAGATGCTTCTACCAGCGTAATATTCAATAGGTCATTCAGCCAAGCGTGTCACACATAACCCCAAAACAACCCAAACAAAGAATAAGCAGCTGCAACGCCATCAAGAGAGAGAGAATTCCTCCACACTAATGTGTGTCAAAATGAACTCTAAGTCTCTCCAATATATAGGAATCTTTGGGGGTGTGTGACACGTCCTTTAAGACATTTAAGTCAATATTTTATTCTAGGCCGACCTAGCACATAAGTGGAATAAATTCAAAGTACATGTTCTACTCATCCGATCGAGATGATCTTTAGATCAATCTTACATCTCTCCGAAAGAGGAATCCAATAAAAATATGGGGATCGTCATCTGAGCAGCACAACCCGGAGTTTGGACCTAGTTGTCCAATTTTAACAAAACTAGAATCAAGGCAAAGAATGACATCGAATACAATGAAAAACTCTAATCCTTTATTGCAAGGACCAAGAAGCTGAAGAAGGGAAAGTTGGAAGGTCCAGGAAGAAGATTGATATGTTCAAGATTCAATGTTTTGGATGCAATGAATCTGGACACTTTAAGAGGGTTTGTCTAATCAAGTAGAACAAGAAAAGAAAGGAAAGAAGTGAAGCTTCCACAACTAAAGAAATGGGAGAACCTGAAAAGAAGCCGAAGAAAGATGTGAAAGATCTTTACTATTGAAGAAGGCATCTTCTTTGTCAGGATATTTACGAAGTTGGTCTTTCCTTTAGAATAACATACATTGGTGTTTACTTTTTGTGGCATCATAGGTAGAAGCATGTTATAGTAGCTTATTTAGAGTCTACTTAATTGATTTTCTTTGTAAGAATAATCAAGTCTTTCAAAATTAAGAAGATTGGACCATTTTGCATAATATTGTTCATCTAAGCATTGTCTAACATTATGTTAGAGGTAGTCATTATGCTAAGGTGGATCATCAAGATCCTATTAGAACCATCATTTTGGACGGTTCATGGTAGAAGCATTATGACAAGCTTAGTATATATTCCATATAGTATGGAAACAATACTCTTGAAGGATGGAGTGCAATGGTCAAATTGTAGGCTCATTGTAAGGCATATAGCTAGATGATTGAATGAAAGCATAATTCATATTTGAAGTAACTCTTCTTCTTGATAGGATTCATATGTATAAGAATCTTGTAAAATAAGTTGGTGATAAGATATGATTAGTATGGTTATAAGATGCCCAAAAGAAGAATTTTACTTACTCTAGAACAAATAAATAATTAATACTTTCTCATTAGATTGTATAGAATAATGATCAACATCCAGTTTATTCTTCAGAAGAAAACTGTAACTTGGTTACATCAAGTTCAATCCTTGGGCACTCTGATGCATGAAGGAAGATTCATGTGGATATGGACCATGAATATGTTGATGCTTTGATGAGAATGTCATCATGATGAGGTAAGTTTAATATTAATAATTGTTGTTGGTCATCTAGTTAACATATTGTTTTTCTTCCTGGAAGGATATTGCAGGAATATATGGAGAATGTTAAGGCACACTCAACATATGATATCTGACAATTATGAACTAAATATGTTTTCATGTTGTCATTGAAGGATAGTGTGCGAGAAGATAAACTGAAGGTCAAGTTAATACCATAACAAGAGATCAATTTCATGAGGAAGCTATGATTAGATTGAAGATTGGTAAGGCTCAATATAATGCCTTCATTGTTGATGATGAAATGAAAGTGATAGTTTGTACCTTGTCATATGATTTGTTGGGTGTGGAGCCTGTTTTTCTTCCTGATTCAGAGATCCTTGTTCTAGCTAGATGTATACCCCAAGAAAATTGTACACCCTTGCACGCGGGGGGGACTTGTCCCCCCCGTGGGGTCCGAGGGCCAGCGGTCCCCCGGCGGGGGTTTCGGGGGCAACGCCCCCGAAGCCAAAAATAGATGTAAAATTGCCTTGTAAAAGTATAGTAATTTCTAGTCAATCTGGGCCATTCATTAGGTGGATGATCTGACGGTAGAAGTTATGTTTAGTTTAGGGTTTTTTTCCCTAGAAGGCAACCCCTCGCTTTTATGAGGGTATTGTCTTGCGGTTGTGTATTGTATGTGTATTCTCTGAACGAGAAACAGATAAGGAGACTGTGAGAGAGAACAGAGGATATTACAGCAGATCTGCTGTAGGTTTTGTATCTTAATTTTTCTGGATAATAGAAAGGAAGGACTGGCTGTTCGGGGTGGACGTAGCCCAAACTGGGTGAACCACGTATATCCGTGTCTCTCTAGTTTTATGTGTTTTGTGTGCTTGTATTTTCCGCATATTTTATGTGTTGCATTGCTCTGTAATATTTAATTTTCTAACAACTGATATCAGAGCCGAAGGTATATTTTGCTGATAAAATCACAGGAAAGAAGGGTTCTTGCTTCGAGTGGGAGCAATGGTGGAAGATCCTAAGTTTAGGGTCGAGAAATTTAACGGCCAAAACTTCCCACTGTGGACGATGCAGATGGAAGATTATCTGTATCAGAAAGATCTGTACCTACCATTGAGCGGAAAAGAAAAGAAGCCGACGGCCATAATAGATGCAGAATGGAACATTCTCGATAGAAAGGCACTCAGAATAGTACGGTTGTGCCTTGCGGCATAAGTCGCCTTCAATATTTCAAAGGAAACAACAACAGAGGGTTTGATGCAGACGTTGGCGAAACTATATGAAAAACCCTCGGCCTCAAACAAGGTATTTCTTATGAAACGACTATTTAATATGAAGATGTCGGAAGGTGGATCTGTTGCGGACCATTTAAATGATGTTAATACAGTTACCAGTCAGTTAAGTTCTGTAGGGGTAAACTTTGATGATGAAGTTAGAGCTCTGTTATTTCTGTGCTCATTTCCACAAAGATGGAATGGTTTAGTTATGGCCATTAGTAACTCTGTCTTTGGATCTAGTACTTTAACGTTTGATGATGTTGTCGGTGCTATCCTTAGCGAGGAAATGCGACATAAAAGCTTCGGTGAGACATCGGGTAATGCTTTGAGTGCAGATTCTAGGGGAAGGAGAATGGAAAGAGGAAAGAGCTCGGGATATCGCAGTAAATCAAGGAAAGGTAGATCCAAGTCGAAATCGGGGATAGTGTGCTGGAAATGCGGAAAGAAAGGACACCTAAAGAAAGACTGTAGATCTCGGAAGGGAAAAGAAGGAGATGCACAGTAAGAAAAGAATCATGAAGAAAATGTGACAGGTGATGTGTTACAAGATGATTTGATTCTTTCTTTCGAAAATGTTACTGATTCTTGGGTTGTAGATTCAGGGGCTTCATTCCATGCCACACCTGATAAGAAATATTTTCATGACTATGTTCAAGGAGATTTTGGACAAGTTCGTTTGGGTGATGATAAACCCTGTAAAATTGTTGGAATGGGTAAAGTTCTTGTAAAACAAGAGAATGGAAACCAATGGCTACTAACGGAGGTAAGGCATGTTCCAGATCTGAAGAAAAATCTGATTTCAACAGGGCAGTTAGGCGGTGAAGGTTGTGTGACAACTTTCACAGATAAAACTTGGAAGGTCACCAAAGGAGCCTTGGTAATAGCAAAAGGTGAAAAGGTTGGTACATTGTATTTATGCAATGGTATTTCTAACTCTGTTAATGCTTTAACTTCCAAAGGAGCAGATGCAGCATTATGGCATCATAGGCTTGGACATATGAGTGAGAAGGGGATGAAAATTCTTCACTCAAGAAATTTGTTACGAGGTTTGAATAATGTTGATTTGGATTTCTGTGAGAATTGCATTTATGGAAAACAAAAGAGAGTCAGATTTCTCAGAGTTGGAAAAGAAAAGAAGAGTGAAAATTGGAGCTTGTGCATACAGATGTATGGGGACCTGCTCAGGTATCATCTCTCGGCGACTCTCGCTATTATGTTACGTTTATTGATGATGCAACTAGAAAAACTTGGATTTATTGTATTCAAAATAAATCTGATGTATTTGATACTTTCAAGAAATGGAAAGCTTTGGTTGAGATTGAGACAAGAAATAAGTTGAAGTGTCTCAGATCAGACAATGGAGGTGAATATTGCAGCAAAGAGTTTGATAGGTACTATTCAGAGCATGGAATTCGCAGAGAGAAGACAGTTCCAAGAACACCACAAGAAAATGGTGTGTCAGAAAGGATGAACATAACAATCATGGAGCGTGCAAGGTGCATGAGATTGCATGCAGGATTGCCTTTACAATTTTGGGCAGATGCTGTAGATACTGTTGTTTATCTAATAAACAGAGGGCCTTCAAGTTACTTGGATGGTGGTATTCCAGAGGAAGCATGGACAGGTAAAAAGGTAAACTACTCTTTTTTAAAGCCTTTTGGTTGTGAGGCCTTTGTCCATATTAATAAAGAAAATAGAACAAAGCTTGAGGCAAAATCAAAGAAATGTACCTTTATTAGATATGGTGCTAATGATTTTGGTTATCGCTTATATGATTATGAAAATCACAAAATCATTAGGAGCAGAGATGTAATATTCAATGAAAAGGTCTTGTATAAGAATCAATTGTAGGAAAAGAAACAGGAAAAAGAAAGCAAGGGATACGCGGTTCTTGATGAGATAACTAAAAAAGTGAAGGTGCTTGAAAATGATAATAATCAACAACTACAGCAGCAACAACCACCACAACAGCAATAGGCACCTCAAACACTTGAAAGTGGTGTTAGAAGATCTACCAAGATAAGTAGACCCCTTGAACGATACTCTCCTTCATTATATTATTTATTGCTGATTGATTCTGGTGAACTTGAATGTTATGAAGAAGAAATGCAGGTTGAAAGCAGGAAGAAGTGGGAGCTAGCCATGGAAGAAGAGATGGACTCCTTAATGCATAACCAGACTTGGGACTTAGTCAGGTTGCCTGCAGGTAAAACTACATTGAAGAATAAATGGGTTTACAAGCTGAAGGAAGAAGATGGAGGAAAACAGAGGTACAAAGCTAGACTTGTGGTGAAGGGGTTTGCATAGAAGAAAGGTATTGATTTTGATGAAATATTTTCTCCTGTTGTTAAGATGATTTCAATCAGAACTATTTTAAGTCTTGTAGCAGAGGAAGATTTACATCTTGAACAATTAGATGTAAAGACATCATTTGTCCATGGAGATTTGAAGGAAGAGATATACATGCAACAACCAGAAGGATATGATGTCAAAGGGAAAGAAAAATTGGTGTGCAGGTTAAAGAAGAGCATGTATGGCTTAAAATAGGCTCCAAGGCAGTGGTATCTAAAATTTGACAAGTTTATGTCTGGACAAGGTTATGCTAGATGTCACTCTGATCATTGTGTTTATCTAAAAAGGCAAAATGATGGCAGCTATATTATATTGTTATTGTATGTAGATGACATGCTTGTTGCAGGATCTAACATGTAGGAAGTAAATGTGCTCAAAAGAAAATTGGCAAATTCATTTGCAATGAAGGATTTGGGAGCTGCAAAACAAATCCTTGGTATGAGGATAACTAGAGACAGGAAAAATCGCAAATTAACACTGTCTCAAAATGAGTACATAGAAAAGGCGTTGAAAATATTTAATATGCACAATGCAAAACCTGTTAGTACACCTTTTGCTAGCCATTTCAAACTTAGTAAGGAGATGTGCCCAAAGACCCAAGGAGACATGGATTATATGTCTAAAGTTCCATATGCATCAGTAGTTGGAAGCTTAATGTATGCAATGGTCTGCACAAGGCCTGATATTGCACATGCAGTGGGAGTTGTAAGCAGGTACATGAATAATCCAGGAAAAGAACATTGGATGGCAGTAAAATGGATTCTCAGATATTTGAGAGGTACCACAAATCAAGCATTATGCTTTGGTGGTTCAAATATTGCTCTACAGGGATATGTTGATGCAGATATGGCAGGTGACAGAGATAATAGGAGGAGCACTACAGGATATGTATTTACTATAGGTGGAACAGCTGTCAGTTGGGTTTCAAAAATCCAAAGTGTTGTTGCACTTTCAACAACAGAAGCAGAGCATGTTGCTGCTACAGAGGCTAGTAAAGAAATGATTTGGTTACAAAGGCTTATGGGTGAATTGGGTAAAAAGCATGATATGGACACGTTATACAGTGATATCCAAAGTGCCATTCATCTTGAAAAGAACTCAGCATTTCATTCCAGGAATAAACACATACATCTCAAGTACCATTTCATACGGTCAGTATTGGAAAATGGAGAGTTGAAGCTGGAAAAGATACACACTAGCCAGAATCCTGCAGATATGCTAACAAAAGTTGTAACCAGGGAGAAACTGAAAATGTGCTCAGTTTCAATTGGTCTTCAAGGATGATGATGAAGATGAGGAACAACCAGGTCCAAAGAGGAGTCATTTTCCAGCAAATGAAGTAGCGATGGAGTTGCTACATTCAGTCTCCAAGTGGGATATTGTTGGGTGTGGAGCCTGATTTTCTTCCTGATTCATGGATCTTTGTTCTAGCTGGATGTATACCCCAAGAAAATTGTACACCCTTGCACGCGGGGGGGAGGGTGCGAGGGGGGACTTGTCCCCCCCGCAGGGTTTGGGGGGGCTTACCCCCCCGGCTGGGGGGTCCGGGGGCTAACGGTCCTCTGGCAGGGGTTTTGGGGGGAAGCGCCCCCGAAGCCAAAAATAGATGTAAAATTGCCTTGTAAAAGTATATTAATTTCTAGTCAATCTAGGCCGTTCATTAGGCAGATTATCTGACGGTAGAAGTTATGTTTAGTTTAGGGTTTTTTGCCCCAGAAGGCAACCCCTCGCTTTTATGAGGGTATTGTATTGCGGCTGTGTATTGTATGTGTATTCTCTGAACGGGAAACAGATAAGTTGACTGTGAGAGAGAATAGAGGATATTACAATGGATCTGCTGTAGGTTTTTTATCTTCATTTTGCTAGATAATAGAAAGAAAGGACTAGTTGTTCGGGGTGGACGTAGCCCAAACTAGGTGAACCACATATATCTGTGTCTCTCTGGTTTTATGTGTTTTGTGTGCTTGTATTTTTTGCATATTTTATGTGTTGCATTGCTCTGTAATATTTAATTTTCTAACATGATTGAATGAAGAAGATGGATCCATGATACCCAGGAAGGAAGAAAGCTTGAGATATGAGATGAGAAGGAAAGAGGGAGCCATGTAGCCATATTCATAAAGAACAGATGGATGAAATATTATATAAATAAGCTAATGATCTTATGGCTATGACTTCTCAAATTGAAAAAGAAGTCAGGAATCTTCTCTAGATTTGAGAAAGTGTAAAAGAGTCTACTTGAATAGGAAAAAGGATCAATTATTTGTTCAAAAAGGGGAATAAGAATATTCTCTCTAGTTGAGAGGGAGTGATGTTGGACATTACATGTACATTATCTTATTCATGTATCATGCACTTGACCAGCACTAATAGCCATAAGTCTTAAGTGAAGGCCTTAAAGAGAGAATGGTGGAATATTGGATAAGCATTTGTGGTTTCCTTGAGGATAGAGCATCCAAGAAAGCAAAGGGACCAACACTCTTTGAGGATAGGAAAAATGTCCGAGATAAGAGTGGTCGAAGATGATTGATATTATTTGAGGATTGGGAATCCAAGATAAGAATAGTCCTAAAAGGAAATACCTAGTGAACATTCAGATGGGGTATGTGCCTTGTAGAGGTAATGCGGTATCACACATAAATCTTCCCAACATAATATTCTTGATTGAAGATTATATTGTCTAGTTAGGCCTCAAAGACATTGATGGTCATAATGATGATGCTTACAATTTTCTTATCAATCTCTGTTCTTAGGAGAACTCTTTAGTTTGAGAACGATGTTGTACTATTGGTACAATTAGGAATACCTCCCTAGTTAAGAGGGAATGTTGGAAATGTAACCAAATTCGATCTTCATAATTGTTGTTGTACTCATTTCAATATGTATCTTATGTAACAAACAAAAGAAGAAAAAGAAAAACTTATTATTTTAAAGCGTGGGTTTCATGCTCATTATTGATGCTCTTCTAGGTAAAAACATGTTATTTGTGCTTCTAGGTTTTGTTAGGTCATGGGATTTATTGTCATGAATTTAGAGTCAACATCATGATTAAAATACCCATCTGAGCAAGATGTAACTTATAAAAGAATTTATTTTGAGTCTAGAAGGTCCTGGTAACCTGCAAATCACAAGTCAGGCCTGACGAAGACAAGTCGGCCTAGAGAGGGGCTATTCGACCTCTTGCAAAGGATATATATAGAGACATCTTCGACCTCATTTGGAACCTCATCATCTCAAGTTTGATATGCTATAAGAAGGACAGAAAACAAGAGAGAAGGACAAGAAATCAAGGAGTAAACCCTAGCAAAGGAAAGAATATTAGTTTTTGGGCATTTTCTCTCTCATGTCTGATTCTCTAGAGTAGCTATAGGGGTCGAAATTTTGGAAGTAACTGCAACTCTGAAATTCTGTTGGTGGGGGGGGGGGGGGTGGAGGAATTTTGAGTTTGGGGTAGTCCTATAAGGGATTGTCCTTGGCTTACTTGTTTTACTTTGACCAAATTGGAAGGTTTATTTGAAGGGTTGACTTGGTGCTGGGGGAGGACTTGATCTAAGGTTTTTAGGTCTTGATTTTCTCATTTGAAGCAGATTCTATAAGAAGATAAGAGATTTTATGGGTTTTCCCCTTGGAGGGGTTTTTCTTTGGCTTGGAGCCTAATTTATGTATCTATTGTTTTATTGTTTCGTTCTTTATAATTGACTGATAAAGAAGATATAATAAAGAAAAACACGAGCTCGATTTTTCGTTTATGAAAAAAACCCTAGCGGAGCTCTGCACCAGGCCGACCTCCATGACCTAGGATTTGTTGGTTCAAGTGATGACTGCCCTCAACAGTCCTTCTCCCCCAGTTAGATCTATGACAAATTGCTACTCGGACAACTACATGCTTTCCAATGACCGACTCTAGTGGGGGGGTTGCTGCCCCCCCCCACAGGCCAGTCTCCAACAGGGATGACGGCAAGGGCTGAAAACGCCAATCAACACAACTATAGCCCATCTCAAGAAAATACAGGGGCAAAACCCACAACACAGAAGAATAATACACAAGCCGCAATAGACGCGAACATGAAATCCGCCACTTGCATACCAAAGGAAACCAAGAAAACAATGATTTAACTCCTGACGCATCGCATCAATGGAAGAATTCAATTCATGAAAGATCATGCATTGATAGGAAATTTCATGGGCTTCTGGCCCACGGAAAAATATTTGAGAGGATGGATAGCCTCGAAATGGAAACGCAAAGGACACATAGAACTGTAACTATGCGCAAAAGGCTTCTTCAACATTCTCTTCACCTGCTTTGAAGACAAGGATAGGATCATGGATGGAGGGCTGTACTTCTTCAACACTGCAGGCCTATACCTTAGACCATGGACTGAACGCTTCAACCCAGATAAACAGGATCTAACTTGGGCACCGGTTTGGATCTCACTCTACTCTCTCCCCTGAGACTACTGGGACGAACTCACCCTCCGAGACATAGGCAATGCCCTAGGGGAGTTCGTCAAGATTGCAGAAAAAACAAAAATCAACATGTATGTAGCCTACGCTCACATCTATGTCTACCTGAACCACTCCCAGGCGAGGTAAGTCCTTTGCATGAAGAATTTGAATGGACTCAAATTGTTGATTATGAACATATTCCTTTTAGATGTAGGAAATTCCATCAACATGGGCATCTCTTTAGAGATTGTCCCCTAAACAGAAAAGAAATATCTGAAAAGGATACCAGTGAACAGGAAACAGAAGGATTCATGAAGGTAGCAAGTAGAAAAATACACAACAAGAGAGCTACCCCATAGCAGAACAAAAAAGGAACTACAACCAGCGACAGCTTCACAACCCTTAATCAGCTAAGCGAAAATGAAACAGTGCCAGTCAATGAGGCAGGAAGCACCTCTACAGCGCAGGTCCAATCCTCTACGGCTCAGCAACACAAGCTTCCATTGGAAACCCTCTTAAAATCCCCCAATGCCAATACTGAAGAGGAAAACGGTTAGATAAAGGGCAAAGAACCGATAATGGAAACGATCCCAGAGGTGATGGAGGAATAACCAGAAAGCATAGATCTGGAAGGACTGGATCTTGCATAGCTAGAAGAAGCCTACACCAACAAGGATTACACTTCAATCCCAGAGCATCAAATCCAAAAAATGGAGGAAATAATAGCCAGGGCACATCAGCTCCCCTCCCTGGGCATACAGGGAGGAACACTAATCAACACCTAGTACTTAGCGAAAGAGTCTCGAAAAAGAGGAAGGAAAACATCTCTGTAACGAACTATAGAAATGGGGAAAGAAATGGTGGATTCTAGAAGTTTCCCTAAGCTAATGAGATTCTATGCCCTCACCTCCAAATATATCCCATGAAGCTCATGTCATGGAATATCAGAGGGCTCAACAGCCCCACGAAGCACATGGTCTTAAAAAAAATGATCTCGGAGGAACATCCTGCAATCTTCTACATGCAAGAAACCAAATGTACCAACTCAAATCTAGAAACCATATTAAAAAAGATATGGAAAGGTAGCAATACTATAGCGGTTGATGCAAACGGGGCGTCTGGAGGACTCACCATCATCTGGAACCCTCAAATCATCACATTAGAGAATCTTCATGCCAACAGAAACTTCATTCAGGGAAATTTTCCTCTGATTGGTACGGACATCCATGGACTGCTCACCAATGTCTACGCACCTCAAAATGCGCAGCAAAAATTGATGCTCTTGAGTAATTTAGAGGAAATCAATCTACAACGATCCCATCCCCTTTGGCTACTCTGGAAGGTTGCATCTATAATATGAAAGTAATGGATTTAAAGAATTCATCCAAAGTAACAACCTCATTGATATTCAGACCTCCAATGGAATCTTCACAAGGAACAACAAAAGAGCAGGCGCCCAACAGATAGCCTCTTGACTGGATAGATTCCTCATCACCAATGATCTCATCTGCCTAGGAGGAAATTTGGACACTACCATCATCCCTGCAGTGGGATTTGATCATTGGCTGATACAAATCCAATGGCTCCAACCAGGTAAGCATGCTCCCAAACTTTTCTGCTTTGAACATTGCTGGTTTAGGCACCCAGGTTTCAAGGAACTAGTGTCAAATTGGTGGTCTTCCATAGAACCCCCTGAAGGCACCTTCGGCAACATATTCACAAAGCAGAAGGACCTCGAGGACAAAATGAAGACTTTTCAATAGAACGTCATCCAACATGGACACACAGATGAGATAAATCACCAGGAGAAACTCCTGACAACTTAAGTGGAGGAAAGAAGGAACCAAGAAGAAGCCCTTTGGAGAAAAAAATCCAGAATCAATTGGCTCAAAGAGGGAGAAAGAAACACCAAATTCTTCCATCGCTCCACCATACAACACCGGATGCACAACAGAATCATTGTCATCAAGAAACAAATAGGGGAAAGGCTGGAAACACAAGAAGCCGTTACAGAGGAGCTGCATAATCACTTAAGGGATATCCTCTAAGAACCTAACTACTAGAGGTAGGGAGCCATTGGAAACACTACCTAGCATATCCCCAATATGATAATAGAAGATCACAATAGGATGCTGCTCGCTCCGACCACCTTAGCGGATGTGGAACATGCAGTCTTCCAACTGAAAGCGGGGAATGCTCCAGGGCCTGATGGATTCACCACCAACTTCTTCCACTTCTTCTGGGACATCATTGAAAACAAACTCTGGGAAGTTGTGGAGGAATCTAGGTCCACTCATTCGCTGATACCAACGCTAAATGCCACCTTCATCACTCTGGTTCCTAAAGAAGACATCCCTGCCTCTCCTAGTAAGTACATACCTATAGCTCTTTGCAATGTCATTTATAAAATCATCTCCAAAGTCATAGCTAACCGACTGAAGAAGCTCCTACCCCTCATCATCTCCCCAGAATAAACTGGTTATGTGGAAGGAAGATAGATCTTGGATGGCATCATATTAACTCATGAAGTCATTCACTCCCTCAAAACCACCAAAAAACCACCAAAAAACCAGGCATGCTTCTCAAAATTGACCTTTTCAAAGCCTTTGACAAACTAAGCTGGGACTACATCAAAAATATCCTCGCAGATTTTGGCTTCAGTCATACCTAGATAAGATGGATTATGAGCCTCATCACCTCTCCCTTTCACTCCATCCTGGTCAATGGCATCCCCTCTGCCACCTTCAACCCCTCTAGAGGAATAAGACAAGGGGATCCTCTTTCTCCCTTCATCTTCATCATCATGGCCGAAGGCTTGGGCCGCCTAATCAAAAACTATATCCAGACAGGGGCTCTGCTTGGTTTACCTCTCCATAACCTTCCTCCATCCTCTCATCAACAATTTGTGGATGACAACTTGATCATGGGCTACCCCTCAGTGCAGGAAGCCCGCACCCTGAAAGCCATTCTTGACTCCTTCTTTGAAGCCTCTGGTATAGAGATCAACCAGGAAAAATCTCATATTTTTTTTCACACCCCCCCTCAAACCCAACACAATATTGCTTGCATCCTAGGCTTCTCCATTGCCACTCTTCCCTCCAAATACCTGGGAGCTCTGTTAACTAACTCTACCATTAATTGCTCCTCTTGGAGCGCTCTGCTTAAGAAAATGGAAACCTGACTCTCCAACTGGACTCACCGCACCCTAAACATGGCCAGTCGTTTGGTCCTCTTCAAGTCCGTCTTGCAATCTCTCCCCATCTACCTCTTCTCAGTTCTTGCTGCTCCCAAATGGGTCCTTAAAGCTATGCGCAACCTGCAATGAAGATTCCTCTGGGGAGGCACAAAAGGTAAGAAAAAATGGGCCTTAGTCAATTGGAAGGATGTCTTTACCCCAAAAAATTAGGGAGGTCTAGGTCTTCGAGATCCTGAACACAACAACACCATAATGGGAACCAACATTTGGTCACTACAAGGAAAATACCCTCTAGAGGAGGTTTTTAGTGTTATAAAATTGGCCAAAATTGTAAAAAAAACATATGCTACCATATCCGTTTCTGGTAATGGAGGTTTTAACGGAGCTTTTAACAGAAATTCAACACAAAAAAAAAAGGGCAGCCGGAGGTTATTACGGATGTTTTTTCATCAGTGCTCTTATCAGGTTTGAACGCATTGGTGTGTATCGGTAGACAGTGCACCGGGGCGGTCGAAGGAGAATGCACCGGGCCGTTAAGGAAAATAACAACACCAGGCATGGTGTTGGTGATACAACGCACGAGGCCATTCTAATTGGTCTCGGGATTTGAGCGGTGCCCATAGGTCGTATCAACACGCTGGTGCGTATGCTTATATAAACACCCCGGTGCATTGTATCACACAAATGCACCAAGGTTTACAATTGGTATTGGTATTTGTGCGGTGCAAATATGTCATACAAATGCACCGGCACTTATCAACACATAAACACCCCGATGCATACTATCACACAAATACATCGAGATTTGTAATTGGTATTGGTATTCGTGCGGTGCCTATTGGTCATCCAAATGCACCAGTGCGTATAGATAGAAAAAATGCCCCGGTGCATAGTATCACACAGACGCATCGCAATTTATAATTGGTATCGGAATTCGTGCGGTGCTCATAGGCGGTAAAATGACACCGGTGCATATAGATACATAAACGCATTGGAACACCGTACCACAGAAATGCCTCGATATTTTTAACTGGTTTTGGTATTTGTGTGGTCTCGATAGGTAGTAAAAACGCACCGGTGCGTTTAATAATACAAGCGCACCGGTTTTCATTTCGTATTTTTTAGAAACATCGACTTGTGGCAGTGCAATTATTGTGATTGTTTTAAATTCATTATTCATCAAAAGTTGACACATATTATAACAATATTCATATTAATTAAATTTTTATTAATGGATTTGAATGTGATGTTTAGATTAATTTGTTATATCATATCATAATTATTGTGGTTTTTTAAAATTCATTATTCATCAAAAGTCGACACATATATATGTTATAACAATATTCATATGAATTAAATTTTTATTACTGCATTTGAGAACGACAATGGAGAACACAATAGCGACAATAGAGAATGCAATAGAATAAATTAAAACATTATATATATATATATATATATATATATATATATATATATGAATAAGACATTCTTTGTCATACAAAATGGGACAGTTATTGGTATCCCTTTATCTTTCAATTGGGACACTATGTCCATTACATTAAAGAAAATGTCTGATTTCACAGACATTTTTCCAAAAATAGTACAACGCCTTGCTTTTATATCCAAACATAGTGATCATCATTCTTCGCTTGAACTGCTATCACTGCTAGAGCTACTTCCATGACTTGGGTTATTTTCAAAAATGTTTTGTTCACGATGTTGATTGTTTTCTTCTTCTTCACCTTCTTCCATCTACAAACATAAAAATAAACTGTAATGAGTGTATATACATTGGTGAGAATAATGAAAATTGCAATATTAAATAATATACATCAATGTAAATCGAAAAGAAATGACGTACCAATGCAACAATTGACTCATAAACTATATACATTCTTTCAAAACTATGTAACATGCCATCTTTCAAGGTTTGATTTGTTGGCGCAGTGCCATACTTTTTTTCATGCAAGTTTTATACCCCATAAGAAATCATACATTTAATATAAAAGATTTATTTTTTCTATTAATTATAGATAGAGCTAAGCAAAACAAGATCGATAGATGTTTACAAATTCCACAATTAAGTTCTGATATGCCAACATATACGCACAACCCATATTTAAACCAATTTCAATCAATTCCTCTGATGGTTCTTCTTTGTATGTTAGCACCTGTTTGGAGACATTCAATGATGATTTTTGTAAAACAACTTAAAAATAAAAAAAAAGAAATCTAGTTAAGTTGTTATAAGGAAGTAACAATTACTCACAAACTTAGATATCAATCATTTTCTTCCTTGTCGTCCTGTTTTATGTGTTGAATGGGTTCCATTTTCTTTTTTTTTTTGGCAAGAAAATACTTGAAAATTAATATTTAGTGCTAAATTGTTTATTTATTTTACCTAATGATAAAAAAATTCAATGATTACATAATACATTTGAAGCACATTGTTGTTGAGATGGCTCCTCCCGCGATGCAATTTTTTCCATTTCTTTGACCATCTCCTTATACACCTTTTTGGACATTCCTACTGACATATTTCATATATCAGCTCATTCTTCTTTTGAGATTTTCATAATCTTCCTGAAAATGTAACATGACAATAAACTATTTAATTTTTATATTGATATATGAAAAGTAAGTATAACAAAAGTGATATTTATAAATAATTCTAGACAAACATCTAAAGGAATATTACTTTTTCATTTCTTTTTTTGTTGTTGTTGTACGTTTTTGCTATTAAAAGTCTGACATGTCTCATTGACCAATTTTCTGGAAACTCTTCCTGTAGTTTACATAAAATTTGGTTCTTGGAATCATTGGATTGGTTTTTGTATTGTAAGTGGAAAGAACGTCTATACATTCATTTCACTAGATCCCTCAAACATTTGTAAAAGTTTTTCTCCCTTTCGTTAATTTCCAACACCACTCCAGATGAGCTAAGGAGCAATTCATTTTCATTTGCATGTTCTATTGTTTTTCTTTTCTTAGAACAACATTCATTTTCTAAGTTGTTGGTCTTGTTGGTCCCTGTAGAACATTAAACAGAGGTGAATTAATAGAATTTTTCACACATGTTATCTAATAATTTTAATTATATTATTAATGAAAACTAAAAAAAGAAACTCATATTGGATCGATAGTATTTTTTTCATTCACCTCATTCATCATTTAGCAATTTTTCCATAAAGCTTATACGTTATTCTGATTCTAGATTAGAAATAATCTTATCGAGCTTCGTCATTTTGTGGCTCTGCATGATACACATTAAACAATACATATTATTTAAACTTACATATAGTTCAAAAATAATTTTTTTGTAAAATTTTTACAAAGAACTTGCATTTTTTGCTTTTCTTGATGTGTTATCAGTATTTTTGTTACGTTATCTCTTGCCAGTCATTTCTTTAACAATATAAAACCTGTATCATATCAGTGAATAATATATTTTTAAATAAACTGTCAACTTCTCAATTAAAAAAAAAAAATCTCAAAAAATCGGTGCGCCATTCATGGTGAATGAACTGACGTCGGTGCGTGTATGTCTTTCCCACGCACCGCAAAAACAGTGTAATACACCATACGATGCTCTATGTCAATAAGAAGCCCCGGTGCATTACATGTCAATGACTGCATTGGTTAACCATCATAAAAATAATAAAAATTGTCCAGTGTTAGTTTTTTTAGCATAAATCGGTGCTATATTTTACATATGGCGCATCGTTAAAAAAATATTATTTTTTCACATTACTTATCCGGTGCTCTTGTAAACAATAGAGCACCGGTGCGCTACCTTACATAGGGCGCACCGGTAAAAAATCTGTTTTTTTTAAATCATTCCAAGGCCCACATGGATTAGGATATGACTATGCTAATTGTCCCATCGGTTGCATGTCTTAGGTCTATATTTAGAAATACAAACCCTATAAATCTAAATTGAAAAGTCATAATTCTGAATCACAGAAAGAAGAAGAAGAAAGGGGAGAAACAAAAAAAAAGTAAGATTTGTATTTTTTATTTATTTATTTATTTTCCGAAACTGAACATTCGTGGTGCATCATAATGAAATAGCGCACCGTCTATAATGTGATAACAGAGCGCCCCGGTGCACTCTTTCAGACAGGACGCACCGAATTTTTTTATTTTTATTTACACAAGGGCTGACATGGATTGGGATCTGACTATGTAGGTCAACCCGTTCGTTGGATGTCTTAGGTTTATATTTAGCAATATAAAACCTATAAATATAAATTGAAAAACCCTAATTCTGAAATCACAGCAAGTGGGAGAAGACAGGGCAGAAACAAAAATAATGTAGGGTATGTTTGTAATTTTTTTTTTTTTTCAAAACAACACGTTGTGCAGTGTGCCATAATGTATTAGTGCACTGGTGCCATATGTTACATATGGCACACTGATAAAAACATAATTTGTTTTTTCAATTTTTTATCACTGTACGGGCACCGACGAAAAAAAATATGTCTTTTTTTAAGATTGACGCAAGAGCCAACATGGATTGAGATCTGACTATGCAGATCCTCCCATTGGTTGCATGGCTTACGCTTATATTTAGCAATACAAAACCTATAAATATAAATTGAAAAACCCTAATTCTGAAATCACAGCAAGTGGGAGAAGAAAGGGCAGAAACAAAAATAATGTCGGGTATGTTTGTAAAATGGTTTTTTTCCAAAACAACACGTTTTGCGGTGTTCCATAATGTAATAGTGCACTGGTGCCATATGTTACAAATGGTGCACTGATAAAAACATATTTTATTTTTTAATTTTTTTATCATTGTACTTCAGCGGTGTGATGGTATAACCAAGCGCACCAGTGCGCAACGTTACGCAGGGCGCACCGGTGAAAAAAAATCTGTATTTTTTTTTAAAAATTGACGCAAGGGCCAACATGGATTGGGAT
This sequence comes from Pinus albicaulis, assembly GCA_034641835.2. Lineage (NCBI taxonomy): Eukaryota > Viridiplantae > Streptophyta > Pinopsida > Pinales > Pinaceae > Pinus > Pinus albicaulis. The sequence goes on from CM076577.1 coordinate 705,810,373, forward strand.
CCGGCTATGCAAGTCGTCCCGTGGGTTGGATTTATTATGAGTACAGAAACCATATAAATCTAAATTGAAAAGAAAGAGGGAGAAAAAATGGCAGAAACAAAAAGAATCTAGAGTTTTGTTTCTAAAAATTGGTTTCTTTTTTTATTTTTGTTTCTGAAAACTGCAGAAAAGGTAAAAAACTGCAGAAACAAAAAGTTAAAAAAACAATAAGATTTGATTTTTTATTTTACTTCATAAAAAAATAGAGAAAAAATAAAATAAAGCAATAGACTTTGATTTCTTATTTCACTGCATAAAAAAAACTGCAGAAAAAAGTACAAAAAAACAATAAACTTTACTCACGTCGTTTAAATTCTAGGTATAGGGTTTGAATTACCAGAGGTTTGGAATTTAGATTGTCTAAATACTTCTGTTCAAACATATTTCCCTGCTCCACAGTGCTCTCGTGCTCTGTTTGCTTTAGATATGTATCCTGCAAATCTCTAGCTGATTTTTTTTGCAAAAATAGTGAAATAATGAAAAGTGTTTAGTATTTAAAGAAATGTTTTATGAAATTAGATTTTCGAAAATATTTTGCTGCCCAATTTTCAATTTACCGCTTTTTTTTTCACTTAAAGAAAATAGGGTTGCATTTTTTTTTTTTTTAATATTATTATTGCGGTTATTCATTTACCGATTCGTCGTTTAATTGGACCGCACTGGTGCTACTTGTTACAAAAGCACACTGGTGCACAAAATAAAGAACTGGCCGGTGCGGTTATCTGAACAGTACGCACTGGAATTACATTTAGGTTTGTGCACCAAAATTTATTGTTGTTTTGCTCAATTGTAGGGAGAAAATATCATATATCATATGAAATGGACAATTCTTCAAAATCTAGCTCGTTCCATAATATTTCTCAAAGTCCATCGCTTAGTTCTCCCTATCCATGTGGAGACGTAATATTTACTTCAAATTTGTTTTATTTTTTCACTATCTAATTGAATTTGTGTATGTTTTTTATCCATGTAGTCACTCATGCACAACTTAATTAAATTTATAATATATACAAATTTGCAGGTTCATGCAGATTCATCATTGAGTTCAGATGCAAAAAATTATATTCAAAGTACTACTCCAAAAAATTGAAAGTTCTTATCAGGAGCTGCATACCACAAGACGTATTTGGTAGATGAAAATGGACAACCGCTTCACCCTGCCAATTGTAACAATATTGCATTTTCTAGTCACAATCCCGGGACAATGATGGTAATTATAATTATAACTATTTGGTTTATATATTGATTAATATGTAATTATTTCAACGTCAAAACAATTTATAATCATGCAATATTGTCAACGTGGTTAATAATTGATATCATAATATTTTGTACTAATCATGTTCAATTTTTTATTTTCATTTTTTATTTTTTAAAATTAGGATTCTAGTGATGGTGAACGACCTACCTACCATCTTCTGTTGCACCCCACGATGATGTAAAATTGAGAGAACACTGAATTAAGAGAAAAAATCGGAGAGGAACGATACCAAGAATGGTTGAATCAACCACCAATTCAATTCTCGCTACGTCCAGATTCACCAATTAGGAATGACTACAACAATAGTAGTTCTTCACAAGTTGGCAATGGAGACAATCAAATAGAGGTTGGTATGGATGATTAATTAAGGGATACGACTTCCATGGAGACAATGTTGTTAGATGCATTCAAAAATGATGATCAGCTAGGGGATGATGCTCATATCGCTGACAACTTTTTCGAAAGCCTTAAATTTTCTTCCACCACCCCTCTCTTTGGACCCGACGGTTAGTCAAAGTCTACCCATTTGGGGACAACGATGTTACTGTAAAACTTGAAAGCAAATTTTGGCTTGTCGAATGTATGTTTCTCAAAAATTTTGAGGTAAGTTACTATAAAGTACTTCCCTTATATATAAATTTGAAATATAATCAATACACTGCAATAAACATTACAAATGTTAAATTTTATGAACGTTAATAATTATATCGACATTAATGTACATTTATTAATATATTTTTCCATGATCACCAACTATAGGTTATTCAAAGATAAGGTTCTTCCGAGTGATAATGTCTTGCCTGGTAACTGCGAAGAGGCAAAAAAAATGTTGAAAATGTTGGGTGTTGAGTACATATCATATCATGCATGTCCAAATGATTGTATTCTATATAGAGGAGAATATGTAGACAAAGATATGTGTCTGAAATGTGGGCATGACAGGTATGGTAAATAAAAAAAGAAGGGTAAATCACGTACTGGTCCTCCTTTTAAGATATTGAGGCACATGCCTATAATCCCAAGGATTCAAAGGCTCTTTCATTGCAAAGAATTAGATATGTTGCAGGGATGGCATGCCTCACACATAAGTGAGTTGGGAGTTATGCGAATACCAACTGATTCAATAGCCATGAAGCATATAGAGGATACATGGCCCGAAAAATTCAAGAATGAAGTACGAAGTCTACGATTCAGCATAGCCATGGATGACATCAACTCATATTCCCTCCAGAACACCAACTATTATGTTTGGCCTGTAGTAGTGATTAATAACAATATCCCCCCATGGTTGTCCGTGAAGAATGAACATCTTATGTTGGCTCTCATAGTCCCTGGTAGAAGACAAGTGAAGAATATGGATGTCTACTTACAACCACTGGTAGATGAATTGAAGGGATTATGGGATGGGATAAATGTATACGATGTATCAAGACCCATCGCAACAGAGAGGAGGTTTATGTTGTATGGCATATGTGCTTACATGACACATGATTATCCAGGCTTAGGAGTTTGCTCTGGTAAATTACATGTTTAATTTATTGATTTGTTTATATATAATGTAACAATATTCTTTTACATATTAGTTATTTAATTCGTTGTAATATTATTTGTTCTTATCTTCATGATATTATTTAACGTGCCATGCATATTAATTAATGTATACAAATATAATCTCACAGGTCTTCTAACAAAAGGGTATTTTGGATGTAAATGTTGTCGACCTTCTCTGAAAGCTAGATGGTCCAAGGACCTACGAAAGCCAGTGTATGATTGCTCCAGGATATTCCTACCAGAACAACACCCTTACAAAAGAGTAGCGTCTGCTTTCAATGGTAAATGAGAAAGAACACAAGGCCTCCAATAATGACACCAACTGAATGTCTTAGAGAATATGAGAGAGATAAGGAGAAGGAGTTCACAGAAATGTTTGATTCAAATGGGGAGCCTAAGTTCGATGATCCAGATTTCTTCAACACCTATGTTGAGAAATTTCCCATTGGGATGAAAAGGAAATATATCTTTTATGACCTCCCATATTGGGAGCATATTAATATTGCCCACTTATTAGATCCCATGCATATATTTAAAAATGTTTCATCTTATTTATGGAGGCACATATCATCGAAACAAAGTGACACATTGGCGGTTAGGAAAGATCTTATTACTTCAAAAACTAAAAAGAAATATTGGCCAAGATGATTAGAAAGTACGGGATCAGAGGCAGGCGCTGGTCCCTCTAATTCATGGTTTTTCAAAGAAGGTGATGTCCCATGGATTTTAAAAAAATATGATATATCTTTGGCAAAGAAAATTATAATGGATGTGAGGGTACCAACTTCATATGGGTCTTCACTATGGCGCTGCTTCACCGTGGATGACCATTTTTCGGGGTTATAATTGCATGACCATTTGAATCTTCTAAGAGTACGTATAATGTCAAAAGCATGATTTTATTATTTTTTATATTAATAAATTTTATCCCATGTGGTGATCATAAAACATAACTAATTTTGTATATTATTGCACATTTTAATAAATTTGCAGTGTCATTATCCTTTGTTTGTGTGTGGGTGTGTGAAACATGAATTCCCTCAAGACCTAGGACGTGCCATATCTAAATTATCTGCATTTGTACGTTGGATCACATCAAAGGAGATTCATGTGGCTAGCATTCCACAGTGGCGTCAAGATATAGTTGAGATTGTTTGTATGTTTGAGAAGGAACTGCCGATGAGTTTCATGGACTTACAAGTTCATCTTCTAATCCACCTGGTAGATGAGGTTGAATTAGTTGGGGTTGTTTCTTATTGTTGGATGTTCTTCTTAGAAAGGTACATGAAGAAATTGAAAGGTTTTGTTTGACAAAGGGAAAAACTTGAGGGGTCTATGGCAGAGGGGTACATATCGTATGAGTCTTTTTACTATGCCAGTGAGTACATCAAGAAGATCAACAACAGACCAGGTGCGGTGATTTGGGGCGATGAATTGGATGGAGACAAAAGAGAAGGAGAGTTGCTCCAAAGAAGTGGAAAAAAGTGCTTGATAAAGAGTAAGCGACTTATAATTTTTCAAATTTACAAAAAGTAATTAATATTCATGTTGAACTTCAATATAATGTATATTTTGAGCTCCAAGTACTATATAATGTTGGTTTGATTTCATCAACGAATGCAGAAATTGAAGCAATCAATAAATTCATTCTTTACAATTTTGAAGCAACACAACCGTGGGTCGCATTGTATGAACAAAAAGGAATGAAATGGGATAATGACAGGAAAGAATTCAGATGGTTGAATGGTAGAAGTGTGCCTTATCCCGATCATTTAAAAGAAAATATGCCAAAAATATGCCCCAAAATTTGAGTTGCTGACCAAGTCAGAGAGAAATACGGTGCTACCGGTCGTTACCCTCGTGCTAAAGAGGATGCGCTAAACATAGGGATTGGATGCAACAACTCGGTAATAATTTATATGTAAATTTGAAACTTATATTAAGACATCTACATTTCATATTTTAACTGTTGGATTATTATTTATAAGACACATGACACTTATATGATTTTTTAAACTTTTTTATAATAGGTGCATTTGTTCCCATCTATGTGGGAATATGGACACCATTTTCGCACAGAAAATTCCGATGCTGGAAACATCACACAAGACTGTGGAGTGGAAGTCGAGTTCGATCAATCCAGTCGATCTACCACCGTGATCAACAACTAGTAAGAGGGACATTAGGTTACGTCAGAAAGATACAAGAGATCATTGAAGTGGATTTTTCTTCTTTCCAATGTGTTATTTTTAGGTGCAAGTGGTGGGACACCTTTGATCGGAATAATGTAAAGGAAGATCACGATAGTAGGCTGATATGTATCAACTCTAGAAATATGTGGAATGAAGCTAAGGAGCCCTATGTTTTCCCTAAACACTGCAACCAGGTGTTTTTCTACCCAGATGTGTTGGATAGGGATTGGTGGTTCATATTGACACATGACCCTATATCAAAACATATTTTTGAGAACAATAGTGTTATCATGCCATGCGAGCTAGAAGATAATGAGGGTGATCATGAGAAACGAGAGTGATATGGTACAATATGTGTTATTTCATCAATATTTATACTTTTTAAGATGAGTTTTTCAAAATATTAATGTAATATGTATTTTGAATTAATTGGTAATTTGCATTGTGTTAATGTTAAAATCAATAATTCACTTGATAATTTGGTAGTATGTACTTGATCTCAAAAACAATGGGGCACTGTATAAATTAATTCTTTTTTTGTATCTAAGATCATAATAAAATAATGATAATTCTAATTAGGTTCAAGAATTTATTTGCATTATTTTCTAAATTTCCTTATGTTAAAATAAATCATATTATTCTATATTTATTATTTTACGATTATTTAAAATTTACAAATTTAAAAATTTAAAACTTTTAATAAATTCATTTCACATTAATACAATTAAAATTTTACAAATATTTTACATACAATTACAATTATAATTAGAATTAGAATTAGAATTATTAGAATTACAATTACAATTTCACGTACAATAACAATTTCAGAATTTTACATATATACAATTACAATTTTACAAATTAAAAAATTACAATTACAATTACAATTTTAGAAATTTACATATATATCATTACAATTACAATTTTAGAGTTTTAAATACAATTAGAAATACAAATATTAAAAATTTACAATATCATGATCATTTGGTATTTATAAATTAATTAATAAAAATCATGTTCATGATAAGCATCGTACAAACATCATATTTGACTAAAAAACACATTCAAAATCGCTAACTGCATCATCGTGATCATGATCATCTAAAAAAACACAATTAACATTACATATTAACATCATCAGTACAACACAAACATCATATATACATCTCATGCTATCACATACACATCTATCTGCAAGCTGCCCATTAAATGAACATATCTAACATGACTTAACAACATACATATAATGATGATCACCAACATGTCAATTAAGTACAATTGTAAAATGAACATAAAAGACATGGACCATATATATATATATATATATATATATAATGTTAAAAATATACAACTGTAACATAAATGTCATGGATCAGCCGATGATCAAGCCTCATCTCCATGATGACTGCTGGTAGATGCTACTGGAGGCTCATGCAAATATGGCGCAGTGCGAGGCCATGAATGATCATGAGATGTCGATGGTATGCTGCGCCTCACAGACTGTCCATCATGTGCTGCAACTTGCTCGTAACATGCGACAGTCCTCATCAGTCGCGTAAAAGCTGTCGTAACTTCTACGACATGCTGCATCAGGCTGTACATGTCATGCGACATGCCTCTCCATATCTGTAAGAGCCTATCATCGACCTCTATATCTCTGAAATCAGTGGGTTGGATTCCTGCCTCAACAAACAAGTCAATGATTTGGTCGCCCAACTCCATCCTGTATCTAGCGTGACTCAAATGTCAATCGCGGGCCGGCGCACCAGCAGGAGCAGGTCTCTAAACTGCACTAGCCTCCTGCTGATCCTCGGCAATATCTAGCATCATGCTGTCTGCATCCTTATCAAGATCCACAACTGGATCAGGTGGTGGTAGTGACATATCCTCGCCATCATAAGAGCCAATGTCTGCAAAATATATACAAGTACACAAAAGTAATTAGAAAATTTCATTACACAATTTAATAAAAACAAGTTAAAGAAAATGTTAGAATAAATTTAAATAAAATAGTAATATTACCTCTATCATCTGGCGGCTCATCATCTGTGAAGAGGATGTTGGCACACCCTCGCCAATCCAACCCTGCATAAGGATAGGGGACTATAATGAAGGGATGCTCAAAAAAACTGGCTAGCAACCTCAGTGCATCATCTGATATCCTCGCTGGAAACAAAGTCTCCTCCCTCTTGGGCATCATCTGCCCCCACATATGCATATTTGCCTCAGTAATCGGCCTACGAGGCTGCCAAAGAAAATAAGGCCTCGTCTTTGGAAACCTCTCAAAAAATAAACAAAAAGCTCTGAAGCAAAAGGGAAGTTGACCCTCCCTTGTGCACGAGCACGACATCTATCTAATGCTATACAGAACTGCCATAAAAAATTGGCAGACCACCTGACAAGTCATGGCTACTGTAGCAAAGAATCAAAATAATATAAAATCTGGCAACTAATGTGTTTCTCATCACTGGTGTTGTGCGAAATGGTCGAAATGATAAGTGAGAGACACTGGACCTCCTCACGACCAAACACACCAATACGCAACTGTCCTCCGGAGACTTGAAAATCTGAAGGAGACAATCTATTTGCTCCAATGTATCTCTAGGAGTAAACTAACTGAATCCCTACCACACAACCAACTGGAACCTCGGGGAATGAGGGAAAATCCACCCCTCTCCTCGAAAGCCCTATAATAAAATATACATCCTCCTCAGTGGGCGTGTACCACTGGTTGATACCAACTCGAAAATCCTGTTGCTGGGCATTCCACCTTCGGATAATATGTCTCAAAAAACCACTATGGGACTTTAGGGAAATAGCCTCCTCATAGAACTTGAGGAGGCCTACCTACCTTAGGAGCCCCTGCGTCGCTACTATAATAGGGCGAGGGTATGCATCTCTCTCCCTCTCTCTTGCCTCCCACAGGCGAACCATGTTATATTGTTTTGCTTGTTGTTGTTATTATTGCTCCTCTTCTCTCCTTTCACGTCTTTGAATGATTGAAATATTAAACACAATTTTTTAATTAAATGACACATGTATTTACAAATATACATATATAAATATTTTTTGAAAAATAAATAAAACAAGAGTCGGTGTGCCAAAAACATAGTCATGCACCAGTAACGATGTGTCCCTCCATAGAGACGCACCGACGACGGTGCACATAATGATATCAAAAGCATTGGGAGCAGTGCTCCAGAAAATATTTTTTAGTGCACCGTTCACTAAGTGCGGTGTCAGGAGGCCGGTGTGCTGACTTCACTATACGCCCCAGGTATCCGAGCGCACCGCTCTTTGTCATAAAATTTACAATTACACGGTGCACCTTTGGAATCCACCTCGGAACAGGTGCGGATACACTTAGCACAGGTTTACCAACCTGAACCATTAACAATGTCAATTTGTGGTTTCGATGCACCGAAAAACTTACATGCCCCAGGGCGGATAATTTGGTCAACGCACCGGGTGGTCGCGATTCAACATTGTCAATGGTGCGGCCTAGTAAATGACCGCACCGCACTTTATTTTTTAATTTTTAAATAACACCGTGCACCTCGCAGTACTGCCCCAGAACCGGTGCAGACTCCTTCAACACCGGATGCAGTGCGGCCTGTAAATTTACAGGTAGCACTGCAAACCGGTGCGAGCCGAACGGCTCGACCGCACTGCGCGACAATTATTATTATTATTATTTTTAATGGTTAATTTTAATGTTTTTTCAAATTCTAATCTGCTAAAAGGTTTAATTATGGAAAACAAGAAAAATACATGTACATTTATCCATCGAGGAGGCATATTGGCTGTACAATTTAAAAAAGAAAATTTGTCCACTGTTTCATAAAATTCAAGCTAGAGATTGGTGGCAATGTACATCAACAATGCGTACAATAAGTGCAATGGGAGCAGGGATGTCAGTGTTGCTCAAGCAGGGATAACTTGCACCAGTGCTTGAGAGCTCTGTAGCACTGAAAAAAGTGAAAAATGCGGTTTTTTGGCCGTAATTTCTTTTTATTTAACCCTGTTCCAGTGCGCCGGGTTTTACTGGAGTACCGGTGCGTTGTCTTAATGCCGCACCGGGCTCTTTATGTTTTTGCGCACTTTTAGGAGGCATTGGGGCGGCGTAACTGTAATGCACTGGTGCGCTACAGTAACGCGATGCACCGATAACGGTGTCCGGTGAACCAATGATTTTAGCGGTTTTTTGGCTGTAATTTTTTTATTTAACCCTATTCCAGTGCACGGACTTTTTACTACAGTACCAGTGCATTTCCGGTATGCCACGCCGGGCTCTTTCTATTTTTGCAAGCTTTTAGGAGGCACCGGGGCGACGTAATGTTATCGCACCAGTGCTCTACAGTAACATCACGCACCGGTAACGGTGTCCGGTGAACCAATGATTTCTACGATTTTTTGGCTGTAATTTTTTTTTATTTAACCCTATTCCGGTGCGCGGGGTTTTTACTGGAGTACCGGTGCGTTTCCTGTATGCCGCGCCAAGCTCTTTCTGTTTTCACGCGCTTTTAGGAGGCACTGGGGCGAAATATTTTTAAAGCACCAATTCTCTACAGTAATATGACGCACCGGTAACAATGTCCAGTGAACCAATGATTTCTGCGGTTTTTTGGCCGTAATTTTTTTTATTTAACCCTATTCCAGTGCGCGAGATTTTTGCTAGAGTATTAGTGTGTTGTCTGAATGCCACACTGGGCTCTTTATGTTTTCGCACACTTTTAGGAGGCACCGGGGCAGCATAGTTTTAAAGCACCGGTGCTCTACAGTATCATGACGCACCGGTAACAGTGTTCGGTGAACCAATGATTTCTGTGGTTTTTTGGCCGTAATTTTTTTTTATTTAACCCTATTCTGGTGCGTGGCATTTATGGGGACCCCGGTGCATTTCCATCATTCCACCCCGGGAATTTTATGTTCCACTTGCTTTTATGACACACTGGGGCATGGGGATGTGATGCACCAGGGCTTTACAATAACCTGAGGCACCGGTAACGGTGCCCAGTGAACCAATGATTTCTGCGGTTTTTTGGCTGGTGCGTTTCAGTCATTCAACACCGAGACGTTTATGTTCCGCGTGCTTTTTATGAGGCACCGAGGCTGACGATATGACATGCACCAGTGCGGTTGCTGAATTAAAAGCACCGGGAGGGTGTGTACGGAGCGCACTGTTTCCGGTGTGCCAATGTTTTATGCGATTTTTTTTGCCGTAATTTTTTTTATTTAACCATCCATCGGTGCGCGCGTTTTGTGGGTGCCCCAGTGCATTTCATTTATTCCACATCAGGCGGTATCTGTGCGGTCGACATGTAAAGCACCGGTGCTCTATAGAAATAAAATGCATCGGGCGTGTGTGTATGGAGCACACGGTGTCCGGTGTACCAATTTTTGTAATGCATCGGTGCTTTGTCATATTCAATGCACCGGTGCGTTTTAGGTTGATAAGAGCACTGGAAGAAATACGTCCGCAAAAACCTCCGCCCGCCAACCTCCTCTAGGATCCTCCGCTAGAAACGGACGTCTGGGGTATTTTTCTGTGGGGTTCCTCAAAAACATCCGCTAGAGGGTCTTTTCCTTGTAGTGGGTGGAAATGGGTCTCCAATCCCAATACCCCCTGGGCCAACCTATGGGCGACCAAGTATGCACAATATTGGCCAAAGGAAGATCTCATTAGATACAACTTAGATCTTCCAGGTTCCCAAATCTGGAAAGCATCTAGTCATCAAAAAGGTATTATTCCATTAGGGGAATTTTGAGGTCTAAAATGGGCCTCCTAAGGAAATAATAAAATAATAGCTAAACCAATAAAATAATATTTATGAATTTGCAATTCACTTTTTGCACCACAATCCATGTAACCATAGTTAAATTCAATTCAAAAGTTTTTTTTTTTTTTTGTAAAAGTTAAGCAGAGTTCTATTAATTTTTTGGATAAAAAATACATTGTTCCACAGGAGTCAAAGCGACCTTCCTGAGTTGGCTTTGTAGCATTTTCTTGGCGTGGCATTCAAGGAATGTGCTGGATGTAGATGCATGGCGCTGACCATTAGAATTTCTCATGGAAACCGTGAGGTGATCTGGCATGCAGAGAAATTCAATTCAAAAGTTGTACTAAAATAAAATTAATAAAAAAATTGTATTGATGTGACTATAAATAAGAATGATCTTTTCAAGGAAAAGTCATTATCATTGAACAACTAATGCATTTGTCCATTGTACTTAAATAACTTAGATTAAAATATAAATATAAATTTATAAATTCTTAATTATATTATATTCTATTAATTAAATTGTATAATAACATATAATTAATAGATTATATAAAAATAATATAATATAATCTAATAAATGTATAGGGATATGCATTGTTTCTTTCAAGAAATATGAAATGAAAATAACATATTTTTATACAAAAAGTGTGAAATGACATTTATTATGAGTACTTTACTTTGACTTTAAAAGTAATTAGAGCACTACCATGGCTAACCAAGAGTTTTTATCCACCATTGAGAATGTGACAAGTAAGTACCTTTAACTCAAGAAATGCCACCTCAACCATTAGGGATGATGTCATCCCCTAAAATGTGATTGGTTTTCATAAAGTGAATTTTGATTGTACATTTTCCTTAGGAGGCCCATTTTAGACCTCAAAATTCCCCTAATGCAAAATCACAGCTTCTGGGAGCTGCGAGATGGCAATCAAGCCAGATTCTGGGAGGATTCCTGGCGATAGATGCCAAACCTTTCCTCCATCTTCTACATACCTCTTTGGATTGCTGGGCTCCAAAGTGGGCAATGACAGAAGGCTCAAGACTTATGGACGGAAGACACCTCACAAGGCTATAGGCAATGGATCCACACAAGTAGATGGAAAGCTAATTGGAACAATGAAAGCCATACTGAGATTTGGGAAGAGCTCTTCATGAAAAGAAAAATCCAGATCAAAACAGGGCCTGATATCCTTCGCTAGGGGCACATGCCCAATGATACTTACTCAACCAGGGAAGCCTACAACATCCTCCATCAGCAGGATCTAGGACCAACTGACAACATCTGAAAAAAGATCTGGAAGGCCAATTTATGGCCCAAAATAGCCTCCTTCCTATGGATGCTCAGTAAACTACGCATCCTCACATGGGAGAATATCTTGAAACGTGGGTTTACAGGGCCCTCCAGATTTCCTCTCCATCAGGTCAACTCGTAAACAATCGACCACCTGTTGGACCAATGTCCTCATGCCAACTCTCTATGGGACAAAATTGCTGTCTTACATGGTCGGTCCAACCGTGCTAGAGGAAACATCATTCAAACCATCATCAATTGGCAAGAAAATCCTTATATCAGTAACCTGCTAAATAGATTATGGAAAATCACTCCAGGAATCCTCATTTGGAATATCTAGAAGGAGTGAAATAGTTTCATATTCAAGGATAAGGCTTTTACACCTGATCAACTTTGGGACAGGATTCACAGCAACCTCACTGAAACTATGGCTTTAAATGCGTGGAGTAGGGAGGACTTACCCATTGTGGCAGTTGAATGTCACATTTGGAACAACTGGAAAATGAGTCTCAATACTAACATGGAAATCACTCCCAGAAGTGGGGGTAGATCTCTTGCCACAGAAACTTGGTCACCTCCCCTCATGGGCTTCTTCAAATGAAATTTTGATGGGGCTTCTAAAGGTAACCTAGGAATAATAGGTTTCATAGGTGTCATCAGGAACGCTAGTGGAGATCCTCTCTGAATCTACTATGGGAACATCAGATGGGACAACAAAAACTCTGTTGAGCTGGAAGGAATAATACATAGTATTCAAATTTCCATAGAATTCGATTACTTCCCCCTAGAAGTGGAAGGAGACTCACAAATAATAAATATGGAAGCCACCCGTATCCTTCAAGGCATGACATCCTCAAAATTTTCTAACAGCTGGAGACTTGCCCACAAGCTCAACATGCTGAAACTTCTGCTTCACAATCACTGAGCCATCACTTTTGGTCATGTGTGCAGAAAAGCCAACGCTGTTGCTAGCCTACTCTCTAACAAAGGGGTGGAAAGAAAATGTGTACTGTATCATTCCACCCTTGAGCAGAATGAAGATGAGGCACTTAGACATAACTATCTCACCCTCACTTAGAAAGACCAGTTCCCCCTGAATGCGGGTACACGCCTGACATGAGTGAACATAAAATCTCAACTCATACGGACTGCAGAAATCTCCAATGCAATTCCCCACCTGCAACAGATCCAATTACTGTTAACTCATCACACGCTCCACGTAGAACCCGAGATAATGCAGATCAGACAGGAATTGTGTCACCTGACCCTGATCATCACCTCGCCCATACTACCATTAATGTCCATGATGTATAATCAACATTGCAACCATGCCTACCCCTCTGCTCTTGCTCATCTGCTTGAGCTCCACACACAGTACCATGCGAAGATCATTCATTACCACACTTAAAAACTTCATCCTCACACCTATTTATCCTCCAGACCTCTGCCCCTTTTCTCCCTCATCTTTTCTCCGTTGCATTTAGCTCTCCTCCTTCTGATCTGCACTTTCATTGATTCCAATTAGTTGCGAAGTCTCAATACCAGAGTGGAGCTGCGCAGACTCCCTCTGCTTGTTGCTATGCATTCTGCACACCTGTCCCCAACCTCTGCAACCTCTCCAGCTCCAATGTCACTCCCGCCTCCTCTCCCAGGTGTGCAATGGCCCCTAGACTGCGCCAACGCACTATTTGTGGTGGTCAGAGAGGGGCCCTCCCGGGTCGTTACTATCACGGTAAGGATAACCACCTTGAATGGATTGAAGGCTTCTCATCCACCACCCTTGGTAGCCATCAATACGCTCCTGAGCAGCGAGCATAATCCTCCAGGAAATTAGCGCGAAGGGGATGTAGAGGCACGAGGAGGTCCACCTCCTCTCCCAAAGCACCCTCTCCACACTGCAAGCCAGCTCCCCTGAACAGTCTTGCGCAGGTTGATGAGGATACAGATATATGGATTATGGACTCCGATGGTGTTTGGACGAAGGTTCCTAAAGGAGTAGGCCCAGACTCCCCCATCCTCCGCGCTCTTGCAAATCTCCCCAAATGAACTACTACCGAAGTGGAAACTGTTGTGGAAGCAGCTGTTGCGCAAGCTCCAGCCTGTCCCATCGACGAGGAGAATCCCCATTGCAGTGATGATGATGATGAATAATGTCTGCGCAACGGTTCTATTTTACTCTGTTTTTTGTCATATGTGCCCACAGGGATTTTATGTTATTTTCTACTCTCTATCTCATAGATGCATTAACTCTACTACGCACAATGTAAGGCTCATTTTCAAGTTTTGTCTGGGCCAGCCTCCTCCCCCGTGATAGCCCAGAAACAACGTTACAAAGGCAAGGATCGGTTAAGCACAACTTACCAACCCTGCCTGTATCATATGTATTTTTATGTTCTCAAAATTAATAGATTAGCACAACTGACCAAAAAATAAATAAAGAAAAACACAAGAATATAAGTAAAGTTCACAAGAAATTATTAAGTTTAAGGAAAATCAGCATTATAAACTGCCATATTGCACTTTCCAACAAGTATGTATTAAAAATTTTGGTCTGTCATAGAGATAATGAAATCGGTCTGCCTTTGCTCAGTCCTATCTCAGAATCAATTCGAATTTATTTATCTGAGACATGCCTCCATTTTTCCTCATCCTCCTACCTTAGATGATTGGAATTATCTTTGAACATAAGAAATCTGAATTCTTTCTTTTGAAGGAGGTTGAATGCCTCATATATATAATATATTGACTGGTCGAATGGGTGCCTTTATGACCGGGTTGACTAGATTAGGAGGAGGGCTAACTTGGCTTCTTTGGAGCCAAAAAATCAAATTTTCTCTTTTAAAATTTGTCATGAAGAACATGTCATATATTTCTTATTTTGACAAGTTCATGAAGAACATGCCTTTATTTATTATGTCAAATGCATCAAGAGTTAAAATATTAATTATGAAGATTGATCATAGCTACAAAATTAAACACTCCCTCTTAGTTAGGAAATTATTCATAATGACTATCTAGACACGCTCATGGGTGAATGTGTGAAGATGGGTTACACTTTTGGGCCAAATGTGGTGATGAAATTTCAAAATTTTACTCTTTTATCGAATTGAAGCCCTCAAAACTCATATAAGCATTGTGAATTTTGATTCTGAGTAAAAAGACAATTTTTGGAGAATTATGTTGTTGTCCTAATGATATTTTTTGCAAAAAACATTAGTGTCATATAATCTTTCAATAACTTAAAAAATTTGATAGAGGGTTTAACAAACCCTTCATTGAGCTCTTGGCATGGTTAAAAAAAGGCTCAATCGAGCTATCCTTCAAACCATAAACTCTCCCTTGTGTTTTGGGAGGGAAGTTAAAAAAAAATATCTCGATCGAGCATATGACTCGATTGAACTCCTATGTAACTGTGGGTTACGTAGGAAGTCAATTGATGGTTTATTTTTAAGCTCTCAAACAAATCAATTGGGTTGTATTTTTCTTCCTCCCAACTCTTGCACTTTCCAAAAATTGTAACCCATATTCATGCATTCACCCTCATGTTGGAAAATTTATCTAGGAAAAGGTTATACCAAATCCAATTACCATAATCTATCAAAAATTGTGACACATGGTAAATTAATAACTTGTACGGGTTACCATAATATGGTAAAAAATGTTTTGTTACTATGTTTCACTGTGCTTCGACCTGCCATTTTGGTCGTAACCTGCACCTAATAAAGACAATCCTGCAAGTAGAATTTGAATCCATACTGCTTCATAAATTTCAAACCAAGCTACAACATACTCAACTTATATAATACTAAGTACAACAAATGTATGCTTCATGTTCATCCAATAAATATTCACAGATCCCAAACTGAAGCAATATCCTGATGACTTCTTTTTGTCTTTTGCACACACTGGCTGATCTGAATATTGTGAGTCACTGCAACTCTATTTCACTGTTTGATGCATATCTCATAACTAAATGTGCCTGGACCAATTGTACCATGCTGGTACTTCAATACATTTTGGGCCACATTCCTTGGATCAACCATAGATCGATCAAATTCCTTTACTGGTTTCATCATCATGGCCACTGTCTGATTACCCTAACTGGGTATTCTTTTTGAAGCAACTTCTGATGTGGAAATCCTAGCTACTCCCTCTCCCACTACTACTTTCTAGATTATTAGTTATATAGCCCAACAATGTTAATGATAGTCCATCATCAGAGTTCAACTCCCTCTAAAGCTAAAACAAGGCTCCATGACCGCTCTCTCTATCATAGAAGGCAATTATTTCTACCATAGTTTCTCGCTCTAACACATGAATCCTTTTGCTTTCGTTAGAGACAAATCATATAGGATTAACCTTGATCCATCAACCAAAAATACCAATCCCAACGTGTCTACCTGTGATTATACAAAGCCTTCTTCAATCATGAGACTTCTTCTCATGTACCTCAAATCCCTGAGGTAACTCTAACAAATGGAGCAAATGTTTTGTCATGGTCCTCTCCCTTTCTATTCTCAACTCTCACTTTGTACTTGTCTATGATACTTGTTAGATTTTGTAGATCCATTTAGAAGTCGCCATTGATTTCTCTACACACTTAAGGTATACTTCAAATTGTTTATCTACTTTCTCCCTAAGATCTCATATCCCATCTAGTATAATATATTTCAACAAAAATAACTGATTCTTGGGAAATTCCTCTTGCTACATGATTTTATTTTTTCTTCCACTACTTCCATATCCTACTTGAGCCTTGGAAACCTTTACTATGTACTTGCAATCCTCACTAGGAGGTCATGGAAGAAAAATTAAAACCAAACAAAGGTTACAAAGACAAGAGACTAACTAATAGTAAAAAAACAACGATAGTAATAATAAAAAATAGAAATAAAAAATAGGAAATGCCAACTCCCTCTCGATCTTAGCCTCCTTGTATCCATCTTGAAACTTTGACATACTTTTCATCATCATCAACATGATGTCATACCTTCCTTGCATGAGGTAGGGTTTCTTATTTCATCAGAAACATCCTTGTAGGTCTAGATCTAGGGTTTTATTTCTAAATTCTAGGGATTCAAGATTAATCTAGTGTTTACAAACCCAATATGAAAAAGCCTCTAGGTCAAGAAAGAACAATAATCTGAGATCTTTTCAAAATGTTGCAAAAAACCTAATGGAATATACACTCAACCTTCTCAGAACAAATGTTGCTCATCACACATATCATGAGACCGTCAATATTTAACAATAACCTCTTTCAGTGAAACCTTTATATTGGACCATTTTGTAATAAAAAATTAAATCCAAATGTACCATTTTACTGTAGCACACCTCTAATTATCAAACAATAGTATATTAAACTCCATCATACTACGATAACATATGCATATTTATAATTTGGACATACAAGTTTTCTCAATATATCAATGTATTCAAGAGATTGTCCATTCATACTTTGGAACCATCTTTTCCTTATATATCATATATTAGAAAATAAACTCTTTATTTCATTGAACTATGAATTTTCCATGGTTCCAGAAACCATATTGGTTTTCAACTTCTCTTTATTCCTTTGATCAACACGAGCATCCAAACATCTATGTATGTACAATAGTATACTTGGACCATGGCTTCATATTGAATTTTGTGACATTATAATAAGAATACTCCTTAGAATTATGTCGTGACTTGATCCGCAACCTTTCTGTATATTGTTGAGAAAAATGGTACCAAGGAAGTGTTTCTTACGAATTTATCCTTTTGGCCTAGGAAAACACAATAATAATATTTTTGTGTAGGGGCATTATGAGTTTATTAATGTCTTAGAGCTGAAATGCCTTTTATGTGATAGGTACCATGTATTTTAATTTATTAAAGTCACATGTGTAATAAAAGTGACTTTATGAGAAAAGTATTAAGTGACCATGGTACTAAAACATTAAAAAGGTACTAAGAGGCTCATTAAGGGGGATAACATGAGAAGGGGTCAAGGGAGGAAAATAATTTCTATAATTGATCTAATGAGTTGAGATTTAATCTCACCCATTAGATCTATAGGGTTATATTTTCCTCAAAAATGAAAGACAAAAAGAAAAGGAAAAAGGGTTTTTATTATTATTCTCATGTATGATATTGAGAAGCTCAAGGAGAGTGTAGGAGGTAGATAAGGGGAGCTCATGTAGGAGCAAGAAGGGATTTTTTGTTGTAGGTCTGAAGAAATATTGCATAGAATGGAACTCAAGCTAGAAAAGGAGGGTTGTAGAATAAGGATAAGGAGGGGTTGTAGAGTAAGGATAAGGAGAGTTCACATAGCTCAAGGAAGGAGCTCAAAATTTCAGGAGAGAAATCAAACACAAATCCCAAGAATTTTGGGCAAAGAAATATAGGAAAATTTGTAGGAGGAAACAAGCCTAGTTTATAGGAGGAACTAGACAAACTTCCAATGTTTCTAGCTGTATTTTTTCTGGGAGAGAATGCTAAAATCATATAAGTCCGCGAGCACAAATTTTTAACATAAATTTCAAGGTTGAGTTTCCAGATTTCTGCTCCAGGTGTCTATCGATTTTTCGTAAGGATTTGGGCCAAGTTGTGGGCCAAAATTTATGTTGGGTTTAAAAAAATTTCCAGGCCAATATTTGTGGTTGTGGGTAGGCTGAGTTCATGTCCAAAATTCAGAAGAAACCTGGGCCAAGAATTCTAGGTAAGCAGGCTCAAAAATTTCAGGATGTCAGTTAATTTTCTGAGTACTCTTCAGTGTAGAAATTGAGGTCTTCTAGTCAGAGCCTAAGGCGTAGGGTAACATTTTTATTTATAATTAGAAGGAAAAATATTTAACTAGAATCATAGCTCATTTATAACATTTCAAAGAAATACAATCAAACCAAGTTTTAGACTTCCATTTGCACAACCAAAAATTTGATCTCCTATTGTGTATGTGTGTTTGGCGCACGAATGTACCAAATCACACTTGCTTAAGAGGAGTGGTTCTTACCTCTTAAGTTCTTGGTCACAAGGAGAAAATAAATGGAGTCAAGCAAGTTAGGTAACATACTAAGACATAAACATACTAAATAGTGAAATAGCATGCATATTCAAACACAAAAACTAAACTAAAAAAAATAATATAAAAGATATAAATAGAGTCAAACAACTTCAATAATCCAAATGATGGCGCTTACGTCCCCTTTTTGAGTGCTGGTAGGAATAAAGGATGAAACTTTTACCCACTTGCCAAGGGGCCCTTAGAAATAGGGATTTATACATCCTGATGCAAGGATGTATTTACTTTAGAGCTACCTTGGTGCAAAGTCTCCCTCTCTCTACTCCGCTGGACTGGAGTTGTTGGATGGCCAACAACTGAGTCCCCTCTATCTCTACTCAGGAACACACACTGCTGGATTTCTTGGGGAAATTCTGGCCAACATAACAATGTGTTCTCATATTGTTCATCTCTTGGTGGCCTTTTATAGGAGAATTCAAACTCTCCTTCCTTCTCTTGGTAAATTTATGGATGGTGACTCAAGAGAGGAGGGTGATTCCATTGTGTGCTCCCTTGAGGTATTAAGGAGGCTTGGGCGGCGTCAAGTGTGGGATCAATGTCCTGGAGTGTGCCTTGTGGTCCCAGAAAGTGACTTCCGCCACTCTCAGGTCCGCCCAGATTTTTGAGGAAAAACCGTGCAAATGCGCGTGTATCGAAGAAAAATGCACGCAAAGGCGCATTTTGCTGGTTCCTTTAGTGCACAATTTGATTTTCCTCTTAGACCTTAGATATTTTTAAGTACTTTAGATTCTCTAATTTGTCTCAGCCTTGTAAATCCTTCTTCTTAACATTAAATAATGTCGTATTTTCTTGTCCAATTTTCCAGTGATAACAGTTTCCCCCTAATGTGTGAGGTCTAGGAAGAACTGTATAGCCGAAATACATTATGGTTTCTTTTCTATGTACTGTGCAGAGAGAGAGAGATACTTGCGTGTAGCATGGAGTTGGAGACACCTTACACCGGGTCAAAGATAAACCATTTCTTGTGGGAACCCTGCAAGAAATGGTATAATACAATAAATACAATTTTTCTATGAGGTGGGCATGTCCCATGTTCGTGATGCTTTGGCTAGCTAAACAAATCTACTTGATATATATAAGTTCTCTCTGTGTCACTAGTATGGTAGTGATCTATTGGTTAATGAAGACGATTATTGACACCCTTAGTGGGTGTTTTTTCTTTGACAATAGGTGGAATGTAGTACCCATATGCGTAAAATTTGTATGGAATATAAATGCGAATTGTACGCATAACTGTATGGCTAGGATCTTGCTATGTAAGAATTGCTGAAAGAGACACTTATAAAGGTACGGGTCTTCGATGAATTTGATCAAAGTGCAATGGTTGTAAGGTACGATACCATCTTCAAATGAAACCTTGTGTTGTAGTCAATTTTTAGGAGGATCGATGACATCTATGGGAAATGATGCCTCCCACAGTGCCACCTGAGGATGTCCCTTTTGTGGAGAGGGGTGATCCAAGGTACCGCTTCATTTTTGGAAAATAGGTGTTGGTGTCAATAAAAAGGAAGCCTCAATAGAACGAGAGAGTCACTGATGCAAAGGATCAAGATCCTGGATGTGTAGGTTTAACATAGGCATTATGGCGAGGGGTGACTGAAAACTGATGACGAGGATTCAGTGGCCCAAGGTCGGAGTATAAAAAGCAGCTTGGCGACAGTCATAACTATTTTTGATGGGGAAATCCCTGGAGTCAGTAGGACATCTAGGATGGGTATATTTTGGTTATGGATGTCATTGTGGCTTATGCACGAGGGTGTGATACTATGACCAAGGTTGACCAGGGACTGCTTCCATGGGAGAAAAAATGGATGGGTGGGTGGGGGACATTGTGCTCCTTTTGCGGTCTTTGTACACTTAAAGAATGAAATAATGGGGTTTGGTTTGTACAAAACACAAAGACGCATGCCCCAAAACATGAAAATATTTTCTCACTTATGATGTGAGGAAGGTGCTTTTGCTGAGGGTGGTGGCCCCATTGGTTGGTCTCATGTTTGGGGTTGATGAAGTGGATGGAAAATGTCATAGATGGGATATGCTGATGGAGATATGGTAGGCCAAATGCGAGGCGCGGTAGTGTGCTTTAAATCTGCTTGCAAAACCTGGTAGTCCAAGACAGAGGTTTTATTTCTATATGGTAAAACTTGACCTGGTGCATGGCGGGTGAATGGGCATGAGGTGTTGCTCGGACTAAAGTGCTATGGCCATGGCGTCGTTATTTTTGTGATATATGGTCTACTGTGGATGGCGAGCACCATGAAGGGGAGGCTTTACCAATCAATGAGGATGTTTATCGTGTGCAAGGTGGGGGTGATGATAAACATGGTCGGGTGTTCGGAACCTATAGTTAATTTTCGATGGAGAAATGATGTCAGGATATGCAAAGTTTTTCTGGGACTCTATCATGCTGAGGGTAGAATGATACCTGCTCTGGAACTTTTAGTGGATGGAGTGGTGGATGGTTTGCACACTACCTACAAAAACAAGTACCCCTAGTGAAAGCATATTCTTTATTCAAATATTATTTAAAGACATGTGCTTTAAAAAGAAGATGAGAGAGGGCATGCCTATCGACACTGAAAATTTATTTTTTCGGGGATGCCTGTGTGTGGCACCACCCTTGGGCGTTATGGAGTGCTAACCATAGTGCTGATTTTGGTCTGGTAATTGGGCCTTTTGAGCTCTCATTATGGTCCTCGAAATTTTCTGAAAAGTGTGACATATAGGTGGATATGGCTCAATTCAGTTCATTTGTGTCAGTTGAGCATTCGAGGTGTTGAGAGGTGAGAGGCTTCTGCGAAGAATTTCTTGCCGTTGCGGTCAGCCTGAGTACCTAGGACTGGTGATTTTTGAGTCAGGTAGGTTCCGTGACGTCCTGCATTTTAATTTTTTTAGTGTGTTGGTGCCAGGGTCCATAAAAGATGGGCTTGTATGGATCCTAGGCTAGTTTTTTCCTTGACTGCGCGGGCGATCAAGGTACAAGAGTGCAATTTGTGTGAAAAAATAAGGTTCTGCACGCACTTATCACGCTTGTTCTAGCTTTAAGCATGCCCTTGGCACATATGGGAGAGAAACAAACGTGCTCTCCTCGCGCCTGTTTAAGGAACAGGCGTGTGGAGGGACGAAGCTATTTTTTGCAAAATTTTTGGCAATTTTTTCTGTTTTTTAGTGTAACTGATGTGTGCCTGTTTGATGATAGGGTGTTGTGGAGGGAGAGGGATTGGCCTGATCTTCGGGCCGCTTTGGTTATTAATGGTCACGCATGACAACAACTGGTGCACTGGGGTCTTCTCAAATTTATGGAGAATGACCTGCTACGATAACAAGACTGTCTTTTGCGCTACCCAATATGATGCTGGAACATGTGGCACAAGGTGATGGTGTTGCAGGGGTGCGACCTTGTTATCTGTCCCGAGATGGATATCTATTTTGTGACTAGGTTGCTACCTCAGGGTGAGGCTCTTCCTTATACACTTCCTCCTGGGAGAGTGGATCTTGAGCAATTTTTAGCAGACCATTGTGGCGGGGTGCCCCTTACGGAGGGGTGCATAGAGATTACTATTGTGGCTGATTTGGTCGAGCGGTGTGCTCTGGCAGCCATTATGCGACTGGTGGGGTTGTCTACTCCTCATCGGGCATCGAGACCGCAGA
Organism: Pinus albicaulis; assembly: GCA_034641835.2. Classification (NCBI taxonomy): domain Eukaryota; kingdom Viridiplantae; phylum Streptophyta; class Pinopsida; order Pinales; family Pinaceae; genus Pinus; species Pinus albicaulis. The sequence goes on from CM076577.1 coordinate 705,833,204, forward strand.
TCAGTGTTTTGCGCTGGATGAGGGCTAGAAAATTCTTTGACTTTTCCCATTTATGTTATGACGGGATGCTAGTGCAACTTTACAAGGTCCGGGATGGATCAAAGCTGTTCACTTATGCTAGCATTTTAAGTAGTATCATGTATAAGTGAGTGGTATTGCTAAGACCTACGGTGGCTGTGCCTGTTGGGGGGTCATGGGAGGCTCGCATGAGGAGGTGGGCCCCTGTGATGCCTCGTAGAGGGGGGAGGTAGGGCGGGGTGTTATTGGAATGCCACCATAGAGGCTTGGTTTGAGGCCACTCCTCAGATGTTTCTATTGTTCCCTTATGCGGGGATGGACTTCCGGGGAGACCTAGACATGGGTCTACCTGGTGGCTATGCTTGGGGGCAAGTAAGTATGTTTTTGTATTTTCTACTTTTACTTGAGTATTTATGTTTTGTATGTGTATTATAATGACAATGACATAGTTTTTTTACTCTTGCAGATGTTGGCGAGGTTAGAAGTCCTATGGCTCGGTTAGTGGGACACCATCCGATTCGGAAACCTCGAGGAGCTCACGAGGGATAGGGAGGAGCTCCAGAGAAGCCTCTGGGTGGAGCACATGGAGGGGGGCTGGTCCCTCGGGGGAGTGCAGTAGCTTAGCTGCTGCTGAGCGGGCTCATGCCAATGCGACAGAGGCTCGTGTTGCTGAGTTGACTGAGCAGGTGGCTGCGCAGAGGTTAGAGCTAGGGTGGTAGAGGATGCATGGGTTTGAGTGGACCGCTTGACCCAGGGGATGCCTACCTGAGGTTTTGTGGATGACCTCGACGATGTATGGCTAGAGACACTGATGGCCGAGGAGAGAGGCTATCGACAGATTTTGCGCCGAGTGGTGGTCTATGTTTTGAAGACAGCTCCAGTACTGGTATTAGGAGCGGCTGTGGGTCCAGGTGCTCCACCTGGGGGAGCACCGCCCTAGAGTTTTATTGTACACGGGGAAAGTGCCCATTATGAGGATGCTTCCCATATTTTTGTCGACTTGTATATTTATATATTTTGTGCTGACTTATGGGTCAGAGACACTATTTTTTTACTCAGACACATGTATTTTTTGGTATATATGAGAGAGATATTTTTTGTGGCTCTACATGGTGTGCCCCTTGTTTTGTTTATTGATTATGCTATGCTAATGGATATCTATGTTTTCTATGTTTTTTTTTTTATTTTTTTTTTATTTTTTATTTTTTTTATGTATGATGGTTTATTCGGGATTCATTCTAGTTTAGAATATTGTTAGCTATGCGATCGAATATTTGGTTTTGACTTCTTGATACATTTGTGAATGAAATTTTGTCAAATTGTCGGCTTAATCTTTTTGCACGCAAGTATTTTCTAAACAGATGTGAATCCCTTATCTCAAATGCTTGGTTTAACTGCGACACTAGTAACTGGGAATCAAAGTAGATATGCATATGGTGTATGCCCTGATTGAGAGAATCACACATAAGTCTGATGATGACGTCATATTCTTCCTTATTGTTTGTTTTTGAGCCGATACAAAAACCATTGGTGCATAATGGTGATCGGTCAGGGTGATAGATAACCTAGGCGTCTGCTGCTAAAATTTGAGACCATCACGATGCTCCATCGGAAAATCTGAAGTAATGGTTGGGTTGGTAATCCATTGTGACACCAAAGCACGTTTTGTGACAAGTATTTTGTCAAAAATTTAGAGTGTTTGGGTCCGTGTACGTTGAATCTAGGGGAGGGCCTTCTCAGCCCTTATGGGTAGAATTTCTTGAGATAAAGGCCGTTGACAGGGTTGCTGAGGCATGTTTCGTCTGGCTCTGTCAAGATGTATGCCCCCTTGAGGAGGAAATGTTTTATGATGTAAGGTCCTTTCCACAAAGTTTTAAAATTTCTTGGCCCTAGGGCTTATTTTGCAACATCATAGAGGAGGACTAGCTCTCCCTCAGTGAATGAGCGAGGGTTGATGTGGCGGTCGAATGATGCTTTTACCTATTTCTTGTGGACCTTGTTGTGTTGTAGTGATTTTCGTTGGCTTTCATCGAATAATTCTAGTTATAATAAATGTTTTTCTAGAGGCTGGGTATCATCGAGGAGTTATATGGTAGCATGTGAATTTGGGATCTCGCGGAAATCAATGCAAAAGCGTAGGGTGCCCCGATTTTTTACGACGGGAACAGGGTTGGGAACCCAAGATGCATGGGCAACCTGATTCCTAGTTCTGATACATGATGATATGAATCATGTATGGTGTATCGTGTCATCGGAGTTTTGTGTGAGAAGAATTTACGTGATGGGAGATTGTGTGGTGCAAGGCTAGATCCTTTGTTAGAATGGGCACTTTCCGACAGGTGGAAGTTGTGCCTGGTGTGGATATACCTAAATGTTTCCATTAACGGGAATGCCTCTGGTTCGTGGTTATGGTCAATGAAAATGGTGCATGGTACCACTGTGCCAACTGATTATATTGTGTTGGAATCAACACTACTCTTTGTCCCAGACATGGACACTTGAAAAGGATTCGATGTAGAATATGAGGTCTTCTACTTCCATTTCCGAGCTTTTGGCTTGGGTATGTCTAACTCTTTTGGGGAGTGTAGAATTAATGCCAGTATTTCCACTCTAATCTTCGGGATATGCTCACATTTTATTGTATGATGAAAATGTGAAAAAATCCAGAAATAGCTGCGCGTGATCTTCTCTTGGTTAGAGAGAAGTCTTTGCGAGAGAGAGGAGTGTGCGAAAAATGTTTGCGAGGTGCTTTAGTTCTTTTCATTGATTGACCTGGTGGCCGATTAGGTCACATAGTCCACATGTTATCCTAGGTTGAACCTAGGTCATGCTTGGTTTGTGGGCCGTCCTAGCTTGCCCATTACGCTGATGTGGGTATGGAGTAGATTCTGTGGGGGAATTCTTCCTTCTATATTGGATGAGGAGATCTTCGCGTTTCTTCTCTAATGTATGTATCATATCAATTAGAGGATGGAATCACATAATAGAAGCACATCTCTGCTCATGGTGATTGCCTTGACACACTAGGAAAAACATCTCAGATATGGGGTTCCCATCCTGCTCGCTTGACGACATGTCAGAGTACCGATGGCGTAGCACTTCTAAGTCAGGGAAAGTGGCGACCACATGATTGGGAATTTTACACAACGTACATGTTGGTCTTCTCCACAGAGGGCAGTTGGGGGTAACTAAGGGTTCCTTGATTGTTTTTTTTTAGCTAATAGAAAGAGGATGGATCTACTCGTCACATCTTTTTGAGTTGTCGAGCTGTTCATGGATTCGGAGTAAGAGCCATATTCTTGGGAGAGGTGGACTACATATGAGTGCAAAATAGCTAGTGCTATGCATAATCGGGGGATATAATGGCACTGTTCTAAAATGTGGTTGTCCGGACATAAAGGACAAGTGAACGCGCTCTATTGGATACCACCTGTGGATGAGTTCCAGGGCTGTGCATTCCTCGATGAAGTGACCACGTTAATTGCACAATGCACAACATATGATAGGAGGGGGGATGATCTGATAAAGGACTCTCACCATTTCAGTCTTGTCAAGGAATGCTTTCCTGAACACTCTTTTTTCTTCTTTGGGATCCACCTCGTCATGGGTTTTTTCTTCTCCTGGAGGCATGCTTATTTATTCTTCTACTTTTGGAGGTGAACTAGGTGGTGGAGAATGGGGCAATCTTGTCCTCCTTTTCTATGGCTCACTTTGAGAACCTCTTGCTTCCACCAATTTTCCTTCTCCTCTCTTAAGCTTGAGCCTAGTAAGCATGAAAACCCTTACAAACAGTTAAACAAATCTTTGCACACAAAAACACCAGAGAATAAACCTGGCTCTAATAGCAACCTGATTTGAAAGGAGTGTATTAGTTTGATGTGCTAAGTGTCCTTTCAGTATTAAAAACATGTACAATTTGTATCCTTTTGTTTGCTTAAGGAATGAGTGTTTCAACCATGAAACATAGATGAATTTATGAAATTTAAGCATGAAAACAAGCCTAAATAACACTATACAATAGTGTATAACAGAGAATAAACATCACACATAAGTTTTACATAGTAGGCATGATGAAGCAGTTCACCCCTCTTGGGCTACATCTGCTGGTCCATCTCCCAATGGCATGTCCCTCTTTTTCATTATGCTCAAAATTGAAAATTACAAGTGTTTACAAGCCTCTAATGGATTTTTTATCTGCACGAGTGGCTTCAAAATTCTCAAATTAGTCTAGGTAGACTCTTGTTTCACCCAAATTGGTTGAAAATTGACCTCTCAATGCATTTTTCCCAATGTCAACTAGAAAAACTCCACTAAAAGTGGAAAAATGCAGTTAACTATAGTTAATTTAGGCTAAAACCCAAAATTTAAGGTCGGTACCAAAATTCCCGCCAGTCTTGACCATTTGAATTGAATGCTAGTGGTTAGGGTGCGGTGGTCACAAGCCGACCCCCTGCCTTTAACTGCGCGTTTTATGGTTTGAATTAACTCCACAATTGGAGCGGAACCCGGAGGCAAACAACATTCCGAAAACCGTTTGAACTAACCGTCACTTAATTATTCCATGTGACAGGTCTTCGCACCGAAGGTTACGTTAATCGAAAATGTTGCATTTGTTATTCCTCCCTGCATGTGAACGCAACATATATACCGCCGGAGGTTACAGTTGAGATAATCGTAATGTTGAAGTTTGATGTCACAACGTGACATGTGACCGCATCCACTGAAACTGCAAGAATTAATGTTTGGTTAGCTATCTGCTTGTAGTTTTATACTGCGGTTAATGGCATGTGACCACACCTTGGGGCCACTAGTGGGTTGGGACTGCTGGTGGTCCCTCCCTTCGAATTGCAATTCATTACAACATAAATTAACCGGAAACACCATAAGTTAAGAAACATATGGTAGGCGAGGTGGTCAGAGGCTTTCACGGGTGCTATGGAGGTCACGGGGTTGAACCCCCCGGACTCAAAATAAAATTTTACTCCAACCTCCTGAGGACACGTGGCAGCCTCTAGGCTTGCCACATGTCTCTCATCCAACGACCTAAATAAAACATGTACATCTCCATCCAACAGTCAAAAACAAACTTCGTACCACCAAATCAATGGTCCAGAATCAGCCATGTGGCATGATCTGATTTTTTGTGAGAAAAGGGAATATTCCTAGAATATGGCACCTGCTGACTGTACCTATATGTTGACTGCGAATCCCAGTCATCCCTGTCATTAAATTTTTAGCTGTTTAGGAAAATGATCAGAGTGCGATATCTTCCTCATACGACATTGGTTTTTTGAACCGTTCACAGCACCAGAATTGAAACGACGAGACCTTTTCGGTCGCTCAGGTTTGGTACAGTTTCGAGAAATTTCAATTTGAGAAAATCACATGATCTCCTGATCAGGGGAAGATGAATGAGAGCCTTTCAGGTGACAATTGTTCCTCTTGTAGGTATAGAATGGTGTGAGGTTCATCTATAGATGATTGGGTGGAGGCATCCCTATATCATGGGATCTCTGGAAAATGATGGGTATAGTGTCCATAATTGCTGTAGATAGCACATGCATGATTTTTATGTAATGCTTTGCCTTGAATTTTGGTGGAAGGTTCCTTTTTATGGGAACTTGGTGACGCGATGTATACCGCAGAGCTAAGGAGCAGTTTTAATTCATCCAGCTCTGGGCAGATGTGGTAGGGTGGCCTACTACGTCACATATGGTGCATCATGGTGATTCCTGACGTGGAGGGATTCTCCACCTTCTTTCCTCTTCTATTGGTGTTCTTGGTCGTAATTATCGATTTTGTGGCAGGAGTTACCTACGCAAGGATGTTTGAGATAGTCTCCTAAATGGGTGGGGCCTCCTTAGGAATGAGGGGGAATAACCCTGTAGAGGTGATGTGTGTGGCTCCTGTCCCATTAGGTGGGACGAGTTACCAAACTGGGATTGAAAAATATAAGTTTGGTAACACTACAGTGGCCAAGACCTGCTGGGATACAAAACTAGTTGGGGGGTAGAAGAAAAGAGTTTGGGAGGCATTGTAGGTTAGAGAGGCTGCCATGGCCGAGGAATTGGTGTCATTACTACTCATTTACATGTCTTGACTGGCTTCGGTGCTTGATGAGGACATAATGCACACCGAGGACTCTGTGACAGTCGGTAATGACTTAGGTATAACAGGGGGATCTCCTAGGAATGACCCAAGGATGGACGATGGTTTGAACTGACCAGGGCCATATTATTGGTACCTTGTAAGCGTCTCAGCGGATGTGTCTACGTAGGGTAGAATGACATCGGTGTTTTTTAGGGGTCACTTTTATCTGTGTGTTAACTGGTTGAAAATAATGATGCAGTCCTCATGTGGAAACATCATAGTTCAGAAGACGAAGGACGTTGTGGCTGGAATGGCATACATATAACTCTAGCCAAGGAGTATATTGTAATCCAGTTGGACATCCAAGACTTCATTGCCTATAAGGACCGTCTTTTCAGCTAAGCAGACCGGGAAATTTTGGTAGAGACTGACGGGGGCTGAAGGGCATCCATCGTATGCTCTAAGTGTGATGTCTAATGGCTTTAGTTCAGGAGACCGTAAATTTTGCTAGACGTTCTTTGAAATGATGCATGTGGATGCACCCTCATCAATTATACATTGGTGGATGGTGATGTTTTGATCTAACACCAGTATCTGAAAGGATACCATCGAGGGAAGCCTAGGGGTGGCTTTATTTGAATCAAAAGCCATCAGGCATGAATTGGTAGGGTCGATGGCGCCTAATGCAGAAATTAAGGATTTCCTTTACTTTGGGCATGATTGTAATACCTCAAAATCTGACATAGTAGTGGGATATTGAGATAGATTGTCCACAATGCTATATTTATGGGCTACTTTGGAACGGTTTCCTACCTGCCTAGTTGGTCCCTTAGCCATTTTTGGAAAAGGTTAAATAGGCATATTTGATATGGTCAAAGGTGCTGTTGGTGCACTTGTACTAGCCCCTGATGAATTGGTGTTTGGTGGGGTATCGTAATTTCCGTTTCGTGTCTGAAAAAACATTTCTTTTCCAATCATGTAGATTTCATGGCTGTTCTTTCCAGAATCATCCGGAGTTTTTTGCTATTACTGAGTGCTAACTGTCCCTTGATGGGGGAAAGGCTCCTGCATAACTATTGTCTACTGGGAGGATCCCCCTTGTCCATGCTTACCTTGAAGCTTCTTCAGCTCAGGGAGGTGGGGACAATGGTGAGTGTAATAGCTTTACTCACCACAGATTGAACAAGAGTGGTTTGTCTGAATATTTGACCTCTTGTTTTGCCTTTGGGGGTTAATTGTTTCCTGGTTTTGATTTCAGTTGGAGTTGCCTCCGGTTTGAGATCGCAGAGGGCATTGTTGATTATTTCCCCCTTGTCTAGGATTTCCTTTAGGATTTTTTTTCCTTTTTTCTTAGCTGTGTTGGGAGGAAAATTTGGATTCTCCTGATTGTATGGTTGGTGCGGTTGGATTTGGGAAGGTTGCAAAAATTTCACCTGTGCATTATTATTCATGGGTGGGTTTTGTGTTGGGGACTGGGCATATTGAAATCCCTGGTTTATAAATGGTTGTTGGGGAGAAGCTCTTCCATCAGCATGTCTAGCCATGTACTGGGTCCCTTGAGCTGGAGGATAGAGTCCACCATGCTGATGGTGGTACGATGACGCCCTACTAGTCAAATTTTGTGGAGGCGCAAGATGAATTTGGTTGTTGGGTTGCGGTATGTTCTGGGTAGAATCATATGCGTAACCAAGGTATTGAACATTGTTGCTTTGGTGATTTTGGGTCAATGACCCAATCAAATAGTCTGTGAAGTTTGATGCACTTGGAAATTATTTGTAAGTTTGCAGGCGCGGGGCGTTAGGCAGGATATTGTAAATATACCCTGACTGCGTATAAAGCAGCTCGAGCTGTTGGGCCTTACTGATGGCGTCCTCTTTGGATATGGGATTTTTTTTGTGCCACATCCTTTGAAATCTCTGTGGTGAGAGTTTTTAGGAATAGGTCTAAGAGAACTCGATCGTTGAGTTTGGATTTGCACAAACTACGACGCCACCGCCATTCATGGAGATGGTCCGAGATATGGACAACGAGTGTTTTCCTAAAGTGGATAAGTAATTCCATTCCAGAATCGTGGTGGATGGGTAATTGAAAATAGGTCAGGAGGAACGTAGTAGTGAGGGTGCTAAAGGTTCCATGTGTAGCAGAGGGCTTCTCCACATACCATTTCGTGACTATTCCGGTTAGGGTGCGTTGAAATAGTCTTAGTCGAATAGTATCATCAATAATACTGTTCGAAGAACACCATAGGTGGAAAGTCATAAAATGATTTCTGGGGTCTTTCGCTTGCTTCCCTTTGAACTTTGGAAGGTTTGAAGGGAGCTTCGTGGGAATGGGAGACCATGTGGGGTTGTGTGCAATGGGGTCGTTTGTCAACTTGGTTAAATCTGGTAGATTTAACGAAGCTAGGAAGGGTGACTGCGAGTTTGTAGCCATTGCAACTTGTGAAAAAAAAATGTTCTGGTTAGGAATAGGGTTTTTCTGTGATGTACCCTGGTGTGCATTCACCTGGCTTCCCGAATGGGTGGCACTCCTCCATCCCGTAGGGGTTGTGGGAGGAGTGGTATGTGGTGACCCTGTGGGGGTTTTCACTAGTGTGTCGTTGGGTGACTGGCGAGGTTTACCAACTAATGATGCCCAAATAAAGGATGAACCAATAAGGTTGGCAGTGTTCCATCTTTGATGCCTAAATGGCGAAAGTACTAGAACCCCTCCCAGTAATGGGGAGAGGTTCAAAAGACGTCTAGATCAAAGAGGTCCTATTGGGAATGTTCTGGCATCGAATAGGTATGGTTTTGGAAATATTTGAGAGGATAGAGATTACAATAAAAGAAAAAATCCAATTGCATACATAAAACAAAGCGAAAATAAAAGATAAATTTTTCCTTTAGATTAATCTTGTGTGATCAGTCAATCAAAAAATATGGTTTTTTATTGTTTGCATATGATACTCAAATCATAGAAGACCTAATCATCCTCACACACTCAAATGTAACTAGGCCTTGAGAAGATATCTTGATAATGCTGACACAACATCACGAAAGAACTGACAACGCCCCCAGTCAACTGAAGAAAATCAACCAAGGTAAGGGTAGAGGTTCTAGTGTTGCCTGCACTGTCACCTATAGGGAAGGATACCCTAGTTTTGGCCACTAAGTACCGTCGCCCCATGTGAGCATTCGAGTCTTGAGCTTCTCAGTAATTCATCTACCAGTATCGAGTATTAGACGGGTCAGGTAGCCTTGAATAATACTACATGCACTGGACCTAAGCTTAACCCCCTATGAATTGGGTTTCTATTGCGCTCGGGTTTTCTTTGACATGGGCGGATAGATGGATTTGAAAGTTCCCTAAAAAATCAACTACTATGTTTCAAGATGTAGACTGACCAAGGTGGCTTATTGGATGCCTACCCCTTGGTCCTAACTTAAACTATAAATTCTCTTATGGCCCCTGTGGGGAGAGTTTAGTGGGTTTGGTTAAGATAGTTTTAGGTGGCTTAAATTTACTTAGGTTGTGAATGTGTGTGAAAAAAATGTGAACAAGTGCATATTTTGAATGTGTGGATATGCGGTGATCCTTTTCAAAATCCCCTATTTAAAATATGTTTGGTTGTTCCTTGCTTAAAAGAAAAACATGTGTGGATATGGGCCGCTTCAAATGTTTCCTATTTAATCTAAATGATCAACTATAGGGAGATGGTGAGTTATCAATAGAGAGTGTTCATATGCTTTCCTAGGATCACCCAAAGGTGCAAAGGCAATAGAGTTTATTTTCCCTTGATAGACAATTCGATCCTGGTCCCGAATTCTAGTGCAAAAAATTGAACTAAACTAATGAATTTTACACTAGAAAATTGAAAACGTTTTAGCTAAGCATGCGTGGACTGGGGCCACTTACTTTGAATAATTGACTAAGTGTTTTTTGGTGCCTAAATTCGCAAAACATAAATTATTTCGGAATGCAAGTTTATTGCCCCATACTTAAACTATGTGTTAACTTTGCGAAAATCAACTTGAAATAAAACTAACACCTAAACTAATAAAACGAGCTAAAAGTGAGCTTTAACAAGTTGTGGGACACCTCAACCATTGCTGAAAAATTTAATATGGGCTTCCAGTTACTTTACAAGAAATAAATAAATGGAAATAACACCAAATCTGTGCTTTTGGTTTCTGTGCACAAAATGCTGAGACAGGCGCGAAGTCCGCGCGTAGGTCACTGCTGAACACGTGCACTGGGGCGAGTCTGTCGGTGAAAAAGCTGCGCAATTTTCTTGCAAATAAATTTTGGGAGTTCTTCAGCTTCAGCCTGTCACTGAGGGTGAATCAGGCAGTGAAGGAGAGAAAGGGGGCAGTTCCAGCCCAATTCCACAGCAAAGAAAGAGGTCTCTGCAAAAAGGCACAACCACACAAACTTGGAAATAAAAGTAGTGGAGTCACCAATCCTATGTATGTGTGTTTGGCGCACGAATGTACAAAATCACACCTACTTAAGAGGAGCAGTTCTTCCCTCTTAAGTTCTCGGTCATAGGCAGAAAATAAAGGGATTCAAGCAAGTTAGGGAACATGATAAGACATAAACATACTAAATAGTGAAATAGCATGCATATTCAAACATAACAACTAAACTAAAAAAAATAATACAAAAGCTCTAAATAGAGTCAAATAACTTCAATAATCCAAACAGTGGCACTTACGTCCGCTCTTATTAAGTGTTGGTAGGAATAAAGGATGAAATGTTTACCCACTTTCCAAGGGGCCTTTAGAACTAGGGAGTTCTAAGTTCTGATGCAAGGATGTCTTTACTTCTGAGCTACCTTGGCGCAAAGTCTCCCTCTCTCTACTTCGGTGGACTGGAGTTGTTGGATGGCTAATAACTGAGTCCCCTCTATCTCTACTCTAGATCACACACTGTTGGATTTCTTGGGGAAATTTTGGCCAACATAACAATGTGTTCTCATATTTTTCCTCTCTTGGTGGCCTTTTATATGAAAATTCAAACTCTCCTCCCCTCTCTTGGTACATTGATGGATGGTGACCCAAGAGAGGAGGGTGATTCCATTGCGTGCCACATTTATTCCATTTTGTTCTCCCTTGACGTCCTAAGGAGGCTTGGGAAGCTGTCCTTGGGCGACCTTAAGTGTGGGATCAATGTCCTAGAGTGTGCCTTGTGGTCCCGAAAAGTGACTTTTGCCACTCTCAGGCGCATTTTGCTGGTTCCTTTAGTGCACAATTTGATTTTCCTCTTAGACCTTAGATATTTTTAAATAATTTAGATTCTCTAATGTGTCTGAGCCCTGTAAATTCTTCTGCCTGACATTAAATAATGTCATCTTTGCTTGTTCGATTTTCCAGTGATAACACCTATATATATATATATATATATATATATATATATATATATATATATATATAGATATATATATAACATATTGACTGGATGAATGGGTGCTTTTTGAATGGTTCGACTTAGCTTATTTGAAGACAAAAAATCAAAGTTTCTCTTCTAAAAACCAACATGAAGAACATGCTATATATTTCTTATTTTTTCAAGGTCATGAAGAAAATGAATTTATTTATTATTTCAAATACATTAAGAGTTAAAATATTAATTATGAAGACCAACCATCTCTATAATATTCAACACATTGAAATTGATTGGACACAATCCTTGAAGATTTATATATTTGTAATTAAAATTGTAAATATTAGGAAAATAGGTATATGAAAGATCAATCAACCCTTGGAAGATGAAATCTAAAGTTAGTGCATTATACAAATATGTTTCACATTGGTGGAATATTTCAGAGCAAACCCTCAAATATGCCTCTCTCCCTATTTTCCATTCTTTTCTAATCAAACGTGTAGGCTTAGTTATATATGTTTCACATCAATTGAATAACATTTTAGTGGAATAATTCATTCCCATTCTGACATAAGTATCAAAAAAATCCTTCGAATCTACCTCTCTCCCTATTTTCCATTCTTTGCTCATCAAACCTATTTTCTTAGCTATAACCCTTATCTACATTGTGCAATTTCTTTGTGGATTTATAACAACAACAACAAATATCTGCCTCCTACAACCTGTTGATTTTCATCTTTTAAACTTGTAAACCTACTCTCTCTCCATCATATATCTAAAGGAATTACTATATTCTTGGCTCCCTCTCTCTCTCTCTCTTGACCAAGCTCACTTTCGCGCTCGATTCAAGGAGAGATACCTATTCCTCATTGCATTTTTTGTAGCAGAAATGGACACAATGTGTCAACGTGTATAATTCCCTAGAAGAAGATAAAAACACAGAAGATTAGAAAGAAGATAGAGGTAAAATTCTAGATTCAACAAAAGATTAAACACTTGAATATGCTCATTATATTATCGTTGTTAGATTCAACAAGGGGTAAAACACTTGAATATGATCATTATATTGTTTTCCATGTGATGAAATAATAATTTTTTAATTTTATCCAAAGTTCCTTGACCTTAAGGGGATTATCATTTGAATCTATTTAAAAGTGGTTGCGAAAACAATTTTCCTTGTGAAAAGGTCGAGTTGAAGGCATGCATTAAAAAATGATTTTTCTTGTGTTTGGGTACTTATTCTTTCATGTTCATGATACCAATATGTATGTTGTCCAAGCTAAGTAAGTGGGATATTATAGAGAGATGAATTACATGGATTTTAATGTAAAATTGTATAAAGGCATCAATAGTATCCAAACATATATATTTTCCTATCAAACCTAAATTGAAACCTTGGTAGAGGGAGTTAACTTCGAGGACTGCATTTGTAGGGAAGAGGGATCCCCTCTTGGGTTGGGTGAGAAAAAGAGTGTTGGTGATTGGGGTGGTTGCCGGGTAAGGAAATTATGTATCAGAGGGGATTAGGCTAAGTGAAAAAGTGCTCTTGTTAGCCCTTGTGGCGTCATAGCACCAACGTGGAGGTGGCTTGTTGTTGAGGGACTTGAATTAATAATGCCTCAGATTTAGAGGAATTCCCTATATCAATAGCTAGTTGGTGGGAATTTATAAAAGTGTTATGATTGTATTATGTGGTCATATAATTAATTATTGTGTGCAATGTTTATTTATTTATTATTATATTAATGCATCAATGCATATGCATAATTATAGGTATTAGTGTGTAATGGTAAGATGCATTATAAGGTATTTTTGTATCTTCATTTGGGTCATATACATGGAATGGTTATAATTGGAATTAGAGTTATTTTTTATAGATATAAGAGGAAAGATATAGAGAAATTTGAAATTAAAAATGTTTATAAATTTTTTGTGGTTATGTAAACCCATACTAGGGATGGATGGATGCATGACAATAACATCATCACTATTAATAACAATTATTATGAAAGAACCACCTTTTGCATCACTATAAAGTTCATCCACATCATCTTCTTTGCTCTCGTCCTTGTCATCACCACCATCACCACCACTACCATTGCTATCACCACCACCACCAACACTAACGCTATCACCACAATTTCCATCATTATCAACATTATTATCACCACCAACATCAACACCATCATCACTAGCATCAACACCATAAACACCACTATCACTATACTTGGACTATGAGTGCATATTGAATTTTGTGACATCTGGATATATATTTTTATAATAATAATAATCCTTAGAATTATGTCGTGACTTGGTATGCAACCTTTCTGTATATTGTTGGGAAAAATGGTACCAAGGAAGTGTTTCCTAGGAACTTATCCTTTTGGCCTAGGAAAACAAAATAATAATATTTTTGTCTAGGGGCATTACGAGTTTATTAATGTCTCAGAGCTGAAGTACCTTTTATGTGATAGGTACCATGTATTTTAATCTATTAAAGTAATATGTGCAATAAAATTGACTTTATGAGAAAAGTATTAAGTGCATTTTATATTATTAAAGTGAATTTTATGATTCAAAAGTCACTTTATGAGAGAAAAAGTGACCATGGTACTAGAATATTAAAAAGGTACTAAGAGGCTCATTAAGGGGTATAAGATTAGAAGGGGTCAAGAGAGGGAAATAATCTCTATCCTTGATCTAATGAGTTGAGATTTATTCTCAGCCATTAGATCTATAGGGTTAGGCTTTCCTCACAATGAAAGAAAAAAATAAAAGGAAAAAGGGTTTTTACCTATGATTCTCATGAATGATATTGAGAAGCTAAAGGAGAGTGTAGGAGGTAGAGAAGGAGATCTCATGTAGGAGCAAGGAGGGATTTTTTGTTGCAAGTCTGAAGAAAGTCTGCATAGAATGGAACTCAAGCTATAAAATGAGGGTTATAGAGTAAGGATAAGGAGTGATTGTAGCCTAAGGAGAGTTCACATAGCTCAAGGAAAGAGCTCAAACTTCCAGGAGAGATCTCTAGCACAAATCCCAAGAATTTTGGGCAAATAAATATGAACGGATTTGCAGGAGGAAATTGGCCAAGTTTATAGGAGGAATTAGACCAAGTTTTCACATGTTTCTAGCTCGAGTTTTTCTGGGAGAGAATGCTGAAATCATATCAGTATGTGAGCACAAATTTTTATTAGAAATTTCAAGCCCGAGTTTCCAGATTTCTGCTTCAGGATTCTGCCGAGTTTTCTTAAGGATTTGGACCGAGTTGTGGGAGAAAATTTATGTTGGGTATCGACACATTTCTAGGCCAATATTTTCGGTTGTGAGTAGACTAAGTTCATGCCCAAAATTCAGGAGTAACCTAGGCCAAGAATTCTAGGTAAGCAGGCCCAAAATTTTCAAAATGTTAGATAATTTTTTGAGTACTCTTTAGTGTAGAAATTTAGGTCTTCTGGTCAAAGCCTAAGAAATCGGTTTCTAGAATATTTTTATTTATTTCATGCTCCGAATTTGTATTTGTGGTTGAGTACAAGCACACGTTTTTGATGCTAAGTATTAGTCATAGTTAATGAATTTATGGAGGTTTTATTTCTTTGAATTCTCATAGTGACTTCAACAAGCTCAAGTGAGGAAGATACGTTTACCTTTCTCTACTATACAAATTCCTCCAAGAAGCAATAAAATCCTCCTTTAAAAGATTGGTTTTATCCTTCTGGGTTTTTCCAGCGTCAGTTTACCAAAGATAATTGTGTACACTGTGTATAAATTGTGTGTGTTTCTTGCACTTATTTCTTATATCACTTGTGAAGGAAAAAGGGTAGAGTAGTTCTTATGTTTCAAGTTAAATCCATGCTAACATTTATATATCAATTAATGTTATGATGGGGTTTGGTCATTAAACCTTTGTAAGAACA